>PVIH01001242.1:128392-249618 GCA_004025045.1 Sigmodon hispidus
CCCCCCCCCCCCCCCCCCCGCGCCTTTATGAAGACTGGATGCAAACCTCGCTGCTCACCTTGTGAGGAAAGGGACAGACAGAAGCACCAACATAGATACACACCCAGTTTCAGGGGCAACTAGAGTGATATTGATCCTCACAACCATGGGTACTCCTATACACACACCCAAAGCCAAACGAATTCTGGAGTTGTCTTACAGACTTTCTAATGGCGACAGTACCCATTTAGAATTGAAAGTGAGGACTACAGCAAGAATTCTTTTCTGTAAGTTATGGGACAACAAGAACAGAAAGTACCTGAGGGCTTCCCGGGGTAAAAGCAGAGGTAATGGGTCATGTGACCTCTGCTGCCAGCCTCCTGACAGCTCTTCCCACTAGCAGGACCTCTGGGCCTTTGAGATGCTCCCAGCAGCCAGGTAATTGCCTGGCTCAACTGACCCCTGTTGCAGCCCTGCAAAATTACTCTCATTTGCACCCCTGGCTCACCAGAATGGTTGCCACTGCTTTGCACTTAGCACAGTGTGGAGAAGAGCATGAGGGTGAGAAGCCTGTCCACCTTCACTCCAAACCCTTGCACTATTAGGACTAAGATCTGTGCCCTTCATTCAGCCTCTGACACCTTGGCTGATTGGCTGCTTTCTAGTCTTCCATCATGGTACCCCATACTTACACTCTCACAGTCTCATGGCTTCTGTTCAGAACACGCTGGTCCAGCTAATTTAACCTTTACCCTCCAGATCTTACTCTGAACCTCACTTTCCTGGGCCAGTGTGAGAACTGGCCTTGGGTTTTGTTTGTTTGTTTGATTTTCTGGCTGTTTTTTTTTGGGGGGGGTTAGGGTTGAGTTGGTTCACTTCCCCTGGAACAGCACATTACTTACACATGATTAGTTCTTCAGAAGTCTTCATCCTAACTGATCCTCCCAGCAGAGGCTGCTCCTGGTCCAGCCACAGCTGCATCCCTGCCCTCTGGAAGTGCATCTCTACAGTGAAATAGTGGATCCAGAGGCATTCCTGAGCACTGAGGGGCATTAAGGGGTTTTAATCAATGGTATTTGCTACCTATTCATCTTTTCTTCAGTGAACTGGGGAACATCTGGGCACCCTGCTTCAGAAACCTGTGCCTAAAACTAAACACAGAGGAAGCCCAGCAAAATGTGCAGCATCACATAGAGCATACCTCCTCTCTAAAAATCTGCTCCCAAGGCCTGTTCTCTTGCTTCCTGGACCATCTCCCTTCCCTTGAAAACAGCCTGATTAGCCCTGCAGTTAGTCCGTGCTGCACAGGGACACTTCTGGGCTGGCAGCATGCTGGCCTCCTTTTTTTTTTTTTTTTTGGCCAAGCAGGTGGGATTCTTGCTGTAAGGCAGCTAGCTGTCCAGCAGCCCTGAGATATTGGGATTTTTTCCTCAGAGATTAGTGTAAACCTTGTCACTGCGTGCCTCTGTGCACCTGGGCTGCTCTGGGCAGCATCTGTGTCTCACCCACAACCCTAGTCATCTCCCAGTTATCTGACCCATAGTCTAAGAGAGACTCAGCTTCCCTGCTAATGTGTCTGGAGGTGTTAGACACTGGAAGAAAGATCTGGCCAGGGAGAACTGCCCCCGTTGGCAGATTTGCCACTTAACCCCGGGCCTGGGCTGCTGTTTAGGGGCAGGAGTATGCTGTGAGCAGGAGGAAACTGACTCCCTGTCTTTGTCTTCCTTTCTGGAACCTAAGTGCTATTTCCGAGTGTACCTGAGGTTCTTTCTGGGTTGAGAATATCCTTGGAGAAAATGTGAAGTCTCTTCTGCAGAACTCTCCTTAGAAACACCTTGAATCTCAAACAAATCCATCCTACTGACCACCAAAGAGTGCCACCTGCAAAAGTATTTAGGGTAGGATGGTTCAGAGTGGGTAGGGCTCAGTTTTCCCTGGAGTGAAGTTCAGCATCATACATTGACTGCTGGGCTGTCACGTCTGTCTGTCTGTCCACTGACTGTTCTGTTTCTCTTGTAGCTGAGAAGAACACCTCTGGAATGCTAAGCCGCCCCTCTCCGGGGAGGATGGAGTGGATCATCCCCCTGATTGTGGTCTCAGCCTTGACCTTTGTGTGCCTCGTCCTTCTCATTGCTGTGCTAGTGTACTGGAGGTGAGTAAGCAGGGTGGTCTTGAACACTCGGGAGTTGAACATGTGGCCTCTGTGTTCAGAGCACTGAAGTAGTGAGCATTTGCTAGCCTTCTGTCTCTGACCTGGAGACATTTTTTGTCCCAGGAAGAAGGCACAGGCCAGAACTGCCTCTGAGGTCTAGGTACTTGTGGTAAACTTTATCAGAGAATTTGGGAGATCATACTGATATTCCATCTTTGTTAGTTGCTGGATACAAATCCCTTTCTGTTTTGAATTTTAGTTGCCCAAACCTACAAAGGATCAGGCAGGTTCCCTAGAGCTTTTAGTCTCTCTCAGACCATGCCTTTGCCTCGCAGTATTGTCAAAGTATATTACATAGCTTCTGCTTTATAACATCTTATGGCCTTTTGGTGAAAATTAAATTGGGTAATCACAAGACAGTATCATGTGGCATTTGTATGTGGGAAGTAAGTTTTTGGCAAGTGGCCAGCCTTCCATTATCATTGTCCTCTAGAGTGTTCGCACTGCCCCCAGGAGCCACCTTAGAGCCTCTTTGTGGCAGTTCTGGAGTTTTCAGCTCGAGTGTAAGCTACCTTAGCTGAATGAGTCATCTGTACTAGATAGTGGGCCAGATGGCTTTCATCACTAGAACATCCAAGTCGTCATCCTTTTATCTAACAGGGTTTAGTAGTTTTTTGTCAACTTGACATAAACTAGAGTCACCTGGGAAGAAGGTGCCTCGGATGATGAGGGATTGCCTCCATTAGACTGGCCTGTGGGTGAGTGAGATGCTGACTGATGTAGGTGGGCTTAGCTTACTGTGGGCAATGCCATCTCTGGGCAGATGGACCTGGCTGGATAAGAGGACTAGCTGAGAAAGCCAGGGGAGTAAGCCAGTACACAGCTGTCCTCCCTGGTTCCCACCTTTGCTTTGCTTTCGTTCTTGCCTTGATTTCCCTTAATGATGCCTGCCATAGAGATACATAAACCAAGTAAAGCTTTCCCCACAAAGTTGCTTTTGGTCAGGGTGTTCATCAAAGCCATCAAAAGCAAAGTAGGATAGCCAGTGTAATGGTTAATTTGGATTGTCAACTTGATTGCATAAATCCCTGGAAAAGATGCGCCCTGAAAATGGACAGTACCACCTCATGGGCTGGCATTCAGGCTGAAAGGGGAAAGCTGACAGAGAGCTAGAGTTTATCTTTCTGCCGATTGGTGGAGATTAAGTAGCTATATGTCCTGCTACCATGGGAAAGACTGCACTCATACCTTGAACCTAAATAATCCTTCCTCCTCAAAGCTCAGGAATTTGCTCTTGGCAACAAGAAAGAGACCAGAAGAGCCATGGCCACAGATTCCTCCTCATCTTCAGCCCATCAGTTCTCTTATGTTTGAGTCAGAGCATCTTGTTGAGATAAGTAAAGTAACTGAGAGAATCAGTGGCTCGGCCTTAATGGCCTTAAAGCAGCAGCAAGCATTTGTGGCTCAGTACTTACAGCCTGAAAGCAACAGTGAGGGTCAGTGTCTGAGCACTGTGGCCTTCTGCTGTAGTGGAGACAGGCAAGAAAGCAACATCTAAGACATTCCTTAGAGAGTTCCATGTGTGAGCTGGGAAAACTACATCTGGAAGTGGCAGATCATGCTGAGACCTAGGATTGAGCATTCTGAGTGTTCCGAGTGGCCATGAACGTGTTTATTGGGGTAATCATAAATGACTAAGACCTAAATGATGGGCTCTATATTAGCCCAACCAAATGCTCTTTCTAGCATAGGAGGCAGCAAGTGTAAAAGCCCTTGGGACAGGATCATGCCTCGGATGTTTCAGAGGTAACCAGAACGTGGAATGATTGGAGCACTGGAGTACTGGAGAACATCAGGAAGAGGCAGGCCAGGGCAGGAAAGATTGGGTCTAGACAGCTTTTCAGCCGTTAGACCTTTTGTTCTGGTTTTTTGAGACAAGGTTTCTTTGTGTAGTCCTGACTGTGCTGCAATTCACTCTGTAGATCAGGCTGTCCTCAAACTCAGAGGCTCACCTTCCTCTGCCTCCTGAGTTCTGAGATTAAAGGTGTGTGCCTCCACTACCTTGCCTTTGACACCAATGCGGGGATTCCTTTTTTTTTTTTTTGGTGGGAGCGGCCTTTATTGCGGTCGGGACTCAGTCCTTCTTGGCCGCCGCCTTCCTCATTGCCGCCAGCATGTTGCTCAGTTCCTCCTGCTTCCTCTTGGCGTGGATGTGCATGCCCACCCTCTTCTTGATGAACTCCAGCACCTTGTCCTTGGACACCTTGAGCAGCTCCATGGTGCATACCTCCCGGATCATGTCCCTCATGAACTTGGCCGTGCCTCGGCTTGCTCACATTCTTTGTCACTCTGTGGCCCTTGTTGAGGCCCGTGGCCATGGGGTAGTGCAGGGCCATGGCTGCGACTCTGTGATGGTGGCTGCAACAGCAGGGGATTTCTGCAAGAGTTTTGTGGTCTAGCTTTAGAATTACTTGCTGCTGTGTTGAGCAAATATTATGAGGAAGAACATTCAGAGGCTGGAAAAGACGGCTCAAAGGAGGTGATGATGTGAGTGACGAGCATCTGTTACTACGGTGTACTTGGAGGGAAGCCTCAGCAGGAAGTGAGGGCATACACATTAGCAGTATGCCCTCAGGTCTGTACTCAACTGACCAGGACAGGATACTGGAGTTATCTCAGGCTTTTCCTAGTATGCGACTATAATTCCCCAGATGGGAGCATATATATATATATATATATATATATATATATATATATATACACACACACACAGTGGTTCTCAACCTTCCCAACACTACAACCCTTAATACAGTCCTCATGTTGTGGTGACCCCCAACCATAAAATTATTTCATTGCCTCTTCATAACTATAACTTTGCTCCTGTATGAATCGTAATGTAAGTATCTGATGTGCAGATCTCCAAAGGGGTTGTGACCCACAGGTTGAGAACTAAACAGTTCTACAGTTTTTACCCTGTGTCTTTTAATCCCACCAGAAAGAAGTATCTGAGGCAGTCAGAGGTGGTGCGCACCTTTAATCCCAACACTGCAGAGACAGAGACAGGTGAATTTCTGAGTTTGAGGCCAGCCTATAGAGTGGGCTCCAGGATAGCCAGGCCTACACAGAGAAACCCTGTCTTGAAAAACCAGGAGAAAGAAGAAAAAGAAGCAGTATCCATGTATGATGGCACACACCTATAATCCCAGCATTTTGATTGTGAAGGCAGAGTCAGGAGGATCGCAACTCCAGGCAGGGTCAACTGTACTGTGTAGCAATTTTGCTGCAGCCTGGGGGGAGGGCAAGGCACTTTTACCATGCACTTCTGGTAAAGAAGAGGAAGAAAAAAAAACTATATCTCACACTGTATCCTCTTACGGGTCACGGAGACTGAGAGGGGCTGGGAACAGTGGTGGGCCAGGCACAAATATCAGGCAGCTAGAAGCACACCTACTGTGCACTCTGATGTAAAACAGGCTCAGCACATAGATGGACAGCTCTCCACCACCTACTGTTCCAGGCATACTCTCCCTTAAGACTGAAATGACAACTGTTTATGTTTCTGAAAAACTTGGTTAGTCTAAATGGAAAACAGATTAAGAGTTCATGCCAAAATATTGTTACTTTCCCCTAAAGCTTGATTTAAGTACACAAAAATGACTGTAAGAGGAAAAATCCTGACAGCAAGAAAATAAAATTGAATTCATGCTAAGATGGGCACATTGGCAAAGCGCGAGAATAGCCTAGAGCAGACAAAGGCCTTTTTTCTGTCCAACTTTTTTCCTGTGATTAACATGAAAGGAAGCAGCACGAGGCAGCTCACATAGAGAATTGGCAGGCATGACAGAGACTTGTGTCCCCGTGGTGGTGTGGCTTTGAAGCTAGAGCTTGTCTCTGCCTCTTCAGGCGGCTGAGATGACTGACAGAGGGACTTGGCAGAAACCGAGCAGCGATGCTCATCTGAACCTCAGGTGTCAAGTCCAGCAGTCACAGTGGCGGCAGCAGCCTCACCAAGGACCAGGATTTTGTAGCCAGTGTTCTAGATTGAGTACTCTCGCCTAGAGCTGGTAATGCTGCCATGTAACTGTTCATGAGAGAATGTGAGGATGAAACCTATGGTCTCTGAATTCCCTGTTTCCTGTTCTACAGTTGGAGAGTGGGATGAGGTTCAATGGGTCCTCTGTGAGTGCCAGGCACTGCGCCAGACCCTTGGGTGGTGCCATCTCCTGTGTGGTAGATGGGAGGGCCTTTCCTTTACCACAGGTGAGAAAGGGAACTGACGTCTCTTGAAAGGCTGCTGTGAGCCAGGAAAAATGCAATGTTATCAGAGTACCTTCTGGTTGTATTTGACACAAATATACACAAATCAAATTCCCTTAAGCCCAAGGGAAAAAACTTGTATTGTTTCATTACACTGGAAATTCAAATGGCATCAGGCGTGACTGGTCTTAGGAGACAGAATAAGGTCATGGCTGGTAGCTAGCATGGTTTGTTCTTTATGGGAGCCCTCTGACTTATGATAGATTTCCATCACTCCATCCCAATAGAAAGGGACTTTGTCATCTAAAAGTTTCAGCAAGGTCTCAAAATGATGTTTCTCATGTCTCACTTTGGTCATCTGGCCACCACCATAGTCTAATAATATCTAAAAGATGGGTTTATCGCTAGAGTTCAAAATTAGCCATACCACCATTATCCTCAAAAGCATGAAGTGAAGGGTAGCCAGAGGTAGTTCTCAGGGGACTGTCCAGGTAAGAAGGGCAGCTACTTTAGATGGGTCAGCTAAGGGTCCTGTTATTTATGTAATTATGAAACAATTCCTGTCATTGCATGGGCATTGTTTAGTATTCCATTTCCCGCTCCTTATACAGTGCTTATGGAACTTGTAACATGCATTGTGGTGTGCTCAGCGACTCAGTCACAAAGCCCTATGGCCCTCAGTGTTCAGAACTGGGTGTGTGACATAATGAAGTATGGAGAATGTTCATAGAAAGCTAAGTGCACAGTGGGCTTCAACACAGCCTGGGAGGAAAGTCAGGTCCAAGAGAAGCTTCCTGGGAATGAGGCAGCTGAAGAGTTAGCAGTCAGGGAGGAATCTAGAGAGAGAGATGAACCTAGAATAGCCTCCAGCAAGCAGGTCCACTGGCTCACTGTCATGGGAACAGACAGCAGAGGCAGCAGAGGTGCAGAAGTACTGGATACATCCTGCTAAGAATGACTGGAAGACACCGAGGAGCTGCAGGTGCAGGAGGCAGCCCCCAGGAGAGGTGGTCCTGTATAGTAGTGAAGTCAGAACAGAGGCAAAGCCTGGGAAGGCTGAGATTGAAGCTGGACTCCATCATACCCATAGACCCTGTGGACTGTGCACGTATACTCTTAACAAAGGTTGCTGTCATTCTCAAAGGATAAAATTTGGTTCTGGGAAACTGGAAAACTCTTTTGTGTATAAAACTCTCTTTCTCTTTATCTGTCTCTCTCTTTCTGTAGGTGTGTGTGTGTGTGTGTGTATTAGATGCATTTATAACATGTGTCAGAAATTTAATATAAAAGCTGTGTTAGGCTTGAAAGTTGGACTGGCTGCCCATGATGGTAGCTGAGGAACATACTAGGGAGAGGCCATTTAAGGCGTCCTTTCTTCAGTGAAGATTCATGTTCCAGCATCGGTTTTCTTACCTGTAAAGAAATGTTAAAGACCATGCCACTGAGTGCATATGGGCAGACAATATAGGCTTTGAGAAATGTCTGCCCTGTGTAGCAGATGGGGACGAAGTACACATGTGCTGTGGTGTTATACCAGATCTGACTTTAAGAAAAAAATAGAAACATAATTTTGGGTCCTTGTATATCTAACATGTTTGGAAGCGAGAAAATGAAATCTATAGATGAAAATAAATACCTTTTATTTTGATAGCTAGCTGTACATAGTTTCTAGTAATTCCACCGGGGCATAAGACAGGATTTGAAAAAAAGTTAGGAATCTCCTCTACAGTTTATTTTTTGGAATGATCTCATTATGCACAGTAGCCTAGGAATAGCTCAGTCATCAATTTAGAGCTAAGTATAGTATAAATGTAGGTTAACCAACTGAGCAGAACTACTTTGAGCCAAAATGAAAAGGGTGACTATAAAGTCAATAAAATTGGTTTGGATGATATTCCTAATAGGCCTAAAGGCAATTCCAGAGGAGAGCATCTCAAAGTCGGAACAGAGTAAAGCAGCCCCCCCCCACCCCCAGGAAAATGCTCTGAAGCCTGGGAGCCATTCTTGCTCACTCAGGGCTGTGTTCTAGAAGCTTTATTAGCAGCTACAGCAGACTAGTGGCCTACCAGACAGAGGCAGATTTACTTCTCACCCACATGAAATGTGTCAGGACCAGGCTCTCCTCCATGGTGGCCCAACTTTCTGGAAGTGCTGCATGAAAATGAGGAATGACCTTAGTCCCTGAGCCCCTGTATGTGTGAAGTATCTCCACACATATCCTTGGGTATTCAGATCCCCTGACACTATCATATCAGCATGTGTCCAAAAAAAGGGACAACCTTATTACTTCAGATTTGTTCTAACAAAACAAGCATGGCATAGACTTTAGATTCCTGAAAGATTTGGGATAGAGTCTATCCAGGACTACGGAGGAGCCACCAGTAACTATTGAGTAAAAATGGCTGGTGATGTGGATCTGCAGAGGACAACATACTTTGTAATACTCTTAGCAGAGGTGTTGCAAATAAGATGCTATAGTTTGCTCTGGAATGGTCTTACAGAGGAGGAAAACCCCAAATCTGTAACAGTTCAGAAAGAAACTAGAAAGACATCTATGTAAAGTGATTTGGGACCAAGGGCAGCGTAATAGAGCAGGACATAGAAAGGAAATCACCCAAGTCAATGGTTGCCCCCATTGGCAAATGGCACCCAGTTGTGTGCATGATAAATATTACAGATCTCACAGTCTGTTTCAGTGGCTCAGAGCTATTGCAAATGAGTCAGAGGAACTTAAAAAAAATTCTTAAAGATGCCTGCTGAAAAAAGGAAAGTGTACCATTTTGGCCTTACTACTCTAGATGGTAACAGCAGAGGCTTTGAATTAATAGCAAGGAAGCTCACTGCAGGAGCTGTGGATCCCTGATTTACTGGGGCAAGCTGCTTATGTGGCATTAATGCACTGAAGGGATATGAGCAGCAGCACTGCCGCCACTCGAAAGAAGGACATTTTGGGTGACACCTTTTCAATTTGCACAATTTGAGATGGATTCTAGGGGAGGTGCCAGGTGTGCTGGGTTGTACCATTGTCGAGCATCTGTGCATAGTAGCTACCTTGAACCAGGAATCAGTGTACACCCAGAATTGTGATTGTCATGAAGGCAGGTTCTATTTGTAAGTGGTTTTTGTACTCCTTAAGGCCTAGATAGCCCAGAATTGTTATTGATGTTTGCTTTGTTTTGTCTCATCATCTCAGGCACATGCCCAGCCCACAGCATGGTACAGATCTTTAGTGGGTAGATCCTGGATTTGAACCCAGTCAACTTGACTTCATAGCCTGCCATTATACTGACTGCCTGTGGGGGAAGGGAGGTGCATGTATGCAGAGGCCAGAGAAGGACACTTTATGTTTTGCTTTTCTTTTTGAGACATGGTCTCTTTCTGAGCCTGCAACTGGGCTTCTGTCAAGCAAGCCCCAGTGGTGGTACTTCTCCAGTGTAAATACTGCCGGTGGAGTCTAGAGCCAAGGATATAATTATATACATGGATGTGCTGGGATAGAAACCAGGCCCAGCAAGTACTCTTGCCAACTGGTCCATCTCTCCAGACCCTATGGGCCACCATCTTGGCTGTTCCATTACTTTGCCCCAGATTTGGGAATAACATGCATGATGCAAATAGTTGTTTTTTATAGCCTGCTTTCATGTCTGTAGGTCAAATTCTGCAGGCAATGGACCTTTTAGCTACTGTTGTGTGGTATTTTCACAGTAATGGCCACCTGGCCTCCAAGGGCTAGGTAGGAACCAACTTGGGTTCTGAATTTGCCAAAATTAGATATTCTGGCAACTCAATAATGATGTTTATATACAGCTACATCTATTAGATTGAGAATTTGATGTTGAATAATATCACTCACTTTGCCTTAGTCCAAGCTGATTAGTGCTAATGTCTTTAATTTAGTATCTTACTGACCATAATTCTAGCTTGGAGAGGGACTTCACAGAACTGCAAAGCAGCCTTACTTCATAAAGGCCTCAGCTAACCTCATGAAATCTGGACCATAGGGCTGTAAGCTTTGAAGATGGCAACTGTAGCCTCTGATCCTAAAATTACTGGAATTTGATATTGCAGAGACTGCTCTAATCTGGTAAATTCATGTCCCTCTTGATCAGATGACCAAGTCACTTGAAAACTTCGTGGCAAGTCAGCTTATGTTAGTGAATGATGTCTATAGAAAAAGGTCTCTTTTTTTCACTGAGTTCCATCTCTAGACCTGTGTACATGTTGCTGCCTCCCCTTTAAGACTGCTGTTCATGAACACAAGTGGGCTTTGTTGGCATTGTAATGTTTTTCTTTCCTGGATTTTCAGTGGGAGACAAAGTACAAAGAGTATGAAAGGTTCCAAACTGCAGATGTGTAGAGGATTTGTGTTGGCATAATGGAGGCTCAGGCAGGCAGCAACACATGGACAGAGCGTGGGCATGTGAGAACATGGCACGTGTGCTCACAGCATGACTGATCACATGTGCTTCTCTGGAAAGTGGGTCCTTCCTCCAGTTACACGCTAGTGACAATGACAGTCAGATCTTCTGTGAGCAGACACACAAGAGCATACTCTGCATCTGCTGCTCTGGCAGCCAGCACTTCCCCAACTGCTGGAGGTGGCTTTAGCTTAGGTGTTTTGTCTGCCTTTCTCCCTAGCAGAGTCATAAGGGAGACATCTTCTAAGAATTTGCTTTTTCTAAGTAGGTGGCTGAAGAGATAGCAAATGTGAAAATGCTAGTAGAAGCCCCCAGGAACTGTTGAATGAAAGAACACACATGTTATAACTGTTTCCCTGTGAAGTGCTAGGGATTGAACCCATGGCCTTGAGCATACTGGCTAAGTGCTCTTACCACTGAGCCCAACACATTTTAAAGATTTTCAATAGGCTTGTAGCAAGTTGCCCAGCTTGGCCTCAGATGAACAAGTCCCTGCTGCAGCCCCCTGAGAACCTGTGCTATACGATTTCTTGCATGCATGACAGCAAGCATGTCCTCCTTTTCCCTACATGCATTGACAGAAAGCATGCCCTACCATTCCCTGAATGCATGACAGCAAGTGTGCTGTACCATTCCCTGCATGCATGACAGCAAGCGTGCTGTACCATTCCCTGCATACATGACAGCAAGCATGCCCTACTGTTTCCTACATGCATGACACTTCTAATTCTGTACAGTGGCCAGGACATCAGGAAGGAGGTTGTCCTTGCTCTAAGAGAGGAAACAATTCCCAGAAAGGAAGACTGACCAAAATCAGCTCATAGTGTTAGTTTCTCATAGCTAAAATTTTGTATTGCTGAACCCTATAAGGCCTTTGTGGTTGGCCCATTTACTTCTTCCTGTGCTCATTCATTCACAACTTCTCACATGTCTACTTTTTACAGTGATGGCCTGTTTTTTTGTTTTTTTCTTTTAATTTTTGTGCTATTGAAAATACATCTAACTCAATCCCCAGCTGGCTATCTCATTCACATGGGGAACTAGAATACCCAGCTACACTTTGTCACCTTCCTTTGCGGTGACAACAAGCTAGACAGAGCCTGCCCTATGGCTCCCTTGTCGTGACCACTGTTCGCCAGGCAGCCTGGGTCTGCAAGCACCTCTCTTCCTGCCTGATTCCTTGGAAGCACTTATGCTCTCCAGGGCACCAGCTATGATAAAGGGGAACAGTGAGTTCTAGAAAAAACTTGACCATGATAAAGGTCCAGTGGAAAGGAGTGAGAACCAAGAAGTACTTCTTGGAAAGGATACTTTAGCTGTGGCTATGCAGGAGAAGTTAAGGGTAAATGCTAAGGCACAATCAACTGTATAGATACACTAGGTCAGTATGGTCAGAGGTTTGTCCTTCAAATGGCACTTCCCTCATGTCAAGCAAAACACTTTCTTGGCCTTTCATAGGCCTTTTCTGGAAGGTTCTGCATGTGCAAAACACTGTATTGAGTCCCAGCTGCTCAGTATCTTCTTGTTCTAAGAAAATAAATATCAAAAGGTGGAAACGTCGAGCTTCAGAGTCATTGCCGATGCTTTGTGCAGTCCTTTCCTACAGCCCGTTAGCGGGGTCTGTGTTTTTGTTGTTTGTTCTCTTCTAAAATTAATTACTGCCATGCAGTTCATCTCTACCTAGAACTTCTCCCCCTGGCTGGATGTCAAGATTTTTAACCATTAGGAATAATCTTTACCATTCAACTCTCCAGAGCCTCAAAATGTGTCAAATCAGTGGGGAGAACTAAGATACATTTCATTGTGCCAAAATGAGCCTTGTCTTAGTGGTTTGGGATTGTGGTGGTGTTAAACCATCTTGCCCTGAGACTCTGAAAGGAATGGGGGTGGGATGTTTTGAGGTCCCCAGAAGGTGGGCACCCCCCCTTTTCCTCCCAACTGTTCAGGGAAAGCTGAGTCACATGGCAGCTAATGCCTCCGATCCCAGGCAACTTTTTGCTCAATAACTGTTTCCCAAATGGCTACTGGGGCCTTTCAGAATTCATGAGAGCTGTCAGTTGTTATAGTAACCGGCCCCCTGCTGTTGAGTTGGCCCTGAGATGCCAGTCGAAGCTCTTGGAACAGGCTAACACACAGTCATTAGACAAAAGCAGGAGGGAAGCGCTGCTAAAGGTTGCAATTTAAACATGTTCCTCGATACTTCAAAGACAGCCCAGCTTGTGCTGGCTGATACAGTTTGCAACCGAGCTCACTTTCGAGAAAGCTGAGGCCTCAGGTGTTTGTTCTAGGCTGGGTAAGCCATGTTCTTTCTGATTCTCACAGTTCACTGCTTTCTTCCCAGGGTTGCCCCTTGTGCTTGTTGTATCCTCTCAGTGGTTGGGGATATTAGTTACTAGCTTCCTAAAGTGTTGTCAGTTTATGGGTGGAAGTCTCGAGAGGCTGTGATCGTGCGTGAGGAAAAACTGCAGAGTTGGCCGGCTCTGCTCCAACATTCCCGAAAGAGTAAATCTGGCAGAATTCAGAGCAGGGCTAAGGGTTGAGAACAAGTCTAAATATTTTAGGAAGCTGCAAATTTCAAGTTTTTATGAAAATTTATAAAAACATTCCAACATACTCGTGGTTTCTTCAGATTAGCGTTTGCAGCCACACAGCAGATTCCTGATGTTTGGAGGCCAGTCGCTGTAGTGACTGAACAGATTCAACAGAGGGAGACTGGAAGCCCTGAACTGTGAAGTCCCTCCCCTTTCAATGTTCCCAAGGTCTACTTTCTCTAAAGGTTGGCTCCCACGACAAGCACTTTTATCCTGTAGTAACTCTAGTAATGACCAAAATAATTTGAAGGGAGAAGAAAAACATTAACAGTAAAAAGCTTTAAAAAGTGTTAGTTCCTAGAAGGGAGTGGATGCTGAGACGTGTCTGAGATGTGGACAGCCGATCCTGGGTTTTACATTTCTGTATGAGAATCAGCAGGGCTTCCACAGAAGAGAGGGTTATGCATTAGGGCTTATTTTTCTTGTTCTGTGAACAGAACTTAGAATAAGAACCATTTTGGTGGCTTGGACCAGTCCAGTATAATCAGCCACCTGCAAGGGTTTGCATTTGTCAGAAAGTACATCCTTAACATAGACAGTTCAGTGTTAATGCTGAGGTATAAATGTTTAAGATCTCGCCAAGACCCTGTCTGCTGAGGTGCTTCTGCATTAACAAATGGGGATATAACATGCTTTCCATAAAAAAGTGTTAAGGACACATGGGGAAAAAGGAAACTCCGGATCTGTCTAATGCACAGGATTTGGTGGTGGAAGGCAGGCCACACTGGGTAGTAGAGACCCAGCAAGTTGTGGGGAGTTCTTCTGAGCTGTCTGTTTGCTGGGACAGTGTGCCAGCAGAGATGAAAAACAGGCATCTGAATCAGGTGATAATTGTGACTCCCTGACCTCTGTCAACGTTATAATAATGCCACTTTCTGATATGTAAGTCATCACTTAGGAGAACAAATCTACCTGTGTTTTTTTCCCTCAGCATCAGAGACTTACCTAACACTAGCCATTTTTTGCATATGAGTGCCCCCTTTTCACAATACCTTAAATGAGGCCTTGATAGAGGGGTGTCTGTGTGAGTGTGGGGGGGCATTTGTGTGGAACTCTGGGTGGCCAATTGAAATACTGTCTTCTACACATGTTCTCTTTTGTTTTTTGTCCATTTAGAGGGTGTAACAAAATAAAGTCCAAGGGCTTTCCCAGACGTTCCCGTGAAGTGCCTTCTTCTGGGGAGAAAGGAGAGAAGGGGAGCAGGTGAGGGCAGCCCAGCTTAATGGGGGAGTCTCAATGCCGGGCCTGGCTTGTGGAACTTTCTGTTTTGTTGCTATGGGGATGAAACCCTTCTAAACAGAAAATGCTGATGTTCACCTGTTCTACCCCACCCTATAAGATCTGTAAAGACCAGCTGAGCCTCCAGGTAGCATCCCTTGCAGCGGCTCCAGCCTGTGCTTGCTTTGCTCTTTCTGTAGGCTGGCAGTATTTTCTGTTCCTATTGATAATACTGTGGGCACACGCTATGTTCGTGTGTCTGTATGTAACTTGCATCTATTTTCTTAAAAATTTTCAGATGTTGCATGTTTAGAGCTTCATTTTTTTCCAAAGAGCATAATGCATGTTAGAGCTTTGTGTTTTTCAAGAAAGCATAATCTTTTTAAGTGGAAAAGTCTTAATTTATAAATAAAGAGTTAAAACTAGGAAAGACAGAAAATGAACAAATGGATATAACATGCTTTCCATACAAAAGCAAATGTGCATGAATTCTTAATACTTAGAAAAGTACTAATCTGAAGAGTTTTATAAGAAACAATTAGAAGTTGTAAATGTAGTCTTAATTACCATACTTGAACCGCTTGATGATATTTATATTACACAAACTGTTTAATGTTAACAATATTTTAATACAAAATTATTAATTAATTGACTTATGTTGTAAGTAGTATCTTTGTACTTTCAGTAAATGAATTTATAAAATTTACGCCTAACCTTTTATATGGAAGGACTTATCTCCATTGGTTGTCATAGATGAGATTACTGAGATGAAATTTCAGTTTTATTCCCAGGATAATCAGACAAAGCTGTTCTAATGAAGGAAGAATTTTGACTGGATAGTATTGGATAGTATGGCCCATGGTTGGCCCATCTTTCTCTGTACAGTTCTGGCACTGTGTATGGCACACTGATAATGGTGATGTCATTATTCCTTCTATGATTTTTTTTAACTTGTTGAAGTTTCTAATTTCTAGTACACTTTCAAACCTCCAACAGCTTGTAAAATGGGACCTGGAACCTTTTTTTAAATAGCTTTCAAAAAAGATTTATCTTAAAAGAGGGGTCCATGAACATCGCATAAAAACCTGTTATACCCAGTTCATGATGACACTTTCTCCATGGACATCACTTAACAATTGTTATGCCCAGTCCATGATGACATGTCTTACTATAGTACTTTAAAGAGCCAACATGTCTCATGTACAACAGAAAGATAAATGTCTGTCCAACTTCTGGGTTCTCAGGCTCAGCCCTAAGTGCTTCATCCTCAGAGTAGGCTTGCTGCTGACATCCTGTGCTTCACACAGGAGATACCTCATGTCTGCAGTTTGTTACAAGGAATCTAATAACACTGCTTAAGACTTAGGGAAATATAAATCAATTCCACCATTGGAATTGACATTCCAAATCAAGTCAATGCTAGAAATCATCTTGAGGAATGGCAGGTATTTATGGACTCTGCCTAACTGTGAGATGTGTAGTATAAAATGAATTTTCTACAGTGTGGCTACAAACATAGACCTTGACTCAGAGACATGTGAACTGTAATTTTAGCTCTACCACTCATGGTTGGATGACCAGGGATCCCTTTGAGACTTAATTTCCTCATCTAGAAAATGGGTCTATTAAGAATTCATCCTCTTAGGAGGGCTATGAATATTAAAGTATATGGAATACTTAGTTAACACCTGAGAAGAAGGAGATATTGAGGTTCTAAGAAGGTAAGTGACTTGGCCAGGCAGTCCTGCTGAAGTGGATGGGTTGGGTGAAGCCTCTATTCTAGGCTGCTAGATCTTAAACAGATCCTTTCTCTCCTATTTCACGCCATGTTCAGTACGCCTGAGGAAGAGCAGGGCCTGATGGAGATCTGTCCTTGGGGGCCTCAAGGAGTCCTATCGTCCCTAAGGAGGGGCTTTTCCTATGTAATTCCTCCAAAGCCTACAGTTACCCACTCTCCTGTGTGTTCTGTATGTTTAAGGCCAGCAACCCACATTGTGCCCACCCACCTTAGCTACCAACCCAGCTCCATACTGTAGAGTTTTCTGGTGCATATGCTCTAGTGCCACCTCTTGGCTTCTGTTGAAGGCTGGAAGACGTCAGAACAAGCTCTTCCGTTAGCCTCCATGCCACTCTTTCTTTCTCTCACCTCCTCCTATGACCTGCACTCATCCAAAATGCAGCCTGGAATTAGGAAGGAAAAAAAGCCTCCAGAGACATTGAAAGAGCAGCGCTGCATACAGCTCCAAAAGCTGGCTGTGCGCCTGGTGTGCCATCAGCATTCTAGCCCTGCTTTTTAAGATGCTTCTCTTAGCTGTCCTTCTGCGGACATGAGAATGGGCCATGTCTCTGAGGCCCCAAATCATGAAAGGTGTGAGCTAAGGATAAAATTATAAAAAACAAAGTCAAATATTAAAATTTTCAAAAAAGTTGATTTAAATTTTGAATAAGTAGTATTTGTATTATAATTAATAATAATAAAGATTAAAGTCATATATGCCCTCATAGTCCCATCTAACCACCCTATTCCCCATCTTCTCACAAATTATTGCTTATCTTTGTTAATTTGTACATTATTCGAGAAATTTTTTATGTAACTAAGCAAATAGGGGTATCTCTGTATCCCCTTTCACATAGTAAAGTGCTCCATGTTTTGCCCATGTGCTTGGCTTAGTTTGAGGTAACAGTTTTCTCCAGGCATCTATACTTTTCTCTGTTCTGGGGGGCAGTGTTCTTAAAATAAATATGCCATGATTTATATGGTCAGTTCTCTAAGGCTGTCAATTGTGTGACAACACAATACTATGGTGAATGGCTTTGTTAATGTGTCATTTTGCACATGGATAAATATAGCTTCAGGATAAATTTAGGGATGCGCTAGCATCACAGGGTGCATGTGTGATGCTTTGGATAGAGTACCACACTGCACTCCACCTCTGACTCGGAGAAGTTTCTGTTAGCAGTGTGTGTCTGTATGGCCTGACTGTTAACGCTTAGAATGTAGAATCACTGGCAGTGTAGCCCCATGTGTTGCCATTTTATTAGAAGGGAGATTGGACCACTTGCTTTTCCTTTTCTCTGAACTATTGCTTTAGGACAGTGGTTCTCAATCTTCCCAATGCTGGGACTCTTTAATACAGTTTCTCATGTGGTTACCCCAACCATAAAATTATTTTTATTGTTACTTCATAACTGTAATTTTTCTACTGTTGTGAATTGTAATATAAATATCTGATATGGAGGAACCCCTCTGAAAGGGCCATCTTACCCCGAAGGGGTTGCCACCCACTTTAGAAAGTCTTTCCATTCTGAGACACTTGTTCCAAAGTTTTTGTATAAGTACATTTTTTTTTAAAAAGAATCAATTGTTGATTATTGGGAATGTCACCTGGATGACAGTTAGGTGTCCTTTGGCAGGGGACTAGTCTCAAGTTTTATACAAGTACTGCTACATGAAAATGGTCAGTAAAAAAAATATGACATCTTCCTAGATCCTGACATATTAAGGCTATTAAGAGTATTACAGCAAGCCAGACATGGCAGTGCATACATTTAATCCCAGCACTGGGGAGGCAAAGGCAGGAGGCTGTCTGTGAGTTCAAGACCATCATGGTCTACATAATGAGCTCCAAGATAACCAGGGCTACCCTCCAAACCATGGCAACCATAGCTGTATTCTGGGTGCTCAGAGCATTCCAAGATAGGGTGAAGAGGTACAGCAGCTTTCTCAAAGACCCTGATGTTACGCTTTTCCCAGGTACCCCACTAAGTGCTGGAGATAAACCCTGAGGGTTTATTTCATTAGAACTGGCTAAAATATTGAAAAGAGCTTGCTCAGGTTACTGGGTATGATTTAGGAAGTGATCTCTGCTGCCCTATTTCCTGGAATGTGCCTTGCAGTCATCCCTAGGGATCTATGAGGATTTCTTGACAAAATAATGTTAAGCAAGAAAGAAAATCTCAGGGCCACCTTATGTGGCCTTTGTTGATTTTCTTCTATTTCTTAAAGAAATTCAGCACAGGAAACCTGACTCACCCAATGACATTCTTCCTGTGGAAATCAGACTTTTTTGTTGTCACTTTCACCTTTAGCAAGGATGAGTTAGGACATCATTGCTACCCATATGAAATCCCCAAGACCTGATAACATGTTCTCCCCAGTCTCTGCATTTCCTATCCTGCCTATCTGCCTTCTGGGTGATCTCGTTCTCTTTTCATGACAAATAAGCAACCCTCGTATGAAACATGCCACTTTATTATCCACTAAAGCACATTCTGATTTGTCAGACTTTTGTGTCCCCTTTCGTAGCTTGGAAAATAGACCCACCAGAAGCATATTTTGGTTTCTGAGTCTTTCCTGCTGGAAGAGCCCTTCTGGAGACTACACTGTGTAAACTTAGCTGCATGAACTGGATCACTTAACAGACAGTGAGGAAAACTCAACAGCAAGTGGGTTGTTGTGTATGAAAAATCTCAACTTAGAATTGCATTGGGCTGCCTTCCAAGCAGGACCGGGAGTAGCTGTGCAGATACTCGAAGGGAAGCCCAGCGATGTGCACAGTCTTTCTCTTCCATCGTTGTTTGTCACCTCTGTTTCTGGGAACATTGCACCCTAATAAGTCAATCAATTTTTTTAGCCCAGCTCTCAATCTCATTGCCTTCTTTGCTGACATGTTGGTGTTTCCAGCTTTCTACTAATAGATGGCTCTTACATATACAGAGTTCACTACAACACACCCATTTACAAAAGTAAATATTAATGGGATTTTTGTTTTGGACAACTGAAAATAGATTATTAGTGGATGTGCCACTGTAATTTGAAATGAGGGCAATCTATAAATCGATAAGACTGCTTAATTAATTACTATGCAGTAGTGGTTCAAACAACTGCCCACTATAGTCTGCAATTAGAATTTTGCCTCCACACTGCAAGCAAACACCTTCACACTGTGATTGATTATAAAACTATTGACCTTAATTTGAAGATAGTGACTTGATTTCTAGTCTCTGTATATCAACATTTGTTTAGTTTGTACTTCTGAGTTTTCATATATGTCTAAAAACCTTGTGAGGATTTCCCTCCAACCCACAGCCCAGCATCCACAGCACTAGAGAAACAGTGTTGCAAGAAGCCAAAGACTGAGAATGGAAACAATCTTGTCAAAGGATGGGCATGCTGAGCCAAATGTCTGGAAATCTCAGAAGCTCAGCATGCCATTGGAGGAGCCTTTGATAGAGAGCAGTGCCTAGTGCTGCTTTAGACATTTCTAGACTCAGTATCAGCTCTTTGTTTCAGAAAAGTGTTGGTTGCCTACTTATTCACAGATTCTTGTCAGACAAGCAGAAAAAGATAGCAGTAAGAAAATTGTTATCCTCCATCAAAGGTTGCCTAACTAGGTCCTGGAAAAAACCAGAAGTGGCAGAATGGGAAGGCATCATGCAGACCTGCAGGCCTCCTAGATGTTCTGCCTTAAGAATATGTCAGATTTCTGGAAGGATATGGGTAATGGTGTTAAGAATCTGGTTTCCCTGTCCATCTCTGTAGTTTGTTATATGCTGTTGGCAGAGCAAGACTCTTTAAGTGGATTGTGCCATTGGAGCAGCTGTTTATGTGTGTGTCGTTAGTCATGAGGGCCAATTAAAAATAGCAGAAGCTGCCATGTGCTGGTGTGTGTGCACATCAGTAGGGCTCTAGGGCATCAAGCTGACAGCTGATGCAGGTCAGTGTCTGCCTCATCTGATTATAGATAGCTTCTGCTGTTACAACAGTGTAACAGTTTGGACAAAATCTCTATCCTCAAAATTGTTTCCACATTTGAAAAAATGGAAAGTGATGACCCATAAGACTCAAGTGTCCTCTGGACTTTTAAAAAGTTAGACACACATATGCACACACAGCTACAACAAAAAGAAGTCAGGCATCCCACAGTTCTGGACTGCTGTGTTGAGAGGTAGGCTTGAGCCTTAGGGAGCTGCTAAGAAGAATCCACACAGAACAAAAACTACTAAAGAAAATATCCCACATTATCCCTTTGACTTCTAGTGAAGCCTCTTTTAGAATTCATTTAAGAAAATGTACAAGTCCATGTTAGCTTTCTCATAGAGGGCAGATAAATATAAGAAAAATTGTTTCCATCTGGCTACCTGGGACTTCTGTTGAAGGAGGCATAGATTAATACATTGGCCAACATTGGTCCAGCATCTGATGCATTTGGAGACATGCTTACCTTCAAGGTGAATATTTATGTTGGAGACTGGCTCATAGTGTTAGGATGCTTACTACAGGAGAGACACACCAGAATCATGGCCAACTGAAGAAGCAACAGATACACATCTCTGTCTTTTACACCCACTGAGTTGAATTGAGAAAATACCTCATGCACATAGGGTTGTCTGTCTCCGACTGTCACCTGAAAGTGTTCAGTCTCAGTCTACTTCTATATTGACAGAGTCAGGTCATGGGAAGCTGTGTCATTCTGTAATTTCCAGATTCTTCAAGTAACCAGACACTTGGAAACTGAAGACATCAGAATATGGCACAGTTCTTGATAATTAAGTAAATTATAAGGGGAAGTTTCTGTCCCGGCCAGAAACTCTCAAATGCCCAGCAGCCACTTCCCAAATGATTGATTCAGAGGCTTAATATTAATTATAAATGTTTAGCCAATAGCTCAAGCTTATTGCTATCTAGTTCTTATACTTAAATTAACCTGTAATTCTTATCTGTGTTTAGCCGCTTAGCTTGGTACTTTATCTCAGTCCAGCATTCTCATCTTGCTTCTTCTGTGTCTAACTGGTGTCTGCCTTTCCTCTTCCCAGAATTCTCCTAGTCTGGTCACCCCACCTATACTTCCTTTCTGCTTATTGACCAATTAGCATCTTATTAAACCAGTACCAGCAATAAATCTTTACAGTGTACTAGAGCATTGTCCCACAGCAGTAAATACCACAAACTTCAATTCCTTCACAGAAAGTAAGATTAATATTGCCATTAGACAGGTAGAGTAAATCACAAGGGTAATTGTAAAATTAACCTTACGAGGAAAAAGACTGAGAAATGTCTTTTCTGTAATTTGACCTCCTCCCTGCACAATAAAGACTTTTATTTGGTGTATATAGAATAGCATCTTGCCATCCTATCCAGAATGCCATTCTATTCCTTTTGTTTGCTTTTTGAGACAGGGTCTCTCACTATGTAGCTCTGACTGCCTTGGAACTCACTATATAAACCAAGTTGGTCATGAGCTCGCAGAGGTCCATCCCTCTCTGCCTCCCAGCTGCCACTCTATTTCTGACACTTAGATTGTAACAGAAGTGAACTGAGGACACTGACATTCTTACTCAAGTATGTGAGGTACAGCTTACTTTTGTGTACTTAATACAATTGTGCTGACCTTTGAAGTCAAAATGACTATTTCTCATACCATATGGGATCCTGTAAATTCTCATAACTTTTATGATACTATCTACCTTCCATTTAAGTTTTTTTTTCATTTTCAGCAATTTCTTAGTGAGAGCAACAGAGCGTCACTGGAACCACTGTCCCTTTGTCTCAGGAAGTTCTTAGCTAGGAACAGTGCAAACCAGTTTCCTCAGCAAGGGGCTGTGTCCAACCTAGTCCTTCTTAGGTGCTTGTTATAAGGTCTGGGCTTCATCCTGCATGGCTTACTTAAACCAATGAGATGACTTCAGTCAATTATCATTATTGACTGACACACTGCTATAAGGGTCATAGAACAGGCAGGTACAGAGACAAACAGGTAGATCTATCTTCAGTCAGGATACTTCAAAACTCTAAAGACTCTCTAAATTAGAAACTGTAATGATCTGAAAAATATACATTGCTAGTATAGAATCAGAAAGGCAAAAATAATTAATTTGGATTATCAATATACCAATGATGCCAATGCAATGAAAATTCTGTTACCTGATCCTAGCTCTTTAAGAGAGGGGTAAGCACCCTGCTGGATCAGAGGGGAAGAAACAAAATGTATGGAGATGATCAACTAGGTTATGATTTGTATCTAAACTTGTGAATACGTTTTTCTTTATTCTAAACATGACCTACTTTGTTTTTCCATTTTTATAATAACACTTGTATAAACATTTTCATGGTAAAATAATTTTGGAAATGGCTTTTCACTATCCTAGAAACCTGTTCATTCAAAAAGGAATTGTTAAGCTATGTTAGTTGAAAGAGATTTGAAACTACAAAGAAAATTGAAACTGCATACTTAGTGACATACTTGACAACACTAAGACAGTCTGTCTCCATTCCCTTGGGCTCAAAATCAGAGGCAGCCCTGCTTCTCTGAGCAAATTCAAGGGGGGGAGTTCAGAGGAATTGAAACTTGTAGATATTTTTACCTTTTTTTCCCTGTGTCTTGCCAGGCATCAAGATAAAGCCTTTTTCATGGGACTTTTCAGAAATGAACAAATTAAAATACAATACCATAAAATATCCTTCTGCCTTATTGTAAAGTTAAAACCAAAGTGTAGGATTTGCACAAAGAAAAGATAATCACATTTGGGGAGTGCAATGAAGTACTGGTAGCAGCCTGGCCCCAGGACACTTAGTAAATGGTTATCAAAGCAGTAATTCTATCAGTGCAGTGGAGGGTTAGGCAAATACTAGGATTCTGTTTGTCAGAAGGGCTATATGTTTATGATAGGAATCTAGTTTAATATTAATATATAAAGCAGAGCTGGAGAGAAAACTCAGTGGTAGAACACTTTCATGTGTGAAGCTCTGGGTTTAGTGCCCAACACCACAAAAGATTTTGTGTATACACACACACACACACACACACACACACACACACACACACACACACACACGAGTTTTGGAGTGATTACAACAGCAACAACAACCTTCTGATTACCTTCTTGATGCTCTATGATCCACTTCACACAGCAGCCCAAGTGAGCCTGTTCAAAGAGATAACTAAAAGTGTGTCTCAGCACAGGTTGGAGTCCTCATTGACTTTGCATTGCTCTCAGACTCCAGCAAAAGCCAACAAAGGCCTCCTAGGTCTTGTATGCTGGAGCTCTTGCCCTCTTGGCCAGCCTTATGTTGCCTTTCAGTTCCAACACCTGCCAGGCTAGCTCTGCTCTAAGATACTTTCTATAGCTGCTAGCTCTTCCTAAAATATTCCTCACTCCCCTGTCTCAGCTCAAATCTCTTCTTTCCCCTTCATCAGCCAATCACAATCCCTTTAAGCTGTGTTTCCTCATAACTGCTCAGAGTTGTGGTTCCCTCTCCTGCGAAAATAAAGAGAAGGCAGAATCCTTGTCTGTCCTGTTTCCTGCTCCCAACATCATTGAAAATGATGAAGACACTAAGTAGGAAAATGAGCAAAGGTATGGAACGCTAGCTCCAAGTGTTGATAGTGGTTGGAGGAAGGAAAAGGGCATATGGTGCCTTGAATGGATTTTCTTCCCTTTAGTTCATTTGTATTTACTCATCTCTCTGAAAGGATCATCTGCTCCTATGCAGGTCCTTTTAAATGACTCCTGTTCTTTGCTAGGCTAAGGAGCTGGGTTTGAGGATTATGGACAGTTGCAGAGTGTGTAATCTGCACGTGTGAAGCTGTGGCTTGGGCCTGAGCAAACTCTTGCCATATGTCTTAAAACCTTCATTCAAAAGGAGAAGGTTTCCAAGGTTCTGTAGTAATTTGTCCCCCCACATCACTGTGAGGAATAAAAGCATGTGATGTGCAGCTGGCACAGATGTGCATACTTTATCTCCCAGGTTCCTGACCCCGGCCTCACTTGCCAGGTTTGCTCTGGCAATCACAGAGTTACTTTGCTCCAGGGAAAATCCATTATAAACAGCAGCACATGGGGCACTGGAGTGAAATTTGCTTCAGTACACTGCTTTATTTCCCTCAAAGATAATGCACAGCAGATAGTTCGACATTTAACAGCAAGATTGGCTGGACTGTCTGCCTGTTTTCTAGAAAATAATTATAACAATAAAATAATAATCCACACCATGGTCTGTACCCTCCCAGGTGGTCTGGCTATAAAAGTAACAAAATCCTGTGTGCTGGCTGCTTCTGTCTTAGAAGTAATAGGCTTAGTGATTTGCAGTCTTGAAACAGAACAAAACAAAAAATTATTTTGGAGACTTGTCTCATGTTGGTAACCTAGGTTGGCCTTCAGCTCAGGACAGTTCTCCCTCTGGAGTGCTGAGATTACACATTTGCTCCTATTTCCAGCCCAGCCGTTACGAGGTGGTTATTATTGTTGTTGCTGTTCATTTGTTCTGGATCTTAAAGCTGAGCTGGTGTGGTGTGTGACATTTATCTGAATGACTTTGAGGACTGTTCAGGCTGCTGAATAACTAAACAAAAGCAGAATTCCAGTAGCTATGGCCCTAAACAAGTGAGGCCCCCGTTCATCTGTAGTGTTCATTTCCGTGATTGAACTCTGGAAATCTATTCGCACAGGAGATGACAAAGCGGGGAAAGAAAACAACAGCAAAAACCTAACAGCTTCAAAACAGCAAGAGGCTTGCCTCGAAGATACGGCTACCTTATTTTCTTTATGGATTTGGCACCATACATTTAGGGCTAGACTCCCACAATGTATGCACGTTAGCCCAGGTGAGGTAAAGGCTATTGAATGTAGTAGTAAACCCTTGGTTCTCTACTTCTATTATAAAAGCCCGGCACCTACAGAAAACATTGACCTTTCCTCTTGTGTTCTTCAAGGCCGGTCGTGTATATGTGAGGTTGAAGTCAGTCATGTTCAGGAGCCCCTGTGCCTTGGAATAGCAGTGCAGACCACTCAAAAGCCCTTTCCAAGTGAAAAGTCAACTAAGGAAAGGAAGAGCCTTTATTCTGGGACAAGTTCTCAACTCTAAAGGTAGTGGTGACAGCAGGTCTGCAGTACCCACTGTGGGAAGGCTACATCATCCTGCAGTCTCCTCATTCTTGTAGAGTAACTGACTTTTCTCCCTAGTTCCTCCTCCTTTGGCTTCCTAAAAATATCCCAGGGGTTTGGTCTTGTTGTTTGTTTGTTTTTTTCATTCAATGACCAAAGACACCCTGGAGAAAAGTTGACTTATTCTCAGTAGTTGGAATACTGACCCCAGAAGATGCAAAGCCATGGTGTGTAAATGTCACTTGATATGAGGAGCGGTACTGAGCCTGCTGGTTAGGAGCACCAGAAGGATGCCGACTGCTTGGCTAAAAGACCCAGCAGTAGGGCCAGCTATTGTAAAGCCCCTCTGCCAGATGAACAGGGACCCTTCTCTGGTCACAATAGCCATTCACACTGAGCAGTCTCATTAAATATTCAGCCTGTGTTTCCGGCAGCTCATTAAGGCCTCAGCAAGCAGTGACGTGGATGCTGGAAAGCTGAGGGCTGGCCAGCATCTCAGGCAGAGGCTGCATGAGCTGCTCCTAGGCTTTCTGTTGAGCGCCTGTCCTGTGATGACCAGTGTGTGCTCCCTGCTTTGCTTGAAGTACAGGTAAAAACAAAGCTGAACGGGGGAAAACAGGCAGAAAACACGGGCAGGCTTCTGCCCTGGCCTTAGATGCTGTCTGGGAAGAGCCTCTGATTTGGGCATGCTTACCCTATTGAAGCCCCCTGACCCCTTGAAAAGCTGTCTGAGGACTTAGGGCCTTGGCTGAGCACAGACAGTGTGGTGTTGTGCAGTTGGGTTGTTTGATGTCTATATTGGAGGAGATTCAAGATGTGGTTTAAACTTCGTACTTGGGGGGAGGAGGGGCTAGTCAGAATAGCAGCCGGTTCCTCTGTAACCAGTCAGCTGTGGAGGTATTGGGTAGAACCCTCCCAGCCTGTGCAGGAGCTTACTCTGTGCCAAATTCTCACTCATTTGAGTAGTTTGGAGCTCGGGGGTTGGAACTGGCTGTAATAGGAGATGGCTCTTCAGACCTTTGGGTTCCTTCAGTGTGCTGAACGCTGCGCTTGCATTTACCACTTTTACTTGGGTTTGACATCCCATGCTGTGTGATGTTTCAAGCTGGGGAAACTGTTAAAGAGACATTCTGAGATGATAAACTTAGACAAAGTGTACTTCTGTGCTCACTGTCGGCATGTTTTCCTTCTCCACACAGAAAATGTTTTCAGACTGCTCATTTCTATGTGGAAGACAGCAATTCACCTCGGGTGGTCCCCAACGAAAGTATTCCTATTATTCCCATCCCGGGTAAGTGAGGCACCTCTGTACTCCCAGTGCACTGCTTTCTCTTTTGTTCTCTGTCGTATGTGATTGATGCACATGATAAAATATTACTCTCATAGCTGTTTGAAGCTTTCCCGGTCTAATATATACTTCACTAAGGCTAATGTAATAAGATTTTGCCCCTTTTCACATCTACAAAGTAATAAAGTCCTAATTATAGAGGCAAATACCTATGCTAGTGTAGGACAGCATTACCATATGGAGAAATGGTGACAGCAGCAATGTAGAATAATATACACTGATTTTAAATCACAATTTGAACATATTTTCAAAGGTGAGTTATCCTTCAAGATTCCATATTCTGTTAGTTTTTTGGAGATTTGGACACTGTTTGTGTACTAGACTGGTCTGCTACAGCACATGCCCAGATAAGTGTGATAAGGATTGGTAGGGCACAGTGTAGGAAATGCAAACAAATGCTGCAGACACTTGGAAACTTGGAGTGGGCTGACTGTCAGAAGTAGGAAGTGGGAATTCAAGATCTCACCCCCATTTGTATTTGCATCCTTTTCCTTTTCAGATATGACCTCTGTACTGTTGAGTTGTCATGTATGTGCATAAGTGTGTGTGTGTGCATGTGCATGTATGTATGAGTCTGTGGATCTATGTTAATGAATACATACATTCAGATACTTTATGAATCTGTCTTTCTGACACTGTTTTTATATATAGAAACTTGTAATTGTGCTATGCTTTATGCCTACAGCTCTGCTAGGCGGCTCCATTATCACAGAGCTCTAACTGGCTAATCTATGTTACCTATTTGCAGTCACCTTATCATCAGTGGAAGCTGTTTAAGGTCAAATGGTGTATTCTTGGGGCTGTGAGACTACCTACCACATACTGGGCATTTCAAACCGTTACATAGATACATGAATGTTAGCAACATATTTAAAAGTTCACAAAAGCCATTACGTGAAGCTCAAAGTACAACCATTTTTTGGCTATCTAAAGCAGTTTTGTTTTCAGAGTATTACAAAGTGTGGTTATGCTGTGGATGTAATTGTTCCTATGCTGGGTTTGGCTTTAACTAGGCAGTTTTTCTCACAAAAACTTGTCAAAGAGACAAGATGGATAACAGAATGGCCTTGCTTGTTCTTGCTGAATAGATAGACAGCTAGAGGGTTAAATGCAGGTGGGTACAGGTCCTGTGATACCCCGGGTTCCTCTCACTAATGTTTGTCCTCTGAGAGGAACTGTACCTCATATGAAGAACAGCAGAGAAGAACAAACAGGCACCATCATGATGGACCTTTGGATGTACTCCCTTTCCTCCCGCATTGCTCAGAATATGTGTTGACCGCTGGGAAATTCCCAGGAGCCACTTTGTCCCTGCAGGTGACTCCTCTGACAAACACAGTTTTTACATTGATAGACATTTGATAGTCATGTTTAAAGGATCAGTCACAAGGCAGAGGAAGAGGCTCATGAGTTCAAGGCCAGCCTGTGTTACACAGCAGGTCAAGCCATCCCAAGCTCCACAGCACAACCACCAGTGGGCATGGTGTTTATAAGTATAATGCTTACCCACATTCCTCAAGGCCTGTTGTTGAATTGCAACACCACCCAATGTTGATAATAAAAAATAACAAAATGCCAACATTTTGAAAGTTCTTTTGTATGAATGTGTGAATATATGAATGTGTATTATGAATGTGTGTATATATGAATGTGTATATGTATGAATATGTGTACGAATATGCATGTTATGAATATGTAAGTGTATAAATGTGTGTATGTATGGATGTATATACATGCATACCTGTATGCATCTTAGATGCCAAGGATCTGCTAGACAAGCATTTCACCAATGAGCTACACTCCTTGCCAGGTGCTTTTGAAACAACAAATGTGAATAAAATCTTTATTAGTTATTAATGAAGCATAGCCAATGTATACGTCTTAGTTAGGGTTTTTATTGCTGTGAAGAGACACCATGACCATGGCAACTCATATAAAGAAAACATTTCATTGGAATGGCTCACTTACAGTTTCAGAGGTTCAGTCCATTATCATAATGGGGAGCATGGCAGCATGCAGGCAGACGTGGTGAGGGAGCTGAGAGTGCTACATCTTACAGGCAACAGGAAGTGGACTGACTGTCACACTGAGGGAAGCTTGAGCAAAAGAGACCTCAAAGCCTTGCCCCCAAGAGACACACTTCCTCCAACAAGGCTAAACTTCCTAATAGAGCCACTCTCTTTGGGGCCTGTTTTCTTTCAAACTACCACAGTATATTATCTCAAAATTGTATTTAGTATAGTATATCATTTTTTATACTTATAAAGTTATAAAGTTTTATACTAAGTTTTTAAAATTAGGAGTTAGTTTATGTTATTAACCTGCTTAAAGAAATTACTGTGCGGCTGGACAGATGGCTCGGTGGTTAAGAGCACTGACTGTTCTTCCAGAGGACCCGGGCTCAATTCCCAGCAACTACATGGCAGCTCACAACTATCTGTAACTCTAGCTTCAGGGCAAACCACAAGTGTACATAAAATAAAAATAACTAAATAAATCTTTTTAAAAAGAAATTACTGGGAGAGATTTATAGATATGCAACATGTCAAAAACAAATGTCCTTAAAAGTGCTTTCTCGAGAAAATGTAACTTTCTAAAAAGCACATTACAAAACAAAATGTAGGGCTGCCAGGAGCCTAGAAACCTAGAAATGACTCACACCTTTCTAGCAGTTAAAATATAGCTTAATAATTTGAAGGTCATTGGCTTCAGCTAGGTGCCAGCATATGAAGGGTTTATACTGGCTGTTTAAAACCTTTGTGGTTAAATCAGCCCTTTTGGCGTATTTTATTTATACAGAGATTATCTCTGAAGGAGATTCATTGGTGTTTTGACTATAGTGAAGTCCTTTCTTCATTGACTTCATTGTGCCATAAATGAAAAGATTTCTTTTATGTCAGGAAAAAAAATGTTCTAATCTCCAAATGCTCCTTCAATCCGAAGAGTTTGATTTAGACAAAAATTGCTTTATTGTGCTCTAAGTCAGAGGCTAAAATCTGGATAGTGTTCTTTTCTTTCATGTTTCTTTTCTCTTCCTAAGTTGACACAGAGGGAACAGTAGGCCTGGACCTGGACTCTAGGAGGCTGGAAAGGCAGTCAGAGGGAACTGGGCTATTGATAGTGAGTTCTGTCCACTACACATGTATTGGTACCTGTAGTGTCTCAGTGGAGAAGACTGGGAAGATATTTGAGTAGTGAGAGTGTAAATGGAGTCCTGTACTAGAATTTTATGTGTTCTCTTTCCTGCAGGTGGAGTAAGCCAGAATTTGGGATAAGGTTTAGAAATCTGCTGAGGGTTAAATGAACCTTATATAAGGATGTGTCGTTGTCTTCTTCTTCTCCTCCTCCTCCTCCTTCTTTCTCCTCTTCTTCTTTTTACAGAGTAGGTAGCCTAAGCCCTTCTGAAATCCTAATGGTATCTGTGTACATGTCCATCCACTTCCCAAGCCAGCAAAGGGATCTTTTCTTAAACAGCTTTAGCCAGTGTGCTTTTTTTTTTTTTTTACTTGACATCAACAAGGTGACCAGTGACCCAACATGAGCTTTTCAAGGAGTGAAGTGAAACCTACCATCAGCAAAGCATATCACCTCAGTTCTCTGTGTGTGAAAGATCTAGTCAAATGTTAGATCTGGGAGACGCTGCACTAAAGAGAAGCCTGGCCTTGGAGACAGCCTTGTCCCAGCAGCGACTGAAGGACACTTGGCAAGTGCCTTCGTGTCTCTGGAATATTAAATCTCTCCTTGGATCCAGTCGTACCGAATGACAGCTCATGTTATTAAACTCATCAAATGACAAACCTCTCACAAGTCTTTAACTTCTGACTTAGTGTAGTGGTCTTCACCTTTCCAAAGGCTGCCACCCTTAACAGTTCCTCATGTTATGGTGACCCCAACCATAAAATTATTTCATTGCTGCTTCCTAACTGTAATTTTGCTACTGATGTCAGTTATAATGTAAATATCTGACATGTAGGATATCTGATATGCAACCCCTATGAAAGGGTTGCCCCCCAAAGGGGTTGAGGCCCACAGGTTGAGAACCACTGGCTTAGTGACCCCTAGACATTATCACTATTGCCATTTCCCAGATGGGCAAAAGGAATCCCAGAGAGGCAGTCACAGCACTGGGTGCCTGCCTCTGACTTTTCTGCTCATGCCACTGAGTGAACATGCCCAATATAGAAGGTGTTTATTAGATGGGACTGATAAAATCAATATAATTCTCCTGATGGCTGGGTGAGAGGCTGAAGTTGGGGCTAGCCTTGGCAATTGATCTTTCATTTTACTGCTGTCACACCAAAGCAGCAAGAAAGTTATTTTTTTCTCTTCCTACCAGATTCTCCTTAAGATAAAGAGAGAGTAAATCTAGCATGTATGATTAGGTTGGAGGAGCCTAAGGATTGGAGATTCGCCTCTTCTGGTTCTGAAGATACAGGGACTTACCCATGGCTCTGTGAAGCAGATTTTCTTGATGTTCAAATGCACTGTTGTTTATTCCCACCACTGTGAGCTTTGATACCTTCTCCCAGCAAAAGTTGCTTTCTTCACTTCATCCTCCAGGGCTCTGCTGGGGCACAAGTCAGAGACTGGCATAAGGGGATGTATTGTGGATCAGCCCAGGTGAAAAATCTCCTATTTCCTTGGTCCAGGTCTCAGCACAAAAGCTAAGAAGGACTGATCATATCTGATAACAAAGTTCACACTTCAGATAATTATTCTCAGTTGATTATGTAAGATATTTTATAATCAAGGGATTTTGAGTGACAAGAAGCAGTGGCCTCATTTTCACCCAACAAATCTCAGATAGCAGAAAATCCTACAAACAAAAGTGCTGGCACAAAATAATTATTATTTGCCAGTTTACCCAAGGTACTCAGTTCCATGCCATGTTCTTCCTTTAAACCATCCTAATTTTCAGAATGGAGACAGTCCAGGCTTTGACTTCAGAGGACAAAGCTCAGCTCTGCCATTCACTTTAGATAAGTGGCCTTGAGTGTCCATATGTATATCATGCATTTTGGAAACCAGTACAGGCTAACTGGTTGCTCTCTTTGAATTACACCAACGCCATCTTTACGTGGCTTTCCCATGTAGCCTAGTAGTTTCCATCTAAACCTGAAGTTTGCCCACTTTTTTCTTCAAGCTTCTCCCATAACCACTGTATCTGTGGTCTTCCCACTGTATCCAGTTTTATGGCAGGAGCAGTGTTGAATCTGTAGATTACACACTGGCGTTTCCTTCACTTTCTTCGTTGATTTGAGTTCTGATACAAATGTTGCCCATGAACAGGGACCATTTATCCTGGGTGTTCACCCAATGAATGATACAGCAGTTATCCAAAATGGTACATAAGGTTTGGGCCTTCCTTGAGTCAGAACACTCTGTTATGGGTCAACAACCAGCTTTTTGGGCCATACCCATCTGTAATGGCTAATGACTTTATGTACTTTGGAAAAGAGGAGCCTTAATTGAAGAAACACCTTCATTTGATTGGCCTATGGGTAGGTCTGTGGGGCATTATTTAATTTCTAATTGTTATAGGAGGCCAAGCCTGTGGTATATGATACCATCCACTAGGCATGTGAGCCTGAGCAATATAAGAAACATAGATGACTGTGAACCTGGAGCAAGCCAGTAAGCAGCACTTCATGGTGTCTGCTCCAGGTTTCTTCCTAAGTTCCTGCGTTGGTTTTCAACCTTTTTTCCCCAAGGTGCTTTTGGTCAGAGCTTTTCATCACAGCTGCAGAAACCAAAGCAAAACATCGTCCTTTAGTTCATCTTTAAGAAATTGTTTGCTTGTAAGAGAATAATACACATAGTATCTGTACCAGGGCATGTACAAGGTGGATACAAAGCTCTTGGTCATTAATTAGTTCTGATATTCTCCACAAATGAACTTGTGTAGGTAGAAATAATATCCTGTATATGGATGTTTTTCCACATGGAGTTGGATCTTTCCAAGTAAAAAAATGAGTATATCAGACCTTTGGTGCTGTTCAAAATTGTTGAGAACACTTAATACAAAAACTATTTGAGAGAGCGTTGACCAGGGCTGTGTTAATTGCTGTGTAAAATTTATCTTTAGAAAGAAGTGGTTTTGACCCTTCTGCTATTTATCTTGAGTAAAGGACAGGCAAATGATGTGTTATCTGAGTAGTTGGTAGTGATCAGTACAGCATTTCTCTATATGCACATCTGCCTGTTTCTTTCATTATGGTTTTGGTGATGCCTGGAAACCCAGAGGGTATGGATTTCCTTAGATAAAAAAAAAGTACAAATGGAAGAAATAATGCATAATATATTATCATAGAAATATTTATTTGTAATATATTATATAAAGGATTAATATTAAGGGGTTATATGAACATCTATATAAATTGAACTTTAAGACAATTTTTGGAGGTGGCATTGTCTTACGCTGGGCTGTTGGTCTGCTCTCTAAGAATGCAGGAACAAACAGAAAGGGGAGTCAGTGTTTGGGGTCTTAATTGATTTTGGCTGTGTTCCATAGGGGTCTTGATTTTTAGGAGTTATTAAAGTTTTTTTAAATAATGCCTGAATGTCACTACAGTATATTTCCATGGTGACTATACTGAGCTCTGCTGAAGTTTTACTGCATTCCATCATGAGGTCAATAGGCAGATTCATTTCTGGGTATGTGACATTAACTTGGACATTACAGTTGATCACACTATAGAAAAAAAAAAGTAGTTTACTGTGAACTTGAGAGCATTTCTTTTAAGGATTTGCCATGGGCTGTGACCTTCAAAATGCCATGAATTTTACCTCAGCATCTTGATGTCTTGAAAACCTTTTATGTTACATGTATAAAATCTAAATGTAAAAAACCATTTTTTCCTCTTTTTGAACCAAGCTCCATCTCCTTCATCCCAGCACCATAAATTTCTGGGAAATGGAAATTCCAAACAGTAATTATGGATTAAAACATTGCTGTCATCCATTTATTAAAAACTATGCTACTTTGCCTTTGAGAACCATTGTATTGTTCAATTCCAAAGATGTTTTTATCCTTGGACACTTACATTTCTTTGTTCATATTAATCCCTTTTTCTAGCTTAGCCTGAGGGACCTTCATTGCCACATAATGCCAGACCAAACTGACTCACCTTGGGATTCCTTTCCTCTCTGGGGTTGGGAGGAGAGGGGGAAGGGGAGGGGAGAGGCTAGGGGAGGACTGGGAGAAGGGGCAGGAGAGGAAGCAGCATTGGGTAGAGGAAAAAAAATTAATAAAATAAAAAAGAATTCACTTTTAAACATTTTAAGTGATCAGATAATTTTGGAAACTTTTCTTGAATAGCATCCTGCTAAACATTCTGGGCAAACACTTTGGCTCTTTGTACTTTGTTAATGCTGGTTACATCATGGGAGCTATAGATTTCTTGGGCATACAAAATGATTGCATATTCATGAACATCTTCAATCCTGAAATATTTGTAAATAACTTGGCAATTTCTTTTTGTAAAGTTTCATATTAAAGTGATTAAGACTTTAATTGTTACAAAGAGAAAAATTGTGTTTGCAAAGTACAAGCTATTCCATGTAAATAATGCTTCAATGCTGACTGACTTAGGTTATGGACATATAAATCACCTTTTTTAAACAAAGTACAAGAGTTGCAGTTTTTCCCTGAAGAATGATTCAAGTTTGAAAATGTCAATAGATGCAAAAAGCCACCCTAGAGCTTTGCTCTCTCAAAGGAAAGAGTAGAAGGAATGACACAGTCAGTGTTAACTGTCACCAGATGAAGAGAAATCAGATTGTCAGGCCTGCATCTATGAAATTCTTGCCAAAGTAGGACCTCATTTACACATACAGATCTTCATACCCTTTGCTAAGAAAAGCATCTGCGGCAGTTTAGATGTTTGTGCGTTTGCCAAAGATCTTTCACTCTGAATAAAGTAAATGTCATGTCTGTTGTTTATCTCAAATTCAGCCGAACATTTTTTAAAGGAAATATTTGCGGGGGTGGGGGGGCAGAGAGAGGAGGAGTTCCTGTGGCCCTGAGGAAGTGGGTGTGGCCATTTAGCAGAAACAGTCAAGGATCAGACTGAATCTCTGCAAACAAACCTAAAACATGCTTTAGCTGAGCTGAAAATGTCCCTTTGAAGTGACAACACTACAGTAAGCTGGAGTGCATAGTGTCTTCCTATTCTGTACCTAGGCTATCAACACCCAAAACATTTTTTTCAGTTAATTTCATCAAATTGATTATTTGATTATAGATACAGCTGTCCTGAACTAAGAGTCTGAACACTTACTGATGGAAGGCTCTGCACAGCTGGCCGGAGTGTCTGTCCGAGGAAAGGAAACTGTGTAGACTTCAGAGACCGCCAGGGAAAGAAACCTAAGTGTTGGACACTCAAGCCCTAGCCATTGAATAATTATTAGAATTTAAAACCCAGGAAGTGCCAGACTTTTTGGCAAATGGGTACCCTTGGTAAAAACACTTTTAGCTAAGAGTATAATGTATTTCCTTTACTGTGTAAATTTTCTTCAAAATAAGAGCACAGAGGTATGTGTGTTTGTTTTTAAAATACCTTATTCAGCCTGGCTCGTAAGCAATTCAGAATCCTAATGAGATCTTGATGTAAAATGAAGTCCTAGATCTTTCTTCAGAAATTTATTTCAGTTGATACAAGTTTGTCATTTTTGTCAACTATTTATGGTATGTTGGATTTGCTTTTTCAATGTCCTTAGTTTTATGAACATATTCCATGTGACCCAGTATTATTTCATTCCTCCAGATGACATGGAAGCCATTCCTGTCAAGCAGTTCATCAAACACATTGGGGAACTCTATTCTAATAACCAGCATGGCTTCTCTGAAGATTTTGAGGTATGTTTTAAAACTGGAAACTAATTTCTAGAAAGTTAATGAGAATAAGGGTTTTTGGCAACATGAACTTCATTTATTCCAGGCATATAAGAACAATAACTGCCAACCAGAGATGTCTTTCTCTTTTCACTGATGGTTTTTATAAACATTTTCCAAATCAGATGTGGATGCTCCACCTGTCCGGCATGTGCACATCTATGGAGACGAACATAGTGGTTAGGAAGAAAACAGCTAGTTGGGATGGTTCTTCTGGTGCTTCACCTTCATCCTTCGTGAGAGCACAGTCACACTGCGAGCTCCCTGATTCCATGTCATTTCTGGGATGCGCATGGTGTAGTAGAGACAGGAGGTTTGGCATCGGAGATCGGCTGGCTCTGCCAGAAGTGAGCTTCGGAAGGCCAATTGCTCGCTTCTCTCTGATCCCCAGTTTCCTCGTCCTTAAAAAGATGGTGCTCATGTCACTCACATTATAGAGTTGTTAGATTAAAAAATAAACATCTACGAAAGTACTGGGTTAATAATTAATTGACTGTTGTTGTTTTCATGTGTATTAATCCTTGGAGAGAAGATGTGGGTTAACACAGCCTTGTGATTTTAAGAGCTGGTGTGTAGGAAACAAGGTAGAGAAGTGGCATGTCCCACTCTGCCAGCTCTGGGTTCTGTGCCAGTTCAGCAGTGACAGGGTGTCAATGAGGAGCCATTAAACAGACTGCCCTTTTCTTCACTGAGGCGCATCCCTGGCAGCAGGGGCTGTGTGGAGCAGGGCACACTTTCATGGCAGCTCAGCTGTCTTCTAGCTGTAGGGGTGAGTGGGTTTCTTTCTCTTTCCATTCCTACTCAATAATGGAAATGATGGTGAAGATGCTTTCCTGCCTACCTTTTCACACAATTGGTTGTGAGGCTCAAATACAGGAAGGGAGGGAGGGAGGAAAGGAAGGAAGGAAGGAAGGAATTGGGGACCATGAAGGACATATACATCTCAGAGGTACAATTATCTTGTATGAACAATGAGAAAAAAATGGGACCAGAACCCATGTCTCTATGCAAATTTAGAATTCCCAAAGGTCATCAGAAAGGAAATTATATTGACATCTCAAGTTAAATTTTTCTCTGGGGTTTTTGTTATTGTTGTTAGTTTTGTGATGTTTTCTTTTTTGCATTTGTTGGCTTGTCGGTTTGGTTTGGTTTGGTTTGGATTTAGGTTTAGGTTTGGTTTGTTTTAGGTTTCTATTGAGAAAAGTGATCACAAAGGTGGTAGAGAGAAAACTTATGTTTTGTGGACTGAACAAAAGCTTGTCAGGTATTTAATGCTGCCATTGTATGCTGGCCCAGAAAGGTGCCTATTCCATGACAAAGAACACGGCTTAAGTCAAACATTTTGTATTCATGAGGACCGCAAATGTGTGTGGCGTTAAAGTGATTTAGTTCAATTGACTGCTGGCTGGATGACTGAGCAAGAATATTGAAGCATTTAACCATGTTGATGGTATTCAAGACAAACATTTATCCTCTAGAGAGCAGAATTTGATCAGGATGATCAAATGCAACTCTGCTTTCTCAATTATTTATGATTTGAGACCCCAGTGCTATTCATCACAGCTGGTTTTGACACCATTTAATTATTCAAAATAATAAGCTACACCTCTGTATACTTGATCTGACTTAAAGATGGGCTTTGCTATATCAAAATCACGCCTGTGAACAAATCCTGGCATTTATTTGTACCTTGTTTATAGCCTAAAAATATTAATTCTGTGAGTTAACAGTTTAATGGACTCCACTGAATTTCACAGCATCAGTACCAGGAGCTTGTAGTTAATGGGAGAGGGTGGGGAAGCCGAGTAGAAGCAGCCACTGAGCTTCTGGTACCATCTCCTGACTCCTCCTGGGGAGAATTGAAAGATAAACCTACTTCAAATTGGAAGCATTCTGGGGCGGGCGGGGGAGGGGGGCAGTAAAGCAGTGACATAAAGGGGAGAATGAGTGAGACAGAATAGTAACTCACCAATATACAGTAACCTTGAAAATTTGGCAAAACTTTGAAATATTTTTAAACAAAAGCATTATTCCTTTTTGGTAACCTTGCAGAAAGGGAAAGGTAGTAGAAAGCCGTACGCAAAATTAAAGCTATTTAATAAACAGAGGTAGTAGCTGACCATGTAAGGAAGGGCAAAAAAGGAGATGCAGTAGGAAGAATAATTAAATAATTAAAATAAACCCTCTGTTTTAGTCAGAGATTTCCTCCCCAGATTTCAACCCACTTGTGTGGAACAACCATGTCCAGCACTTAGCACAGTAGATTATCTTACCCCTTCATTTGAGCTCATTTCTCACTGACCTCCTTTAAACTTTATCCATAAGAAAACCAAGGTAAGGTGGCCAAATTTTGCAGTGGTGACAGCAGGGATTGACACCAGCACTTTCAAAAGTCCAAGCCCTGCAGATAACCCCAATGCCTTGAAGGTTCATATAAGTAGGGTCTTTTAATGAGCTGGAGTAAAAAAAATAATAATAATAAACAAGATTGCCCTTGACTGTCATACATCTGTGCCTTGACAAAAAAAATTAGTAATTTGAGGTGTTACGGGGCTCTCTCCTACAGGTGAGAAATACATAGTCTTTCTATTATACAGCCTTTTTAGCCCCAAATATGGCTTACAGAAATCTTAGCATCAGAACAGAAGCCTAAAGTTAATCAAATCACTGATCTTCTTGAGTTACCATTCAAACTCATAGCTAGTGAGACAGGGTAAAATAAATGACTACCACCTATTCACTGTCCATACAAAGATGAATTAGGATTCCTTCCTGAAAGAGCTCAGTCTCATAAAGCTGGGGGGAGACCAGAGTAGAAATGAAGAAGAAACAGGGTAAAACAAAATTGGTACTCTACCAAGGTGTGAGTTTTCCCTGGGTATCACAGTGACAATTCTCCTTGCTCCATTTAATTTTTAAGTCTTGGGTTTAAAAAAAGAAAACAAGAATGAGTAGCTGTCATATTTTAAGAATGCTGTTGCTTAAGGGGGAATAGGAACAGCCTGCTGGGGAAATTTGAGTCTTTGTCTAGTGGTGATGTTGAGAAGCAGTGTTTTGTCTTTGTCAGATACATTGGGAATGGTCTGCAAAGCTGATGGTGTTATACCTCTCAAAGATCCTGCAGCCAGTGCCAGTCACAATCCTGCAGCCAGTTCTTGTTTTAGGCTAGTGTTTCCTGGTTCCATTCTCCTGGCTTCCTGAATTAACTGTGCTTTACCGCCAGTGGCTTCCCAGAGTGGCTTGATTATTTTTTTAAATATTAGAAGCTTCTTTCCCTACCCCTGCCAACATCATCGAGAAGGTTTGCTAAAGTGCAGTACTGACACATTAAGGTGAAGGCTACAGTGGTCCACAAGTCAGTACATGGGGGTCTAAGGAATCAGAAGTTTAAAGGCGAGGCACAGAGATGAAGCCACAGAGAGGTCCATAGCCCTTGACACAGTCCTTTGGGGGATGACCTCTACTCCAATTAACTACTGAGCTAAATGTGGGCTGGTTGTTGTTCATCTTAAATCAAGAGCACAAGGCTTTGTCCACCTGAGCCCCTGTGCTGAGGGACTGGTGGCCCCATTGTTTTGTGTCATGAACTGAGACTTTGGTGACTGCTAATGATGTGAAACAGGAAAGCCCCTAGAAGGAGATGCAGGGCTACACAAAGGTGACTGGAGAACTGCAGAAACTGACCCGAAAGAGCTTCTGAGCATATATGGCAAGCTCTGTATTTGGAGTTAATGTCAAAGAAACATGTTTTGAATAGTTTCTACTTATAAAGAAAAATACCAGTTTAAGTAGGACCTTTTATAAAGGAGGTGGGGCAGTTTCATAAACTTCTGCCTGAAAAAAGCATTTTATGTTGTAGACCAGCTGTGAGTGGTAGAAAAGTGCAGCCATTGGGAGCAGAGAGCATGGATTTTGATTGTGAGAGTAGAGAGATAAATGATAGTAAGGCCTAGGACAGGAAAACATGCTGCTTTTCTAAAAAGCAGGGATTTAAGGCTAAGACTAGAAGAGGATCTGGTAGAAGATAAGACCCTGAAAGATTGGCAAAGTAATTTGGAATTTACCTAAATGTTCCTGCATAATGGAGTTATGCACAACACAGTATTGAAAGAAAGTGAAATGGAATGGCCAAGTTCAAGATGGCAGAAGTGGGATGGTACAGCATAACACGTCTCTGTTGAGGACCAGCTAGCTCTCTGTTGGACATTGTAACAGCTCTGAACTGGTCATGACCTAATGCATTTCACCGTCTGTAAATCAGTCCTCTTAACACACCAGGTTCAAAATACTTTCTTCCAGAGTTCTTTGTTGGGTAATCTGACAGATAGATGTACAGATAGTGTTTGTTTAAATGGTGCCATGGAAAGGTAGGCTGGCAGGCATTCCCTTGCTCTCCAGTGGCCTTTCCCCTCAATAACTCCAGGCTGGAAGAGACTCAGCAGTTTACATCTCCCAAGAATTCTGGTGATACCAAATGTTAATATTTTCATGTTTTTGTTTTTAACGCTTTTTTGTCTTTTAAGCCACTTGCCTTCTCTTGGCCCTCCCCTGTGTATCTGTCAAAATTCACAATATCCACTTTAGAATTCTAGATTTGTTATATAGACAATAAAATACAAACAAGCTTAATCTTAAACTTCTCATCAAAGTGCTAAATAGGTAAGTTAGGGTCAGTTTAAACTGATAAGAACAAATACTACACTTGATCTTAGCCAAAAGGCCGATAAGGAATGGATCACTTTAAAAGGGTTCAACACCTAAGAAAATCACATTAACTTTGAAATGTCAGTTCTAGTAGAGAAAAGGATCATCTGGGGATCAAATGATATTATCAGCACCTGAATGAGCAAAGCCATACTACAAGTACTTATAGATGACATTATTATCCGCAAGACAAACTCTGACGGCCTTAGCCAGAGCCAGTGAGTTCTAATAAACTCATATTTAACATTACTTATGGTTTTTCTTTGTTTTATGTTATTCTTATGATTGCAAACATGAAATGGAGGCAAAACATCAGATCAGGAGTTTTAGATAACAGAAGGATTTGATTGGCCCTGTTTTACATAATCAGCCCTAGTCAATTACATTATATTGTAGCAGAGGCCCAGTCTCAGTCCATGGCTAGGGTAGTTAGATTCATATAGCAGGGGAGAAAAAAAATTAATAAACAAAATTAATCTCAAACTAAAGAACTCAAAGCTAAAATTTCTCAGTCTAAAATACATGATCATCTCAACCTTAAAGGACTACCTTCCAAAAAGGATTATTATTATTATTATTATTTTTAACCTGGGAGCAATGGAGTGTTGACTTGTGCCTGGATTCATGTATAGAGTGAATTGATGCTATTCAAGATTCAAATGCATTTGCAAAATATTTTGCCTTAAACTGGCCTCATACTTTTAAGGCAATCACAAAAGGCAGGTTCCTATATTCCAAGTATAATAAGCATTATTGTGTTCTTACCAATATCAAAATAGCAGACTAATTATCCTGTACTCATACTTTTTTTTTCATTTTAGAGAAAAGAGCTTTACAACCCTTTAAAGTACTGTTTTCAAAATTGAGTCATAAAGTAGAGCAAGAGATGGTGGAATTTATCCTACTTAGTGGGGTAGGAAGCATGCAAGAACCATCATCAGACACTTTCTGGAAGACATGGATGATATTAACACCTGTGGGGTCTTTTCATCAGGGACAGCTGGGAAGACCTTCAGTTATGAAAAAATAAATGTGAGCTTTCAGCATTGGAGACTCAATAATATACACAGATCATAGCCATTCATTTTTATATCAACTTATTGACTATGGAGTTTCTCTTTGCAGAGAAGGGACTCCTCACTAGGAAGTACTTTGAGGTTATATGAGACAGTCCTGTGTTCACTGTCCTTAATGTAACTGTGATAAAAATATCCATAAATGTTATGCAGCAGCTTTGTGGAACAAAATAATCTACCATGTGTAAAACATCCCCCGATGGTCTTGTGACTTTACTCCTGATCTTAGTAGCAGCTCTACACTGCTGATGGCTTCCTTTAAGTATTTCTTTGTGTTTGAACATTCAGGGTTAGAAGAACTGGCTTTTCAGCAGCCTCATATTGAGCTAATAGATGAGGGGGGCTGAGACAGAGTTGCTTCCACTATTTCTCTAGTGAAAGTTCAGTTGGCTATAACTAGAGTCTGCCAGCATGTAATGAGGACCAACTATATCTGAGCCAGACAAGATAATTAGTGGGCTAAGCATGACTGTCATGGCAAACAGACTTTTTAGTGTGTAGGGTTCTGACTGGGAAATGAGGCCACGAAGCCTACAAGTGCATTGCAGATCCTGGTGTATTGTCCTTCGTGGAAATTCCTGCACATCCTTTAGAACTCAAGTGAATTGCTATGTCCTATTTTAAGCCTCCCTCAGCTCCTCTATTTTTGTTCCCATATTTTTTTTTTCCAGGCCTCTTTTCTGTTGATCACATTTGGCTAACAGTCTTTTTTTTTTTCCCTTATAGACTGTGATTTATTTAAAAAGAGATATTCTTTTGTATCTCAGCACTCCAAAAGAGGTTGTTTTATACCACCCCAACACCAGGTCAAAACTTGGACTAACGTAGATGAATGATGAATTAGTAAAGAATGAAACCATATCTAATTTACATTATTCATATGCTTGTTATGGTTACAGCAGTTCTTAGATCTGATTGAGTTCAAGAAAGTAATGGCACTGGTAGGGACTGATCAGATAGCTGTATCTGTATATAGCTGTACGTGTATAGAGGGAGGCAGAAGTCAGACCACATAAGATGAAGTCAGATAAAAGAACTGACCCAGTGGGTGGTTTCATCATAATACAAATACCATAAAGTGCACTTAGACAAACTTAGTCTGTGCCAGTCATTCAACATGACCTTGAGGTGCAGTTGAGATGCATGAACAGGAAGCATGATATTGGGGCTGTTTTTAGTATAAGAAGACATACTCTTTACAGTATTACTTAATGAAGTGCAGGAGCACTATAAAATGAGGATATTAAACTTTGTTCTTTGTGTAATGTGATGCACTTTATATGAGAGCTGCACTCTGTGTATACATAGGTCCCTGCCACTAGGCAATAAGAATTCAGCTAGAGTGTGATCTTAGAGGGCCACTATCATGTATGTAGCCTATGCTGACAGAATGTTGCATGATGTGTCTTCAAACCTTGTTTTTGTCCTTCAGGAAGTCCAGCGCTGTACAGCTGATATGAACATCACTGCAGAACATTCCAATCATCCAGATAACAAGCACAAAAACAGATACATCAACATTTTAGCATGTGAGTAATAAGCTTTAAACAATATTCAACTGTGAAAAATTAAATCTTCATGCTACATAAAAAACCCAACAGTCAGAGCCAGAATACCAAGAAAGGCTGGTACTTAGAAGCTAATACATTATCACCAGGTATCTAAAGTGTGAGGCATGTTCAGCTCCCGTGGTCTTTCATTGACTATCAAAACTCAAAGAGCTTAATAAAATGACTAAAAGAAACTGTTCTGAGATTTTTGTATTTTCACATGAGGTGATGTCGTATTAGACAAAGTATAAATGTAATGTGGCTATCTGGACATGGTTTTTAACCAGTGAAGGCACTGCTTGGAGAACTGAGTTAAGTAAACTACATGGGTATATGCTTTGAAAAATGCAAGGATCAGTTTTATGGCTAACACATACTATAATAAAGACCACATTACAGAATAGTTTATTTGAGACTTTAAATTGGACCACTTAAAGTTTGAACACTGGCATAAAGATTTTTTTGAATAAAATGTTAATGAGATCATCTACATGCAGTAAAGCATACAGTTTGGTGGGTATATTCAAGAGTGTTGTTATAACCACAGTCTAATATTCAAGTGTTTCTAACAACAAGAAATTCCATGGCTGTTAACTCATACCCTACCTCCAGAAATTAGTTACCACTTTCTAACTCATAGGACTTGGATTTTTTGCACAGTTCCTGTGGATGGAATCCTAGATGTGAAGTCTTTGTGTCTGGCTTCTCCCACTTAGCATCTTTTCAGAGTTCATCCATGTTGTACTATGTTTCAGTGAACCCATTCATGGATATATGATATTTTGCTTATCCATTCATCATTTGATAGATGTTTGGGTCTTCTCCTTAAGACTAATGCTGTTAGAAACATTCACAGACCTGTCTTCTACTTTCCTGGGTGCATAGGAGTGGAGTTGATGGCTTATGTGAGCCTGTGCTGAACATTTAGGAGAGCTGACAGGCTTTGTCCAAAGTGGCTGTACTGAGCTCTGTTCTTGCTGGCAGTGAAGGAAGGGTCCAGTGGCTCTATGTTCTTATAGGAGCATCCTTTTCTTTTTAGAAGGGGTGGGGAAGTCTTATAAGGCAGAAACCACCGGTGCACACTTGCCCAGTGATTGGCTGAGTGCTCAGTAGCTCAGTATGTTTCAGATGCTCATTGGCCATCTGTAACTCTCCCTTGGGAAAAGTCTGTCCTCATCATTTAGTCCACTTTTTCTTAGCTGACTTTTATCTCTTTACCACTGAACTGTATAGATTATGGGATTCTCAAGTTTCTGCTCATTCTTTGCATTATCTTTTCACTTTCTTAATGGTGCCCTCAAAATGTTCAAAAGTTCATGAACATTTAGCCTAGCCTTTGTTTGTTTGTTTGGTAGTGGTGTTTTTAGAGTCATACCTTTGAAAGGAAAGGCCATGCCAAGTTTACTCCTGTGTTTCTGCCTTTGAAGTTCTATGGTTTACAATCCTATTCAGGTCTGATCCATTTTGATTACATTTTTGTGTGTTCTAGGGTAGGAGGTAGTCTTTATCTTGTTGCATGTGGTTATTTTCTTGTACTGTGGCTTAAGGCTTCAGGCTTTTCTGCTTTGAATTGGCTTAGCACTTTTATTGACAGTCATCTTACTGTAAGGTAATGAGTTGCTTCTGGATCCTGGATTCTATTTCTGGTGCTATCTGTGTTAGTTCTGCTGCCAGCTCTGTACTGCTGTAATTATTGGCAGCTCTGTGGCAAAGTTTGAAATTGGAAACTAAGATTCTCCTGTTTAGTCTTAGCCCCTTGCATTTTCATATGAATTTGAGCATCATCTAGACTCTTACTACATGATATGAAGCCAGCATTCTGATGAAGATTGTACTGGATGTGAGAACTATTGCTGTTTTAATATAGTCTTGGTGCTGTGAAGGTAGATGCCTTTCCACTTAGGCCTTCTTTTTTCTTTCAACTGTGGCTTACACTGCATTGCACAAGCTTTCGCTTCCTTTGTGAAATTTATTCCTGTTTTATTGTTTTCTCTTTTTTTTGAGATTTATTTCTGTGTTTGTGTGCATGGATGTCTGTTCACCATGTGCATGCAGTGCTTACAGAGGCCAGAAGAGGGCATCAGATTCCCTTGGAACTGGGGCCACAGTTAGCTACCTTGTAGGAACAATGGAACACCAGTGCTCTGCAAGAGCAGGAAGTGCTCTCAACCACTGAGCCATCTCTCCACCCCACCCCCATTTTATTCTTTTTGATGCTTGTTGCAAATGATAATGTTCATTGTAAAGAAGTACAGTCGATTTTATATGTTAATTAGATTTCATGCAACTCTGATAGACCCATTCATTCTGAAAGATTATTTTTGTGAACCTCTTAGGGCTTATATATATTGGATCATATCATGAATGAATAGAGATAGTTTTATTTGTCCTAATTACCCAAAGGACAGTTTGTTTTTAGTAGAACTGTAGGTTTCATTTATATAAATCAGTAAAGAGGAGGTGAAAAGGTGCAAAAATTTTTTTTCTCTTCTAGTCTCTGTTGGATCAATTTAAAAGTAGTTGTTGGTTGACCTATTCAAGGGTCACCTCTTTGAATGAGAGCCTCTGTCAATAGACATTGGACCATAGAGTTATATGAGTCAGGCGATGAACACATAATCTCATCCTCTACATGTAACAGTCACAAGGTAGATGGCAAAATGGGGCAGAAAATCAATGTAGCATTTGTATGATGCATACAGGAATGTCTGATTAAACCAGCTCCCTTTGTGTAGCTCCGTCTGGCTTAAAACCTGCTATGTAGACTAGGCTAGTCTCAAACTCACAAAGATCCGCCTGCTTCTACCTCCTGAGTGCCACCATGCCCTGCTGGAAGACTGTCATCTCCACTTCACAAGTTCAGAGAGTTGGGTTTTGTGTTCTAGCCACGCATAACCTGTGCGTACTGTCTATCATATTCATCTGCTTTTTGTTCATAACTTTATGTAGCAAAGAACACCAAAAGCATTGTCACAGAAACTAGTAAAATCAGACCCTAAATGTGCCAGAATCATGATATAGGGACAGCTCTGGTTCTTTCCAACCCTTTAGTTCCAGAAAGATGGCTAGAATCCATCCTTACTGAGCACTGAAACACTCTACAGACATTGTAAACTTCATAGAAAGTCACTTTATAAAACAGTATTTAAACTTTTTATGGAACATATTTTGATCATATTCTTTTTATCTCCCCCAAATTTCTCCAACTTCCTTACCCATAGAACTTCACGAGTGCTTGTGTTCTTGTCCATGTGTGTGTTCTTGTTCTCTCTCTAAATTTATAGTACTAGGAAAGGGATGGGAAAGTGGATATCAAAGGCCCTTGAGTTTGCTTTTGAAACAGAAAATAAAATTTTGGAGTATTGTAAAATTTCTAGCAGTTTTATAAGAACTAGTAAGGCTGTGGGGTGTGCTCCTGGGGCGTTCTCTGGGCTAGCAGCAGCTGTGCAGTGTTGGGCTGGCTTGGAAGGCATACTTAGTAGCAGCTCATCACAGCACCTTTTGGTAAGGATGCTGCCAGTTGTTGCTGTTTTAATTCTCCATTTTGTTTTTGTCTTTTATTCTCTGTAGATGATCACAGTAGGGTGAAGTTAAGACCTTTACCAGGAAAAGACTCTAAGCACAGCGACTACATCAATGCAAACTATGTGGACGTAAGTCAGAAAGGTTCCTACACTTTATTCAGGAAATTGACGGCTGTGACAGGTAGTTGGGTGTATTTTAGCACTACACAGAAATGACACTAAGTCATGGCCTGTTCCATGTGGAAGGTCTTTGAATTATTAACTGGTCTCCTATGATAACACTCTCACCTCTTTTGTGCTATATCATCTGTGAAGGGTTACAACAAAGCAAAAGCCTACATTGCCACCCAGGGACCTTTAAAGTCTACCTTCGAAGATTTCTGGAGGATGATCTGGGAACAAAATACAGGAATCATCATCATGATTACAAACCTTGTGGAAAAAGGAAGGGTAAGAGCCTTTGCTATCTTTTCATTTTGTGGCTGAGAATGAATTAAGCACCTGCTGTAGGGCAGGAAACAGACCAGATAGGTGTAAAGAATAGATGTGCTTGCTCGCTCTCTCTCTCTCTCTCTCTCTCTCTCTCTCTCTCTCTCTATCTATCTATCTATCTATCTCTATCTCTCTCTGGTATTGCTCATGTTCTCTGAAAGAGCTAAGGCATCACAAGTCTAAATTAAGATAACACAATAACACAGGAATGTTTTAGGGGTGTGCAGGTGTGTTTTAGGGGTATGCATACATGTTTTAAGGGCACAGTGAGACAAATGAATGCATCCTCTAGTACGGAAGTTTTAGAGAAGCTCATATTTGAGAGGAAAAACAGTCTAAAGAGAGAAAGAATGTCTAAGAATAGGAGACAGCAAAACCCAGGGAAGTTGGAAAATGCATAGTGTAAGGAAGAAGCTGAAGAAGAAGCAGAGGCTGACCCCATTGACCATCAAGAAGAGTGTAGCTCAATGTGCTGTTTTTAGCTGGTAGAGATGGTGCTGACTGAGGCTAAATAAAAACTAAGTCTCAGGTTCATTGTCTATGGAGTCCTAGTTTTGCTGGTGGTGACCTAGTCTTATATCACAAAGATTCCCAGCCTGGCTTCTGTAAGCCCAGCCCAGATGGTACTTCAAGCTATTCTGTATCACATCCTACTCATATTTTGTACAAGACTGCCTCTTAAGCATTCACATGCTCTCTCTCTCTCTCTCTCTCTCTCTCTCTCTCTCTCTCTCTCTCTCTCTCTCTCGTGTGTGTGTGTGTGTGTGTGTGTGTGTGTGTGTGTGTGTGTGTCTGATCATAAATACTGGCCCATTTCTCAGATACTGTTGATCAAACTTATCCCAAGTCATGAATTTTTTCAGAGGTCACAGGAGCCTTTAAGCATTTCAGCCCATACCTTTTGTTTTTAGTTTTTAAAGAATTGACAATATTACCTGTGTCTTAATACTGTTGTTTGAAAATGCAAACGGTTTCCATTTTGCAGAGAAAATGTGATCAGTACTGGCCAATGGAGAATAGTGAGGAGTATGGAAACATTATTGTCACCCTGAAGAGCACAAAAGTCCATGCCTGCTATACTGTTCGTCGTTTCTCAATCAGAAATGCAAAGGTGAAAAAGGTATGTGCATGTGAGCTCTATGGGATGCTTCACAGTGAAGAGGAATCCAAGCTTTTAGGGCATTTTTTGCAATTTTTTTTTGTTTTTGTTTTTGTTTTTCTGTATGTGTGTTCTGCTTTCAGTAAGAATGGAGAGTGGCTGCTACATAATATGTCCCCTCTGTTAGAGATGGACAGTGAGTTATGGACAATGACCAGAATGTTTCAGTGCATGTTTTGTTGTGTGACTTAACCATAACATATTTTTCTATGAACCAGTAGTTTATACAAATCATGGTATGGAAATAAATGCTGCTTTCTTCCCCCTTAAATCCCCTGTCACAGCACAAGTCACCACAGCAATATTTTGGAATCTAAATAGCAGCTCTGTAAGAAAGTACAGTTGTGACAGCCTCAAGTCTGACAGTCATCTGAGGCAGTGCCTTTGATCTTCAATGGCATCTTAGAGAATGTAGTCAAATGGTAGCCTCCTTGCCATAGAAGAATCCGCATTTACATAGCTCTAATGTCCACTATAGCCCAAGATGAGCAATCCTTCCTCAGTGTGCTTATGGTTAGCACTGGCTGCACTGTTTTAAATCAGAAGCACTATATGTCTTTATTATTTAGCTTCTGAGTTGTCTAAGCCAATCAGGAATCATTCTAAACTTTAGAGAACTCATAGGAGCCCTTCGGGTATTTAAACAGGCCCACTTAACCCTCTTATAATAGCTTACATGAGAGAAAGCAGAAGGAACTCAGGGTTTTCGGTGTTTGACTAATGCATAGCAGATCATCTACTTGAATTAGTGAGATTGTAAAACATTTACTCCTAAATGGAAACCACTCTGTAAAAGTCACTTGTGAGAGTGACAGAGAAATGAGGAGCTGTCCTTGGGCCCCGGAGCTGTGGATTTGTTTTACACGTCCGGTGTCCTCTGGATTCTTATAGGATATATGGTAGTAAAGAACCTGGCTCAAGGTGTCCACAGTGAGTGCTGGAGAAGACGTGGGAATGGCAGATGAAAGCAAAGGAAACAGCCAGGCAGCCAGTCAGGAAAAGCAGGCTTTGTGGGAGAGTTCAAATGCTTTAGATCATTCTAAGTTCGAAAGCCTGGTGTCCTTAACTGTTCATTGTCGGAATCATTTTATTCTTATCTTCTTAGAGATGTGGATGTTGCCATGTGACAACATGAAAGTTGATCACAAATAGGAAATAATTTATCCCCAAACAGTATTTTAAAGACTGAAATCCAAGGTCATGTTTTCTGACAGCTCTGTACAATTCTTAAGTAGGAGCTAACCCTCGGTATTCAAGGAGCCTTTTTATACTTCCCTACAGGGCCAGAAGGGCAATCCCAAGGGTCGTCAGAATGAGAGGACAGTGATCCAGTATCACTACACACAGTGGCCTGACATGGGAGTCCCTGAGTACACACTCCCTGTCCTGACCTTTGTGCGGAGATCATCAGCAGCCCGGATACCAGACATGGGCCCAGTGTTGGTGCACTGCAGGTAGGACCAGCATGTAGAGTCGATGAAGCTGGGGACTTGAGCTGTGTGAACTAGGTTAACCTGTGCTCAAACAAAGCATAGAGACAGTTCCTGTGGTCCGTGTCCTCACTGAGCCACAGGTGCAATTATGAATAACTATACTTCCATCACATGGAAACATCATCTGAAAAAAAGAAAGAAATTCGTAGCTTTAAGGGGAAAAAAACCTATTTGACTGACTAAATACGTAGTTTTTATGAAATGATCTTGGTAAAATCCCTACTACTGTAGGGACATTTTGGGATACACTTAAGAAAATTGGAGTATAGATGAGAGAATTCCATAGCAGAGATCCTAACCTCTCTCCAAATAAATTTTCTGAGGGAACCCTCTAAATAATAATATGATATGTATCAAAGGATTCTTTTAATTTCTAACTTATATGTGCTACATAAAGCACCTCTCAAAAAAACTCTTGGAAAAGTTTGTATTTTCTCTGAACAAAAACTCTTGGAAAAAATTATATTTTGTCTGTGAACAAACAAAAACAACATTCTGTGATTTTTTTTTTACTGTCTTTATTGTGTGTTTCACTTATGAGTGCATTCCCAGCTTCCCCTGCTTTACCATTCAAGTTACTTATTCTGTGGCTAGTGTTGCACAGCTGTGTAGCATCTCTAAGCATCTCTGTGGGGCTATTCTTATAATATGCGCTAACAAAACAAGACATTTGCAGAAGCTGAGGTACGTATGAGGTTCTTATAAAGTTTTATGAGAACTCTGCCTTTTTGCTATTCCATTTTGCAACTACCAATGGAAATAAGTCTGCCAAGATGCCTGAGTATTGTGCTTTCTGAAGAACCTCCTGGAGGCATTCTGCCAAACATAAGCTTGCTATTCCATACTATAGATTTCAGATCTTCTTGGATATATCTTAAAATAAGAATTAGGAAAATAACTACAAGAAGCCAAATTTTCTAAGCATAGCATTCATTCTCCTTTACTAAAAGGAAAATACCCCATTGCAGTAATAAGTTTATGGCCTGGACTTTGGGGCCTAGCCCAGAGGTTTGGACCCACTCTCAGCCCCACTGATGCTTAGGCCCAAATAAACACACAGAAACTTGTATTAATTTTCTGTGGGCCCAGGCATATAACTTGCTAGCTCTTTACTTCTTAAACTAACCCATGATTCTTATCTCGTTCAGCCATGTGGCTCGGTATCTTTTCTCAGAGCAGCATAGTTGTCCTCTGCATCTGCTGGCCTCTCCACTGGTCTCTCTGGTGTCTCTGTTCTTCTGGTTCCCAGTGTTTTATTAGTCTGGTAGTCCCACCCACACTTCCTGTCTGCCTCTGGCCAATCAGCATTTTATTAAGCCGGTAGAAGGGACAGATATTTACAAGATACCACAATCTCACTCCCCCATCATAGAATTTTCCACTATTGACAACATTACTTGGCTTCTTAGTTGCATGAAGCAGAAGCAGGCTGAGAGAGTTTTACAGGAAAAGACTTTTAGTCAAAGGGTAGGTTTCCAGATTGAAGAAGAAAGCAATAAAATCAAGTACAAGGAAGAGCTGCCTGCCCAGGTCTCAGCTAACTGTTTCTGGGCTGAAGATGTCTGCTGCAAGGCCCTTCCAGCTCCTTCCCTTGGTTTGAGCTGCAGGGAAAGATGAGATGGCAGCTGTGTCTTATTTGTCATCCTAGAGTAAAAAGGTATTTCATGATCTTCATCAAGACTAGATGGGAAGTGTGCAGGTGATGTCTATGTGAATAGCCTATGTCATTTCTAGTAGGCTATCTGGAAACTGGGCTATTTTTTAGTTCTATATATATGTATGTATATGTGTGTATATATGTGTGTATATACGTATCAATGGTTAAAAGTACTAGTGGAACACCTTCATCTCTTACAGTGCTGGCGTTGGCAGGACGGGTACCTACATTGTAATAGACAGCATGCTACAACAGATAAAAGACAAAAGCACAGTCAATGTCCTAGGATTCCTGAAGCATATCCGGACACAGCGTAACTACCTCGTCCAGACTGAGGTAAGGAGCAGCCCTCAGGACATTCTAGCACAAGTTAGCAAGCTGAGAGAAAGATAGATTTGTTCCCTTAGAACTTGCAGGAATATATGGGCTGTACTTAAGATTTCTGAGGATAATGCTCTTTCTGGATCACAGCTTTCCATCACTGTCTGAATGTCTAGACACTCAGGAGTCAGCTACATTTATACCAAGTCATGCTCCAGATCACAGGAAATTAAGCATGCTCTCTGGAAAATGTGGGGAAAGTTGGCTCTTAAGTCCTTCATTAAACATATGTTTGTAGCTGTGTAATATCTGCAAACCAACCTGGTCTAGACATGGTAGAGAAATATAAAGCTAAACTCAACACAGGCCTCTGTTCCAAAGTAAATTACAGTGGATCAGTAAGTGAATATTGGGGTCACTATCTAGCTTCAAATGCTTGAGAAATGCACTGCAGGTCTCTGTCCAGAGCAGTATTGATCTACAGTCAACTTTGTGATGGGTAGCTGTCTTGTAGCAGATCTCCTCACTGGCTGTCACACATCATACCTTTCAGGAGCAGTACATCTTCATTCACGATGCCTTGTTGGAAGCCATTCTCGGAAAGGAGACTGAAGTATCTTCAAATCAGCTGCATAGCTATGTTAACAGTATCCTCATACCAGGGGTAGGAGGAAAGACACGGCTGGAGAAGCAGTTCAAGGTACAGCTCTGGATAGCAAAGGCGAGGAATTAGAAAATGCCCTGAGTTTGAGTCATGTCTACTTTATATTCATGTAGATGCTTAAATGGATTACTGTTCCTACTTCATAGTGTAATGTGAAGGAAAGTTTTGACTATATGAATATTCTGATGTTCAAGTAGATGTGTCACAATGCTTTTCTGGGCTGTTGATGACATTATCTAAATGTAGACACCCTCCTCTAGCCCATTGACATGAGACTTTCTATCAGTTTTTTGACCCTCAAATATCTTTTTTTTCATAAGTATTCAATAATGCTTTTTATTGAGGGTGGTTATTTGATCCAGGAGTGGTAGCACATGCCTGTAATCCCAGCATTCAGGCTGAGGCAGAGGGTCACAAGTTCAAGACCAGCCTCTGCTGTAGAGTGAGACCCTGTCAGAGAAAAGAGAGGGGAGTGACTATCTATGTACATATTGTGATACTTCTCTGAAAAATCGATACAGAAGGCAATTGGGAAACTAAAAAAAGGAATTACTATGCAGTAGAGATAAGCTTGACTTATTTTAATGAAACAGAAGGTCTCGTGGGTAGTTGGAGGTAAAGACTGCTGAAGTTGTTAACTGTGACTTTGGGACACTGTCTTCTCAGTGACCGGTGCATCCCTTCTTAGCTTCTCACTGCCTTTCAGTTGTGGTTTTTGCACATCGTTCTGTGTGTACTCTCCTCATATCAGAGTGGAATGGATGAGTGCAGTTACAGTTTGTATGGAAAAAAATTGCACTAGACTCTGAAATCCTCATTGCAATCTCAGCGGAAGAAATGAGACATCCAAATAAATTATATCAAGTGCTATGAAATGAAAAACAAATTAATTTTACTGAGTTCAATCATAAGACCAATTTCAAGTTTCCAGTTCTCCTCTGAACAGCCTAACTGCTGGAAAACTACTTGAGGTAATTAGAATAGCACATTATTACTTTAAATGTGAAAAATGAGTTATCACAAAACATTACATACCAAACTTTTAAAATTTTTCATTGTTTTATATTTATGGTATATTTGAAGCCTTCAGAGTTTAGAGAAAGTTTGAATGTGAGAAGAAAAAGTGAACAAATTCATCTCATTTTGTTCATCTTGACACAAGTGAAAAACTGTTTACATATAGACCGGAAAATAGAATCAGAGAATGATAAGAGCATCCCTACATTAAAAATCTAAAATTGAAAATGCTTCGGAATCCAGACCTTTCTGATTGCCTACATGGTATTGTAAAGTCATTGTCTCATGCAAAAGAGATATATAAATACCACTATGCTATGATTCTTGTCCCCAGTATACCTAATTATATGTGATAGAAGGTACATAGATGATAGAGAGATAGGCCGCTACCAAGCATTACCTCTTGATCTCTGTTATATATATAAATGAAAAACAAATTATATATATATATGTCACTCCTCTTTCTTTTCATATATACTTTAAAAAGAACTCTACTGAACAAACCAGCAATTTCAAAACTTTGAAAGAAGCCAGGCAACTGCTGTTTGTAAGGTACGGGCCATTTGCAGAAATCAAAAATGGAAATATCCTCCAAGGCCCAGGTCAGTGGCAGTAAAGCAGCTGGAGAGATTAATATGCTGATCACACCATGTGATACACACAGCACTGACATTTTCTCCAGTGGCACACTCACTGGCAAGTTGCCTGTACTCTAGGAAATAACCTTCCACTCATGTTCATGCAAGTGACACTAAACACACAAGAAAGGGAATTTGTTGAAGGAGAAAAGATTCAGCAGCACTGGAAGGATGATAAGAGGGCCACAGGGGGTGAAAATGACCAAAATATATAATAGACATGTCTGAAACTGTTAAGGAGTTGAACAACAAATTAAAACAACACAAAAAGCAGCTCAGCCTAGTTAAATAAACAAGAACACTACTGGGCTGTAAGATAAAATTTTTCCATCAACAGAAGTATACAGAGATTGATCCATGTCTTTATTATCTTCAAGAGGTATGGATAGATCTTAAATTAAGTAATATTACAGCATATATTTGACTCATAGACACTACTGAAGAATTATAGACAAAATTCCCAAAGCAGTGACATACACAGAAAAATCCACAGTGTTCAGTAAATACCACCTGCACAGTACCTTCATTCCAGACCCCTAGGGTCTGGCAGCAGACACAAGTCAAGGACATAGCCAAGCCACCAAGAGAAGGTCCACATGTGAAACATGAGTGTTCTTTGGGGTACAAAAATAATTATATTGCTTAATAGTCTGACTGGTGATTGATATTCTTTCAAAGTTTCAAGCAGGCACTAGTGATTGTACTTTTGAATAATGCCAAAAATGCTGTTCCTTTTCAGCTGATCACACAGTGTAATGCAAAATATGTGGAGTGCTTCAGTGCCCAGAAAGAATGTAACAAGGAGAAGAACAGGAATTCTTCCGTTGTACCAGGTCGGATATTAACTTAGTGGCCCAGTGGGTGAATATTTTAAACTCTATTTTATGCATTATTTGAGGCCACAGCAGTTATCCATGGAGACATGATATAGTCAGTTCAGTGAAAGCAAATAGAAGCAGTGAGCTTGGACACCAGCAAGTCACTTGATCTATGTGACATGAAACCTAGCTCTGATTTGCCTCAAAATGCCACCATATTTTAACTTGAAAAATGATGATAAAGCTACTATCCCTGTGCCATTAAGACTTTGGGTCTTAGATTAATCTGGAGTAATTAGGTTAATTAGAGCTGTATTATTAAATTAACTATTGAGATCTGGGCTCTATTGGTTTGTGGTGACTTTTATATACATAACTCAGGACTTAGCAGAGAACATTTTGCGCACCCTATAAACACAGACGTTTGTTGATTATTGCATAGATCTATCTGTATTGAAAAGGGTCACTGCTCTCTATGCCCATTAGAGAAGCACACTAATGGATTGAAAGAGAAGAACCAAGAACAGTGTATTGGTGTAACTATAGAAATGTAATAAACCTGGGTCAGGTTATCTGAAACACGATTCCATGTTTGTTCTCTAATAGGCTATGAAAGCCTTTCCTGCCATTACATTTTTATCCTGCAGTGTCTGTCCTGAGTACCCAAGGACAATTTTCATTTTCCACCCTCCTTAGCAGATAACACTTAAGCTTGTTTAAATATGTCAGTCATAGAAAGGAGCCAGGGAGTCATGCCATTCACTAAGGAACTCCTAGGAGGAAGTGGTGGTTCCTTTGAACGGGAAGGCAAACGTGGTGTTTTTGTTTCTTTCCATGTGATAGCTGAGCGTGCTCGAGTGGGCCTAGCACCATTGCCCGGGATGAAAGGAACAGATTACATTAATGCTTCTTACATCATGGTGAGAGTCAACCCTTAACACCTTTCTGTTTAATTGGCTGTATTTATGATTAAGGAGGGCATACCACCCCTGTGACTGACTGCATTTTGGCAGTAATTTCTCAATGTGTAACATCAAAAGTATAGAAATTTCTGTGCTTGAAACTTTTAACAAAAGATGTCTAAAGGGTGGGAGTACAAAAATATCTAAATTAAGCAAAATGCTTCTTAAGGAATTAATTTTATTGTTAATTCACCGAACTAGCTTTTAAATAAATGTTGAAATTGCTGTTAAGTAAAAACAGCAGGGGTAACTTGAAGTGAATTGCATGTGGAGAGAAAATTGTCTGCACAATGTTCACAGAAGTACAACTTAAAACTAGCTAATGCACTGAATGCCTTTCTCAATTTTTTTAGTGTAACCAAAATAATGCTGCCTTGTTACATGAATGTATTTTAGTACTACAGAGGTACAGTTCATAGTCCCTAATTCTTCCTCTCGCTAACTGAAGGGCTATTACAGAAGCAATGAATTCATTATAACTCAGCACCCTCTGCCACACACTACGAAAGATTTCTGGAGGATGATTTGGGATCATAATGCACAGATCATTGTCATGCTGCCAGACAACCAGAGCCTGGTGAGTAGAACACATCTGCTGTATATTAATGAGCTCATGAGGCCACAAGTGTAATTTACTGAGATACCTTGCCATGGGCTGTTGTCTGTATATTGCTGAGAAAGGCATTTTCATAGACTCGCCCTTCTCACTTTCATACTTGACTCCCCAGTTCTGGTTAGACTGTTCTTCAGTCACACTGAAGGCTTTGAAAACATGCTTTAGTAAACTCCTTAATATGACTTCAGACTGACTTCTTAGACACAGCGTGACACTTTTGGAAAATAGGTTACTTATTACATTTATGGTATATGTGAATGTGGTACCTCCTATGAATTTAATGTATCTAATAGCCGGAGAAACTAAAGGTATGATCTTGTTCAAGAATGTGCAACGATAATTAGACTGAGAATTGTACCTAAGTCTATGCTTTTAATCATTTGACTATGTGTCCCATCACACCACATCAGAGGGATGGGTCTCAACTAAGTGCTAACAGTGTTTCCATTCCACAATCAGATCTTCAGCAGATACGAGAGAAGGGTGACTGTGTAGATCCCTCCTATAGAGAGGGTTGAAGCCACTAGTTATTTTGTTTTTGTTTTTTGTTTCTTTACATACCAACCACTGGTCCCCTTTCCTCCCCTCTTCCTAGTCAACCCCCAGCTTCCACCCAAACCACCATCCATTCCTCAGAGAAGGTAAGGACTCCTGAGAGAGTCAATACAGTCTGGCATATCAAGTTGAGGCAGGACCAAGGATTCCCCCCCACCCCCACCCCCACCCCCGTATCAAGGTTGAGCAAGGCATCTCTCCATAGGGAATGGGCTCCAGAAAGCCAGTTCATGCGCTAGGGATAAATTTTGATCCCAGTGTGAGGCCCCATAAACTCCCAAAGCGATACAATGTCACCCACATTCAGAGGGCCTGGTTTGGTCCTATGCAGGTTCCCCAGCTGTCAATCGAGAGTCAGTGAGCTCCCAGTAGCTTGAGTCTACTGTCTCTGTGGGTTTTACCATCATGATCTTGATCCCCTGTTCATAAATTCCTCTCTTCGACTAGCCTGGGAGCTAGACCCAATGCTTAACTGTGGATCTCTGCATCTCCTTACATCACTTGTTAGACAAAGGTTCTATGATGACAATTAGTGTGGTCATCAATTTGACTACAGGGCAAGGCCAGTTCAGACACCCTCTCCAGAACTTCTTTGAGTCTTAACTGGGGTCATGTTGGTGGATTCTTGGGTATTTTCCTAGCACCAGGTTTCTCTTTAACCCCCAAATGGCTCCCTCTATCAAGATGTCTATTTTGTTGTCCCTCCCCCAACTCAACCATCACATTTCCTCATGTTCTTTTTCCACTTCCCCTTAAGCCGCCGCCACCCCCACCCCCACCTCCAGTTTACTGGGAGATTGTATCTATTTCCCCTTCCCAGCAGGATCCATGAATGTCTTTCTTAGGTTCCTCTTTGTTACCTAGCTGCTCAGGGGTTGTGGACTGTAACCTGGTTATCTTTTGATTTACGTCTAAAATCCACTTATAAGTGAGTAAATACCATGTTTGTCTCACTTGGGATGTTCAGGATGCCATTTTTTTTTTTTATTGCTGAGTTATACTCCATTATGTAAATGTACGGCTTTTTTTTTTTTTTTTTTTTTTTTTTTTTTTTTTTTTTTTTTTTTTTTTTTTTTTTTTTTTTTTTTTTTTTTTTTTTTTTTTTTTTTTAATCTGTTCTTTGATTGTGAGGCATCTAGGTCGTTTTCAGGTTCTGGCTATTATAAATAATCCTGCTGTGAACATAGTGGAGCAAATGTCCCTGTGGTAAAAATGTATATCTTTTGAGTATATGCTCAAGAGTAGTATTTCTGGATCGTGTGGTAGATTGAGTCTGGTAATCTACCATACTGATTTCCATAGGAAGCCATTAGTTTTCCCTGCTCCCTAGTCCTTCTAGGTTAAGATTTTGTATAGGAGATGGGAAAGGACATTTAAAAACAGAATTATGTTTCTGCTTAGGTTTCATGCATATATACATTTCAGAATTAGCTGAGTCTTTTAAAAAGTTATTTTGTGGATATGGAGCCCACAAGATAAAACAAAAACCAGTGAGGAACTGCCTCTAACGTTAGAGTAATGAGTTCTTAATTAAGAAAGAGCAATGTGTGGTTGAGCCTCTAGCCCCATGAACATATCTGACTATGAGCTCAGTCAGTAGGAACTTCTTTGCTCTGTCCTGTTTTGCTCCAGCATCAGGACCCAAGGATGGAATGTATGATGGAATGGCAGCAGGGCTGAGAAGCTTAAGCTGAATGCTGGAGTGTAAGTGTGCAAATTAGCTGGCAGCAGGGGCTCATTCTGATTGGCATGTGGAAATGAAAGGCATTTAAGGTTGACATATTCATTTGTTGGATGAGTCAGTATTTTGTTACTGTAATTTAACAGAGGCCACTCGGCACCAAGATTCTTCCCAGGATTTATTTGTGTGGGAAAGCTAGGAGACTACTAGACCCCACAAAGAGGTCTATCTTTTCTAGATAGAATATGGCAACTGTTGTGGAACATGGCATCTCAGAGGGTCTCAAGCCAGATTGGAAGATTACCTAAAGTTGACCTCATTTTGTTGTGTTTTTACTATTACTATAACTACTATATATTTACTAGTTCAATTTTTAATTGACTTAAAAGTCACTAATCTAATTCAAAAAGCAGTGTTTCTCATTCCTTTATATCTAGATAATCTTATGCTTTTATATCTAGATAATCTTGTGCCTTTAGATAGATGATAGACAATTTTTACTTTTATATCTAGATCATCTTATATCTTTATCTAGCTACTTATATATCTAGATAGTCTTGGTTATATAGATAATCTCTAAGACTTGGGAGATAGAAACAGAAGAATCAAGAATTCAGGTTATCACCAGCTACAAAGTCCAGCCTGTACTGCACAAGACAATATCTGAAAAAATTATAATAAATAAACTAATGTAGCAGTGAGAAGGAAAGGTGAACAATGGAGCAAGCAGCTTACAACTCTGAGGGTCTTTATGGGAGCACTGCAGAAGAAGTATCTGTAAAAGTCAGCCTTACTCATATAATCTGGGGTAGTTACAGGACAGAAGAGAAAGTAGAGAAGGAGGTGATAAAGTTTTCTTTTGGCCATTGCTAGGGGCAGCCAAGAGGTTGCCAGTTAAGGCTAGATGATCAATAGACATCCTTTGTGGTGGCCATTACTGGGACTTCCTGAGGCAGAGCAGTCAAGAGTCTAGAAAACGTTGTTATATTACTACTGGAAACCAAATTAACATTGTTAAGGGGTTTGCCTCAATTCACACACACACACACACACACACACACACACACACACACACCTGTGACAGAAAGCCAGCTGAATTCACAAGTTCTTCTTGGATCTGGGACTGTGGTTCAGTTGATAGAGTAATTTCCTAGCATGTTTGAAGCCTGGCTTTAATCCCCATTACCACATAAAACTGGTGGTGGCATATGCCTGTAATCTCAGTACTTGAGGAGGGAGAGGCGGGGGGGGGGGGGGGGGGGGGGGGGGGGGGGGGGGGGGGGGGGGGGAGGATCAGGTGTCAAGGTCATCCTTGGTGCTATGTCACAAGCTTCACTCACCCTGGGCTTCATGAGCTTTTGTCTCAAAGAAGAAGGAGAAGGAAAAGTGAACAAGAAAGAACAATGTGAGTTTAATTGCTTAATCCTTCAAGATGAATAATTACTCCTAATTCGATGTCTGAATTCAGAAGATCTTTCTGCCTTTGATTATCAGTTATTCCTATTATGTCCTTTGAGAATACAGGCTTATATTGTTCTTCTTTGCAAAATATAAAGGTTCAGAGATATGAAGCATGGGGATATAGAATACTAGAAAAATTAATCTCTCCATAGTGGTTAGATTCTGATGCTCTGTCCATCTTAACTATATATCCTGAATCTGTTTACAAGGTCATACTTCCATGCTCGAACAAAGCATAATAAAATTCTCAGCTACCCCAGACTTCTTTTGTATAGACTAAAACCAATAGTTAATCTGCTTCTCCTTATGCTGAGCTTTAAAAATAAAAATGTACTTGGCAATAATCTATACTGAAATTTGAAGGGGTGATAAGTCTCATTGGACTGCTGGCTCATTTTTAATGCAACAATGTAAGCCTAAACAAAGCCTTCTTTGTTTAAACATTACTCTTGACTTCTGTGATGGTAAATAGGCATTCTGAGTAAAAATGCTCATAAAAACTTCTAGGCTACAGGCAAATGGGGCTTTCTCATTTTAACTCATTACAAAAAAGAGGAAGAGTATACATCCTCATAATCATATTTCATAGTCTCCAACCAATAAGTTTTTCTTAGGAAGCCATAATTTACACAGATAGAATTCAAGTACCAAGCCCGAATTTCTATTTTTTAAACTTAAAATAGATGAACATGTAAAGCTTGCCTGTTTCAGTACTGAGTGGCTTTTGTATTATTCCCCCTCTTGAAATGTGACACCAGTGAGGTAACTTATCCTTAAAAGTGCCCTGTACTGATGGCCTGCATGCTTGCTTATGCAGCCCTTCCTTTCCAAAAGGTGCAGCCTTTTACTCTTTCTCAGCAGTGTGAGCTAGAGAATTTATGGACATCTCTGAGCATGTCCTCATTTGTCAAGACAGATGGTACAAATCCCATATCTAGTGGCTATCATCCAAAATTTATAAAGAACTCTAAAACGTGGGCAAAAATATGTCTTCAAGTATGACAAAAATTATCAGCAGGTATGTGAAAATTACTCAGTGATATTATCAATTCTCTTATAAAATAGTACCTCCTACCAATTAGGATGGCTTTACAAAAAACAAACAAACAAACAAAACAATGAATGACAAATACTGGTAAGGAAGAAACTCTTGCTCTTGTGGTACTTGGAAGGAACACGAATGTAAGTTCGAGGCCAGCTTAGTCTACAGTGCATTTAAGGGCTACATAGCAACACCCCATCAATGTACATTGAATTGTACATTGGAAAGACAGTACATTGGATTGTAAAGTAATACAGCCGTATGGAAAATAATATTCAAGTTTCTAAGGAAATATAAAACACCTGCTTGGGCATACATACATTCCCCTAGAAAGAAGATAAATATCATGCCAAGTGTCTGCAATCCAGTGCTCACTGCAACAGTGTACATAACAGCCACAGTATACAAACAGCCTAAGTGTCTGAACAAGAGGATATTTTCTGGCACCAAGAAAGAATGAGAGTGAGCTCGGAGAATCCTGTACTAGGTTAAATAAGCCATACACAGAAAGAAAACATTGTGCCATTCCACATTAATAAAAACAATTTAAAGATGTGGAACTAATCAGGTGATAAGTGGGGGTGGGGCTACAGCAAAGTACACAAAGCATGTATGTAGAATGAATAAATCAAGAGTCCAGGTACCAGCTAAGAACTATAAATAATAAAACTGTATTATACTTAGCATTTATGGTAAATGATATTGTAGCTGTTGCCACAAAAGTATTATATGTGTGTTTATGTAAAGTGATAGCTGTTCATTTAGTTGACTTAAGTAAACTTTAATATTCTGTAACATGCATTATATTTCAAAAATACACACAAAAATTATTTTAAAACATCATTACTAATCCAGTGTAAACAAAAGCAACTGTAAAATAACAAAACTAAATGAACTATAGCTGATCTTTGGTTTTGCCATGTCTATTATAACTGAGCACTTATCACCTAGGGGTAGAATATCCTCTTTAGAGCAGCAGTTTGGGTTGCTATGACAACAGAGGGGTGCTATGAAATGGTTATTATCAAAGGGTAATTTATAATAGACTACAATAACATTGAAAATTACTAGATGAGGTTAATAATTCTATAAAATCAATATAAGAGAACTTGAGTGGTTTGGGAGATGGCAGACATGAGCAATCCATTTGCAAGAAAACTGGAAAAACAAATATTTGATAACACTGTAAAACAATTTGTTTTCCTGGGTCCCAAAGGCAGAAGATGAGTTTGTGTACTGGCCAAGTCGAGAAGAATCCATGAATTGTGAGGCCTTTACTGTTACCCTCATCAGCAAAGACAGGCTGTGCCTCTCTAATGAAGAACAAATTATCATCCATGACTTTATCCTTGAAGCCACACAGGTAACTTCAACTACATTCCCCCACAGTTGTCAAACCTGGGCCCTGTATTATCCTTATTAAGTAATAATAATGTGATTTTACTACCTTCACGAGAGCTTCAGCTGTTTCAGAAAAACCAACCTTAACTATGTTCATTGCCATTTTTCCTTCCTTCAAATATTTGCTTTTTCCAATTGGGTAGATGAAATTTAACAGTCTCTTGCATACAATTTAACAGAATGTAACATGCATACAAGTAGATCTTCTGGCTTAATGATAAATGTATGAGATAATGTTCAATATAGGAGAAATGCTTTGACATCAGAAACATAGCCTTGCAATGTGCTATGAGGATGACACTTTAATAAGCACTATTTTTATGTATAATACTGAAATAACTGCCTTCTTAGTCAACCGTTTAAATGGTACTAAGTCCCTCCCTGCTTTCTTTTCTGGGTCCAAGTTAGAGCAGTGGGACATAACATTTCTCACAAGTTTTTAGTTTTGTTTTGTTTGCCTAATTAAAAAGATCCTGCTCTTCACTGGCCTGATATGTTTTGAGGACAGGTGGGTCTTGAGCAGTTGGGGCAACTGAACACTGTTCCGAGTCTCTCGTGATGCGCGCTTTCTAGGGAGCAGGCTTTAGACATGAAGGACAGGAGGAGCTGTGATTCTGTTTTGTTGATTCCAGGATGACTATGTACTGGAAGTTCGGCACTTTCAGTGCCCTAAATGGCCTAACCCAGATGCCCCCATAAGCAGTACCTTTGAGCTGATCAATGTCATCAAGGAAGAGGCCTTAACACGCGATGGCCCCACTATTGTTCATGACGAGTATGTATCTGATTATGTATGTTAAATTCTGATGTTGTTCTTATTGGATTCACACAGAAGTTGAAAGAGAATGCCCCCCTCTTTCTGCCTTTGGTACTCCATGTTATTTCTATTGGGTATATACATATACAAAAGCATTGTGGTTGTGTTTTAATTGGTCAAATTTTGCTCCAAGTGTCCCTAAAATGTATGTTCTAGAAGGGAAAATACTGCAGTTCTATTCTTCACCAAAATGTAAGCAGGTTCGTACTTGGGAACAGGCACCCTTAACAATAATATGTGGCATTCTCAGCATGCTGTATTCACCTGCTCAAGGTTATTCTATTCCCAGGCTAGTCTGTTCCTATCCAAGATGCCTGCAGCATACCTAATCTTTTGAGATGGTTGCAGAATAGATACTTTACTCAAATAATGACTAGTTTCCTGTGTAATTAAGATAGTTTCATTTAATAATTCTCAAAGTGTGATCTGAGAACCCTTTGGGTTGTATTTCCAAGGTCTTTCCAGGAGATCAGAAAAGTCAAACTATATACATTATAATCTGTATTACAATATATATATTATTGTGTATATACCTGTGTGTATGTGTGTAACAAAGAGACCATCTGCCTTGTTCAGTGCCTGTTGTAAATATATAGAGATTTTCAGAGCTACTTGACATGTAATGAAATTGTCACTCAAGATTAGTACAAGACATGAGCTTCTGTTGTAACATTTTCTCAGTTTTAATTCCTAATACCTTAAATTGCCTCAACAAGTAAAAGTTTAACTGTTATGATAATTTGGTCTTGAGACTGAAAACTGATAAGAAATTCTGTAGCAAAATATATTGATTGATTCCTACTCCAGGTAACGCAAAGACACCCACAGTCAGAACGGCTTAGAATCACTTAGATCATAAGATAGTATTTACTCTGTGTTTGGGGAAATAGGCACAGCGAGGGAGGTGGCTTAGAGTCTGGACAGATGTTTATGGTCAATGTCAGCTAGCATCACCCACACCATTTATGGGATCTTCTAATGTAGGATGAAAATGCAGACCTCTCTGCTTAAAAAAATACAAAGAATCTCCAGGGCAACTGTCAAGCTCAGAAGTCACTCAGGGCTGTCCTGAGTGAGCAAGTTCATTGAGACATGGGAGACCAGCCCTGGGGATCAATGCCACCTCTATCCCATTGTGCACTGCTGTCCTCTGCTTTTTACCATGGCCATGACTCCTGTTCCCTCTGTCTCTCTCAGGCTAGGCTATAACTCTTTCTTGCCTTGTGTTGTCTTTCATTTCTCACACTTTGATTTTAGATTTGAGGGTTTTGGTTTTGTTAGTGTGGGGTTTTTGTTTGTTTGTTTGTTTGTTTTTGAGACAAGCTCTTGGTATGTAAGACTGGACTGACCTAGAACTCCTGGCAATCTCTTTGCCTTAGCCGCACATGTACTAGGGTTAGTCCATTATGTTGGACTACAAACTAATTTTTATTTTTAACTCTACACTCCTCCCTGAAGAGAAGCAGATTCTGGCTGTAGGCCTCTCTCACTTTCCTTCCTGCTTTACCGACCTCTAAGGAAATTTTACCTCTACACATTGACATAACTCAGGATGGCATTCCCCCTCCCCCTCTCTCTCACTGAAAATATATTTTTCCTGATAGTCACATTGGGAATACATTTTCCCCTTCCTCAACTTTTCCAACTTCCTTCCTACTTCCCTTTGCATCTAGATACACACCATTTCTATCTCTCCTGACAATACAAACATGCTCTGAGGTGTGGGTGAGCCAGCCCAGAAGCTGTGAGCATGGGAGAGATGTTCCCATTAATCATCTGTCATGTGGAAGTATGGGTAGGGGAGAGATGCCCTTTCCTACCCCCACTCACCAGCCAGAGACAGGTGGGAGAGCTGGCCCCGAAGGCAGAAGAGCAGGAGAGCTCTTTTAGGGCTAAATGTTCCAAGGTTTCAAGATCTGGCCTTCTGTGCACATTGTCTGCATGTGGGTCTCTGTATTTGTTCCCATCTTCTCCAAGAAGGATCTTCTCTGATGAAGGCTGAGTATAGCTATGAGTATAGCGGAATGTCATTAGACATCATTTTATTGCTATGTTCCTTTAGCAGAACAGTAGGATTTGGTTTCCTGCTATCCAGTCTTAGAGTCTTGCCAACCCAAGCAGTGCTGGGTATGGGCTCAGACCTTAAATCAAATCAGATCTTGGTTAGTTACTCCCACAGTTCTATGCCACTATTGCATCAGCATATCTTGTGATCTGGTTACCATTGCAGATCAGAGAGCTTGTAGCTAAGATTTCTTTGTGAGCATGCAATGTAGCGTACCTTCTAGTACCACATCAGTATCTCCAGCTGTGATCTTTAAAACAGTTCTAAAGGTATAATAATTGTATCTTTTATGGCCATAGATACTATGCACAGTAGACATGGACCCTCAATAAATTTTTTAATCAACACAGTAACTATTATGTAATGTAGCCTGTAGTAACTAAATCACTTTGTACCAAGTCCATGTAGTTCTGAATGCAAATCTCTGAAACTCAGCAAATGTCATTCAGTCCTCTATAATGCTTAAAGTTCTAAAAGAGAATGACCTTTATTTTCTTCAGTCTTCGTTTGTTCTCTCGTTAAGTGTATAGATATATGTGATTTTAGTTTCTAGACATGCTTAAGCATTGCTTTCACACACTTTTGGCAAGTGTGACATTAGGGCTTTCCTTGTGTGTGAACATCACAGTTGTCCTTGCTTTTGTGCAAGGAGATAACACCCACTGTAACCTAGGCAATGTGTTAGAACTGCCATTGTGTATGTTACTTCTCCTTAACAACAATGCTAAACAGCATATGTATAAGAATGGCCAGTGGTGGTCAGACAATGGTAGTGCAGGTCTTTAATCCCCAGCACTTGGGAGACAGAAGCAGGCAGATGTCTACAAGTTTAAGGCCAGCCTGGTCTACAAAGTGAGTCCCAGGACAGCCAGGACTGTTACACAGAGAAACCCTGCCTCAGACTACTTACACACAAAAAAAAGAAAGAAAGAAAGGATAGAAGGAAGGAAGGAAAGAAAGAAGGCATGCAGGGAGAGAGGAAGGAAGGAAGGAAGGAAGGAAGGGAGGAAGGAAAGAAGGAAAAGCCCTGACTAAGATTGGCCATTGGTAGGACAGGCAGCTGGCCCACAGAAAGGCTAGCATGTGCCCCCATGAAAGCACACTCCCCAAGCAGACCACAGTCATCTTGCCATTCTGTCTGACTGGCTTGAGCTAATTTTTAATAAGAGCTAGGGAAATAAAGAGGGGAGTCCTAAGTTTAATCATTTCATTAGAACCAGTTAAATAAAGATTAAATTGTTTCATAAAACCAAGACAGTACAAAATATTTTTAAAAAACAAAAAAAAAAAACTACTATGTGAAAATAAGGTCAACTCAGAAGAACTTAGAATCCAACAAAAGACAACAACAACAACAAAATGAACCAAAATAGAATAATTATAGTGGATATTAAAGTAACATTTAGAGAGTTAATGGAAGTGTTTAGAAAATAATTATAAACACATACTATGAGCCAGTTAACAAAATGAGCAGGTAAAGATGAAAAACACTGCTATTAAAAGTGAAAGGGGGGTGCTAGTGTGGGCAGGTGAGGCTGACATAGAGCTAGCAGAAGGTAGACACGGGGACTCGGCTGTCCCAGAGTGGGTGGGTAGAGAGAAAACCCTGAGAACGACACCGAAGTGGGAGGGACGGTGAGGAATTGAGTTCCCAAGCTGAACCTCTTAGGAGCCATTCGGAAAGGAGCATCTGGAGAGAAGCTAGTGCCGTACAGACAGGTATGTGCTCGGGCACTGCCTGAGAGAAGCTAGTGTCCTACAGACAGGTATGTGCTCGGGCACTGCCTGAGAGAAGCTAGTGTCCTACAGGCAGGTATGTGCTCGGGCACTGCCTGAGAGAAGCTAGTGTCGTACAGACAGGTATGTGCTCGGGCACTGCCTGAGAGAAGCTAGTGTCGTACAGACAGGTATGTGCTCGGGCACTGCCTGAGAGATGGTCTGTGAAAACACAAGTGGATTGTTTACAGAAACAGATCAAAAACTGAGTTTCAGTAAATCACTACAAACTGGATATAAAGCCACACTCATTCATTGTAACACATTAATATAAAATCCGGAGTTAAATGAGATTCTAAATCCTATTAATGGAAACTCAAATTCTTCCATGTGAGTGAAACTCTCTATGAATAATTAATGGCTTAAAGAGGTAAACTAGATTGAAACTGAAAAATAATAAATGATCAAAGCATTAACTTTCAAAAAGAACCAAACTGTAACTCTCCTAAAAGATCATAGCCCAATCTGCATTAATTGACATTAAGAAACAGATGTGGCTTTCCCTTTAAAGAGCTAGGGAGTAGGGAACAGATAAAACTATTGGAATGCAGGTAATCAACAGAAGAAAGCAAAAAGAATAAAATGGGAGCAAAGATAGAAAGTGTAAACAATAATCGATTCTTGGCCTTTTGACTAAGATCAAGTGTACAAAGTGTAAATAATAAATAGGTCTGACCAAATGAAAGAGATGATGAGAAATCCAGGGAAGAGACATGCTTCTACAGTCTGAGGAGACCGGGTTAGAGAATCAGCAGTTCATGATCAGCCTGGATTCCACAATAACAAGTTATCTTGACAGGGAGAGAGGGAGGCTAGGAGTGAGCATTGGAAACTATTTTTTTAAAAAAAATTATAGAAGGCATAGATTTTAAAAAAAAATGTAGAATGAGGTTTCTGTCCCAGCCTAGACCTGCCCACCCTGCTTACCCCGCCCCCCCAAATGACTCAGATGCTTATATCATTTCATGGTGTTTGGCCTGTGGCTCAAGCAATATTGCTAGCTAGCTCTTTCATCTTAATTCAACCCATTTCCATTAATCTGTCCTGCCACGTGGCCTGTGGCTCACCTGTATTCCTTTACATGTTGTTTCTTGAGCAGCTGGATGGTGTCTCTGTCTGACTCTGCCCTCCTCCTACCTATGCTCCAATTTCCCACCTATGTCTACGATGCCTGCCATAGGCCAAAACAGTCTCTTTATTTCACAGCATACAGAACGACATTGCCGCATCAGGAAAAAGTTAAACAAGTTAGTTATAAAGAAATATCTGCGAGGAGGAGTAAACAGATAGAAAACTGTTCAGAAGCTGCTGATTTGTATAGTTGTATGATAACTATAGAAAGATCCTTGTGAGGTTGTACATATTCTCTGATTAAAAGAAAAAGCCAGAAATAAATGCATTTAAAAGGAAATAGAGTATTTGAGACTGTTTAGTTACATCATGTTAATAAACTTTAAGCACAGGATATGCCCATCTCTATTCTAAGCACCTAAATTGTCAAGCTGAACATTAGCCATAGTCTCAGTGTAACCCTCATTGGCCAGTTACTTCCCCTGACTATGCCTTTTCAACATCAAGTGACAATGACAGAAGTATAGACTCACTGGGAAGATTAACTCCATGGATGTAACTATCTAGAGAGAACATAGACCACACAGTAGTCATTTCCAAGAAATGAGAAAGAGAGAGAGAGCTCACCAAGGGCCTGGGTCCCCAAACTCTCATGGAGGCTACAACCAAACAGTAGCATACAATAAGAAGACCACAAGCTGAGTTAAAGGAGAATGCTAGTACCAGTAAAGGCTAGCTTTATACACTAAAAAAATCACGAATATAAAAGGAGTTATATATTATGAGGAAATAACCTTTATCCTGGTAATAAAGCATTAATTAAATAGTACCAAAATGTATGAATGAATTCATGACATTTTCAAAGGGATTTGAAATCAAAATCAAAATCAACAGATCAATAAAAATAGGTAGAAAAACAATTCTAATAAAGAATAAAATAAACCAGGCGATGGGAGTGTTTGTCTTTAATCCCAGCACTTGGAAATTAAAGGCAGGAATGTCTCTGGGAGTGTGAGGCCAGCCAGGTCTATAGTATGAGTTCCAGAACAGCCAGGGCTGTTGCACAGAAAAACCCTGTCTCAAAAAACCCAAATAAAGGAATAAAATAACAAACATTTATACCCCCCACTAATATATTCAGCAAGCAAAACCAAACAAAAAAAGCCATCATCTTTAATCAGAGTTCATTTACAAGAAGCTCATCTTACATTCTTTTTTAATTATTATTCAAAACTTGAATAGCTTGACCATAAAAGACCATAAAGAACATGGCTGATTCCAGTGCTGGCACAGTAAACATTTCAAGGTCTAAGCAAGGCAGTTGAACACCAAAGACAAGGATAAACATCAAGAGGCAAAGCCCAACATTTACCACCCAGAGAGCCTACAAATTACCAGGGTATCAAGAGTTCTGCTGTGTAAGTGTCTACAAGCTCATTGTATCAACATAACTAATGACTCTATACATGAGCTGAAGGTGAGCAATGCCACAAGAAGAGGTCATTCTAAGGACTAACAGAGACTCTATGAACCCAGGAATTCACCTAAAAACACATATAGAGAAGAAACTCTGAAGCTTAAATGACCTGAATAAATGAACAAAGGACATGGTGTTTGTGAAGAGAAAAAAACTAAAAGACTGAAATGGCTTTCTTCAACCTCATCTTTATGTTCATGCAGTGTAGCAAGATTCCAACAACATTGTGTGTTCTTTAATAGTCTAGTTCCAGGGTCATGGTAAAATGGGGTGGAGTGGACCAGAGGTTACAGGTATTTTGAAATGAATATGAAATAAAATCTTGTAGTACACAGGCTTGGAAATGTGGCAGAATAGGCGTTTATAACCTATACTTGAAATCTGAAAAATGAAATTAGCAGCCATAAAAGAAAATCTTTACAGACAGCATTCTCAAACAGAATCTCCCTGCCCAAAAATAAAAGATGACCTGTATTTACATCTAAATTGAACTGTATTCCAGGGAAATACAAATGATCATAAACAAGGTTCCTGAAAACTAAAGAAAGAGGAGAAATACTTGGAACATATACTAGAAATATTATAAAATCATTTATAAAACCAATTGACAAAAACAAACCTTACAGATGTATTCAAAGTCTATTAATGAGGCAACTCAAAAAAGTATAGGGATACTCAAAAACATATTAAGAACCTTCTTTATACTCATGAAAATCACTTATCAACTTCACAAAGGCTTTTTTAAAATTTATGTTTTATTTAATGAATGAGTGCTTATTAACTTTATGCCAGAAAAGGGTATTTGATTCCATTATAGATGGTTGTAAACAACTATGTGGTTGCTAGGAATTGAACTCAGGACCTCTAGAAGAGTAACTAGTGCTCTTAACTACTGAGCTGTCTCTTCAGCTCCCCACAACAGCTTTTAAATTTTAATATAAGGAGAAATTAGTATCCCACCTAAGAAGATTATGAACAAGTAATGATCACTTTGAGGGAGGACTATATGTCAATATTTCTGAAACTTAAAATGTAATATGAAATTAGTCTTAAAAGTTCTGACTCATTTTGAGCCACATACCTTATAAGTTCTTAAAAATTCACCATTAGCTGATTCTGTTGTAAAAACATCACAGTGTGAATGTAACTATCTCTTATGTGCTACAACATGATTACACTGCTTTCACTGTATATGACCAATATCAAGGTAGACTGTTTAAACCAACATTATCACAAACACCAGTGTGCTACACTGGGTGTGTCATGTTATGATGTCACTGTCCTGACAACAGGAATTTCCAGCTACACTGTAATCTCACAGGCCCATCATAAATGTAGTCATTATCATTATGCACTGGATGTTTTTTAAATTTAAGGTATCTGATTAAAGGCTGGAGAGATAGCTCAGCTATTAAAATCTAACGTCACAGTGGAATGGGCATTCAATATGCTTATCCATTGAAAAATGAGAGCCCTGTAGCACTTTCTATTTATCTGATAGGAAATAGTCATATTTCTCATATTATTGGGTATTTTTTAACCTATTTAACCCCTCTTATCCAACATCAAATCTGTAATGTTTCCAAGTCTACTTTTGAACCTTTTGTTTCATATTAGATGTCAAGCTGAGTTTCTTTTGGAGCATTTGGCCAAAGAAAGAAAGAAACAGAAAGAAAGAAAGAAAGAAAGAAAGAAAGAAAGAAAGAAAGAAAGAAAGAAAGAAAGAAAGATGTCACCTGTACATAAACTTTTAGATCACTCCCCCTGTCTAATATTTATTTTGTCTTCTGGAATAGACATCAACCCAGCTTACTTAATTTCTAAGAAAGTTTGCAGTGGTGCTTACTGTCTATTAAACCCTTTCACACATCCAAAGTTACATCTTTCTTTTCTCCTCCTCCCCAGGTATGGAGCGGTTTCTGCAGGAATGCTATGTGCCCTTACCACCTTGTCCCAGCAGCTAGAGAATGAAAATGCTGTGGATGTCTTCCAGGTGGCGAAGATGATCAATCTTATGAGACCTGGAGTATTCACAGACATTGTAAGTAGTTTGCATGCATGTCAGATCTATCAGATGGTCTTCAGAGCTATAGTATAGACCAAGGGTTCTCAGCTAGGGGTGTTAACCAAAGGACATCTGGCAATATCTGAAGACTTCCTGGTTTTCACAACTGGATAGAGGTTCTGTGGCACTTAGTGTGTAAAGATCAAGGTTGCTGGTAAACACCCTTACATACACAAAACAACTCTTGCCAACACAGAATTATCTAACATAAATCAGTAATGTTGTAATTTTTAAAAGCCCTCTGCTTAAGAGTGTTGTCTTAAGAGTGGAATAGGGATATTCCATTATCTTATGCACCACCAACACTGAAACAGGTGCTAACTAACAAAGACCAGAGGCTGTGAAGAAGGTATGGAGCCCAATGATTCAAGTGGTAGCCTTCAAAGTTGCTTACATAAGATTTTTGCTATTCTTGTCTCTCTGGCAGTGGTTTTGAGATTTATTTTTTTTATCAGTATATGCATCTTAGATAAAATATTTAACCCGTTTTTCCCTCCTGTCTTCCAGGAACAATACCAGTTTGTCTACAAAGCAATGCTCAGCTTAGTCAGCACTAAAGAAAATGGAAATGGTCCCATGACAGGGGACAAAAATGGTGCTGTGCTAACTGCAGAAGAATCAGACCCCGCCGAGAGCATGGAGTCTCTGGTGTGACTGAGACCCCCAAAAGGGCACTTAATTTGTAAACTTCTGAGACTTGTAAAGACAGAACTTTTTTGAGGCCTTTTTTGCCAGACTCTAGGTTATACAATAACCCAGTTACTTTTTTACACTGATAAAAGTTTTGATATTTATTTTTTGCCATTTTATGTCTTAATGGTATCCTACTGAGCATTTGCACCTATTCATTTCACACAGTGAAACGCAACTTTACCTAGTTTGCACTATATGATCAGTGTTACTGCCTATGATCTAATACTACAGCAAACCCTGATGTGACATTCCATGACAGCATACATGCTACTATTTAGTTCTGTGCAGTGAAGGTCTTTATTATGACAGTGAATCTCAGTTTTGTTATTATTCTAAAGCAATTGCGTTTTCCTAGCAGGCAACACTGTACTTTTTTCTCAGTCCCCTCTATTTTTTAGGCACTGTTCAATACTGTATGCCTTCTGTTATCACAGAGTGGATGGGTATTGTTTCCTTTTGCAGGACAGCAGATTAAAGGGAGCCCCTAAGAAGTCTGTTAATGCCAGTTCCATTTGTAATGGTTGAGAAATCCACTAAGAAGTTGAGAGGGCTTAGGAGTTGCTTCATGTGAACATCTCTTATTCACAGTTGAAATGTGTCAAAATAAAGAATCATTCTGTATTACAGATTTCACAGTAGCTATGTGGACAGTGTGTGTTATTTCCATTTTGACTCTAAAGTAGCTATACCCTAAAATCAGGGCTGTCTTTTACAGTGGAAAGATGGCACTATTTCACAGTTTACTTATGGCATCCTTTAGTTCATCTCACTAAGACTCTGGTACGTAGTACCACACCTCACAGTAGCTACAACTGCAGAAAAAGAGAGGTAGTTAAATTTAAATGTATTATTCAAAAAAGCCCTGCTACTTCTACAGCAATCTAGTTAAAAAAAAAAAAAAAAAAAAGCTACCTATAGACAGCGTTCTTTTCCTCCTTTTTTGCCAAATGTTTCATAATAAATCTCTTAATTACATACATACTCTACTCTACTTAAGATTGAATTAGAAGTATATTTGACACTATATTCCTATAGATGAATCTTATTTGAGTCCTAAAGAGAAAATTGAGTTTTTGAATGAAAGGTGGCATCTCCATTTTAGAGTAGGTTTTATGAGGAGCCTTGTGTGTATTCACGAGCAGATGCACATCAGTAAGAGGCGGCTATGGTAGTTCCTAAGCCCAAGTCCAGCTGGAACTGCTTTCAGCCCGTATTACATAATGGGAAAACTGGAAGCATTATTAAGAAATTTCATTTGCGTTTGTTTAAAGCAAAACAGAACCCATTAAGCTATTCACCAAGATCTGGATCTTCCTTTTCATGTCTTTTCTTGAAGATCAACTTCTGTCAGACTTGAAATCATCCCCCAAGTTTGGGCCAGTGAAGAACAGGTTTTGGTTTCCTTATTATGCCAGTAAGCGTTAGCATGAGGCCCTGTGGCTGCTGTCACTATTGGGGCAGCATTGCAGCGGGAATGAGGCTTTGTTCTTTTTCAGTTGTTTATCTGAAACTAGTCACAGAAGTTCTGGAGAACCAGAGCTTCTAAGGAGAGGGTCACAGCCCAGGTCCAAGGGTTTCAGAGCATGGGCCAGGCCCATAAAGTCCCATGAAAATGATTTGTGCAGACTAACCTAAACCTCTGAATACACAGCAAACTGAGAGGCTGGCTTTCAGGAATGGTGGCCAGCTGAGCAGTCTGTAAGGTGGCTTTGCTAGATAGCACACTAAGCACATTTACACACACACACACACCCCAGAGGTGTCACCCTGCACAATTCACAGAAGGACTGACTATAGCAACAAGTCTGGGGCTGAGTGGAATGATGAAGGAAAAAGTTTGAGATCATGGTAAGGGTTAGAGTTTCCTAACCAATCAAGCATATCCTTTTTGCGTACACAGATCTGATATTAGCTGATGCTCTTCAGTTAGATGCTCAGTGGCTTTGCCATTTGGAATTAACATCCGAGATGGGTTGATAAAAATGTCATTGTTTAGAAGACAAATAGCAAGTATTACTTTCTGTGCTAGTCACACAGAGGATTCGATTTGTGGAATTGTATACTCCCCACAATTCTGGGACTGTCTCTTACATGACTGAGAGAATAAGGAGGAATGGGGGGGTGAAATAAGTAGGACAGACATAAAATCAAGCTGGGTTAGAAGCTCTCTGGGAAGCCTGTAGATCCCAGCCTACTGGACTATGAGCAGTTGCTATGTGCTCATTTTGCCAAAGTGGTCCACACACCCTTCACTGAGGACAGTTGCCTTCCTTCAGACATCCTCAGCCCTCACTTTCACCACAATATGTATCTTCACTATTCTTTGCTATTGGCAAAAATATTTTGCATCTTTCCAGAGGCAGAGAGTTCCAAAGATGTTGTTTTCTTTGAGACGTAAGCACATTGCTTAAGTACATAATAAGGTTATAACCACTTATAGTCAAGGGTAAAGGATACAGCTATTGCTAAAGCTAATAGTGTGGGTTCCTAAAATGAGCTGTTTGCACAAGCGATTTACCTCTAGGGAAATGAAGTACACAAATCAAACCAAGCTGAATTGTTAAAATTAGATCAAGTGGACATGCTGGACATCAAAGATGTATTAGAGACATCAGAAAAGTTTCTTGTACCTCAAACCATAATACCATCTTTAATATTTCCATATATATGTGTTACTTTCTGAGTAGTAGTACAGTTAGTTCAATGATTTTTTTTTCTAAACTTCATGCAAGCCTTGAGAGCCCATTTTGAATAGACGAGTCCAACAGGGTCAAAATGATGGCACAGTGACGAAAAGAGGGTTATGGTGTTCCAGATCTGGTGGGTGGTTTTTACCCCAGTGACAATGAAATCAGTAAGTAACCTTAATTGTTTTATAATGACACAGCACAACTGCCTTCTCATGACTTTTTATTAATTGCATATAAGCTATATTTAAAATTAAAATGTAGATACCAATTTACCAAAGATCCACATTACTAATTCTTAAGCAAAAAAGAAAAAAAAAGAAACCCAAGTACATCATAATTTAAGAAAAAGTAATCAGAATGTAGTTGTCTTAAGGCTTTGGCAATTACACTGGAAAATGCATTTTCAATCCCTATGTTCAATCCTCAGTTCAAATGGTGCCAGTAGGTTTTTATATGAAGGGAAATGCCTGCTTTTTTCCTTTCTAGCAGCTATAATTTCACGTGGCCCTTTGCATTTTCCCTTAGTTACCTCTTAACACACAATATTGGCTTTATTTATCTCCAGAAAGAAGGCATAGTTAAAAAAAAGAAAAAGAAAAAGAAGAAATTATGATATTTGGCCTCTACTTTTGTCTTAGCTGTTAAAATGTTTTTAGTATTTTTGTTAAATATTTGCAAAGGGAAGCATTTTCTACAGAGGATAATTAATTTCAAGAAAATATCTTGAGTTTTAAGAAATAAACATCTCCAGAAAAGGAGACAGTCAATTTTATAAAATGTCGTAACTCTCCAACATTTGGGGTAGTGACTCCTTTTTTGTTAGGACATTTGAAACTAGCAGCCATTGCTTCTCAAGAGCCCCACCTTCATGTCAGCTTCATTTTCAATAGCTAATATTAAAACTGTAAATATTTTGTTGCTTGAGTAAGCATCTCCTGGGAACTTTGTATCTATGGTATATAATCATAGAATTTTATATTTTCATATAAAGCTAATTTTTTTCTAGTTTCAACTATGTCATAGTTTTTGTTTTATTTTAATTTTGTTTCCGTGGTGGATATGTGAACTTCTGTGTACTGAAGTAGCGAGAACCATCTTTGCATTCCAAAAGAATCCAACATGTGTTCTTCCTTTGAGGCAGTGATTGTGAGAAGCTGAGCTTTCTTTTTAACTCCATTGACCATTAGTGCAATAGCAATTAGACATGACTAGTCACTGAGTACATTTGTCAAACTGACTCATTTTGGAAAAAGTGATTTTTTTTTTTTAAAGATTTGTTCTGTGGGGGCAGGGGTTTTATAACCTGAAAATTTTTTCCCCTTTTCCTTCTGTTTTAAACTATATCAAATCATTCTATTATAGTGTTATTTAATATGTAAATTGTATTGCTATACATAAAATAAAGTATGGTTTTTGATGTACTTACTAGTATTGAGCATTTCTATGGAGATGAGATCCTGCTTCCCCGTGGAAGTACACTGCTGGCATCATTCCACCAGTTTCACTGTAGGAAATGAAAAGTTAGCAGTCACCTGTACAAGCAAAAGGATGTGCCCTTGCTAGGGTGGTTTCATGCCCATCCTCCACTCACCGCCCCTTTCACAAAGAAACAAGACAGAACCTCACCAATTTCAAACATCCTCTGCTTTGTGACCTCCTCCAGGATCTCTACCACACAGAAGCAACTTCCCTCTTCACATTTACTGTCTAGGATGAACGGTCAATGGTTCACAGCAAGACCTGTAAACATGGGATCAGTATACATTTTTCCGTATCAGGACATGGGTTCTTAGTTTACCATTTTCTCTAATGTGTGTATTGTTGTGTATGAGTGTGCATGTGCACACACAAGTATACATGCACCTGTCCTATAAGAATGCATCTCTTTCTCAAGTTATACTCTTGGTGAATCTAGTATTCTGTATCAGAGGATTACAAATCAATTGTCTATATAAATCCTGGCAACAGGTATATTTTGTTTGGCTTGTATTTTTTGTAATTCTTATTAATTACCAACATTTAAAAATACACACTTTTTACATTCAGATTTCAAGCACCTTTTCAAACTGTGGACTGCCTTATGGCAGCAGGCTCACATCTCCCACAACACTAATATCTGGTCCCCATTAGTCTTTTAGCTAACGTTTTTGGTTCAGTGAGCAGCTACCTCTAAATTATACAGTCTGAATCCCAAAGCCATTTTCACCTCCGATCGGTGACCAACAACCAAGAGCAGCTGGAAAAGCTTTTCTGTTGCCTCCTGTCATTCACACCCTGCTGGTGGAGCCCAGCAGATTCCCACACCCTTGACTCAGAGTTATCCAGGATACCATTAAGACATTATGACTTCAGAAATACTTAATTAGTTGTCCAGCCCCTTGGCTTGAGTTGTACAGAATATATCTCTAGACTAGAGAGCTTCATTTCTGGAACTAAGAATTGGATGGGAGGATGCTGTAGTAAAACTCCATCTTTTACACACTAAATGTGAAACTTCAATAATTTAGGAACAAGTCAAGGATAGACACACCCTGATTCAGAGATGGGACTAAAGATAAAGGTCACGGTTGATAATCCTAGCTCTTGGGATAGTGAGATAGAATGGTCCAGAATTCAAGGTCATCCTTAAGCTAGACATGAACTGAAGTCCAGCATGGTTACACAAGACTCTTCTTCAAAACCAGACATCAGGACAAATAAATGAAATACTAGCTTTAATTTATATATCCCATTTAAAGGTGAGAAGTAACTAGTTAAAAATAGCCTTTGTGGGTATGACATTTCATTTGGCAAGAACACTAAGAGCTGCATTTTACCTAACATACTGTTTAAAAACTGAGAAAAAAATTAACATTACCTGATATGGCCTTGGTATAACAATCCAGTCTTTTGTTCTAAAGTGGACATACCCTCAGCATCATGCAGAGTCCATCTGACAAACAGCTGCTGAAATGCTACCTAACCCAATCCACAAACTACACAGTAGCTCTGCCCTTAGACTATAAAGTCACTGGCGGAGGCCTTTCAGTCACATGAGACAGAGGCTGCAGTTCAGTCATAAACGGAAATTCTTTAAACTGAGCTACACCACTTGCCTAGAATGTGTGGGCCTAGGTTCAATCTCCAGTAAAAAGTGCAATTTCTTCAAAGTTATTTATTTGCAGGTCTGGTGTGGTGATAATATTTTATCTTTAATAAAAACCAGTCTGGGATATCAGAGAACAGATCCACCCACAGTCAAAGCAGGAGAGAGAGAGAGAGAGTGGTAACTCACACTTTTAATCCCAGCAGGGGAAAGACTGGGAGTGGTGACCCACACCTTTAATCATATAACTCCTAAGACTGGAGATCTTTCTGTGAGTTCAAGACTCAACTACCAAACAGTAGTGGTTCACACCTTTAATCTCAACTCTAGGAATATGATGCAGAGTTGAACTCAGAAGTGAAGCAACTGGGCAAAGAAAGTATTTAAGTCAGGGGTAGGAAGACGAGATTTATTCTGTAGAAGTGAGTAGGAGCAAGGCTAAGAAAGCTGGAAGATAGCTTTTACCCTGAGAAGTTGGCTGGGTGAGAATTAACTGTGGTCTGTTTCCTATATTTGATATTCCAGCTTTTGCCCAAAATGTGACTCTGAGTTTTCATTAAATACAAAGTAGAATTTGTGTTTCAATCTAGGGAGGTGGTTCTGTAGATTGAGTTTGGTTCCCCAGCACTCACATAAAAGCTGGGTGCTGGAGCATACAACACCTGTAACCCTAGAGCTGGAGAAGCGGGTGGAGACAAATCTCTGTGATTGCTGAGAGTTCAACTGAAGTAGCATGCTCCAGATGGGGTGAGAGACTCAGAGAACTAGGTGGAGACAAAGGAGGAAAACACCAGCACTACACAAACTCACACACACACACACACACACACACACACACACACACACACCCCGTATTTTTGGCATTTCAATAGAGAGAGATTTTAGACAGTAAAAAGGCAGTTGTGCACCTCCATGAGCACAAAAATTCACCGTGCATGCTCCTTCTGGCTGCACATTGAACTCAACATTCCTTTTGTTTATACTAAACCAGCTATTGGATAGAAATGAATGAGAAATACCAAACACCCAAATGTGTAGTGAGTTCTGCCCCTTACTGACATGGATCTAGGGAAACTTACTCCATCCCTCCCCAAGTGCCATCTTCCTGTTCCAGAGGACACAAAACCTAATGCTTACCTAAATAAGCAACTGGGAGAGGTAAATAAGGTTATGTTTGCAAAATTCTGTTATAGTGCATAGTGAATACTCTATATCATCCATTATAAGATCTTATAGTTTTGCTTTATTTAGCTACTTAGTATATCTATCATGGAACAAAAAACTACTTTGGCTTGCTCATTTTCATAGCAATACTAAGAGATTTCTATCCTCAGGAGCCCCTCCCTCCACATTCCTTCTCCCTAGACTGAGTTTGGACCAAGAATCCTGTGTGTGCTACACAAGTCACTAACTATCCCCTTGAAACATCCCTAGCAATTTAAAAGCAGGGTCTAGCTAGACTGCCCTTGCTGGTCCTGAGCTCCCTGTGACCAAGGCAGGACTTAAATGTTCAGTGCTCCTGCTGTAGCCTGTGAAGAAGTTAAGATTTTTTTACAAGTTGAAATCTCTCTGAATTCTGAAAAGGTATTTTTAAGAGAACAAGTGTTCCCATAACTTTAGAGAAGAAAAACAGAAAGCTTCTCTTGGTTTTATTCTTGAGCACCCAGTGCAGAATACAGTCTAGCTCTGTGAAAAGTGGGTGGCATTTCTATCACCAACTGCAGTCTCCATGTTGGCTTACAGTGATAATTTTTTTCATGAAAAATGAATTATAATTATTTGAACCTAAGTAGAATTACTCACTAACATTCATGTAGCCAAATATTCATATTGGTTCAAAGTGTGTAAACTGGATTTTCTAGCCATCCTAAGTAGCAAATCAACTTCTTCAAGTTTCATCAATGCTACTAAGCAGATTAAAGTAGATAAAGCACTTCAGATGCTACCCCCTTGATCTTTCTCATTTCTTAGATGTATTATGTGAGTACGTGTGTAACCTAGCCATGTACTTCCAAACTGTCCAAAGTCTTCTAAATTTTACTCTAGACTTTAACATTACAAAGGTAAGACTAGATATTCTTAAAAACAAGTACTCAATGTTCCCTCTGTGCTGTGAGCACTGAGAAGAGCAGCAGGCCTTACCCCATTCCTCTCAATAGCTCTCTCATTTCCTCCTCATCTGAAAATACTTCTGGCTAGACTCACTAGTAACCATGTTTCTAGAGATATTCCCCAGAGCAGCTATATACTGCTCCTCACCCAGTTTATAAAGCATGCACTCCAACTGGACGCTTGGTATCAGACACTGCAAAGAAAAACAAGGCAAGTCTTCATAACTTTATGCCATACCATGACATTTTCACTGCCAACTGCTAGCATATTTACATAACAATATTTGAATAAGATGTCTTCAGGCATTACTCAGCTAAATAGCTTAAGAGACAACTAAATGTACCACCAACTTCCCGTATCCATAATATGTGCCTCCTCCTTGTTGTGATGGGAGAAGTATTCCTGTGGCCATGGAAGGTCAAGTTTCCAACCCCTTTCACCCCCCACCATGCCTTCATGTCATCTCAGGACCCAATGAGAGAAGTTCTCCCTTTCTTCACTTGAACAGAGTAGTTATTTATTTCTTTGACAAGTCACCAATTTCACTGCACAAACCTACAAACTTGCCCCTTATGCCAAGACTTCTTTACTCTCACTGTACCCATTTTCTGAAATGGAGAACCTTCCCTGAAGAGGCTGAGGATGTAGCTTCAGGATAGAACATGATGCCTTTATTTCCCCACAGCAGTAACATGAAGCAAATTCTTAGAAGAGGTGTCTATAATCAGAAGATCCATTCTTTTCCTGCAGTCCCTCCATGTTTAACCTCTCCATGCTGAAGCTGCATCATGACCAGCCCCAAACTCTTCTTCACCCCCTGCTCTACTAGCCCATCAGCAACAAGCCATACTACTTGCATTCTGTAAAGTGATGAGCCAGGCTGAGGATAACATTTACCCTGTTTGGCCTGAGAAGTTGGCTGGATGAGAATTGACTGTAGTCTGTTTCCTCTCTCTGATATTCCAGCTTTTCTCCAATATCTGGTTCTGGGTTTTCATTATATACTAACTAGAATTCATAGAATAAATACTCATATACACACCCACTTAACATATGTCACACACAGAGGGAGAAAGAGAGACCCTTGAAAGCAGTTACTAACATTTCGTAAACACACTAGGTAAAGGACAGCAGTGTAGCCTGCTTCCTGTTATGGAGCACACAGTCCAGGAGACAGCAGAGTAATATACCTACCTAAAGTGTTAAAAGGAAAGAAAGAAAACCCTGTCTAACAAGTATTCTTTTAAAAATGCTTTAGTTCTATTACTTATTCACTGATTAGTTTATCCATTCATGTGAGCGTGTATGTGTGTGTACCATGTGGATCCTGAGGATGGATTTCAGGTTTCCAGGTATGCCAATAGGCACCATTACTTGCTCATCATCATGCCAACCTCAACCAAAAGTTACTTTGTGGCTGAATAAAAAATGTTTTCTATTTCTAGTCATATTCTTACAGACATTTTATTCTCTAAATATGAGCCAACTCTGGGGTCAGGTATGTTTTTCCATATAAATACAATTTAATGATATCCAAATAGAAATTATTAATGTATCTATTTACAGAAAATCTGAAGTCAGTATGTCTCTATGTAAAATTGTCAAGTTAAAAACTGAGCTGACATTAGCAGAAATAAACTATTATCTCATTATACTTCTGCCACTAAAAGACTGTTCTCCTTTCTCAATAAAGTCCAGTATCAACAAAGGTGTCAAGCAAACATAGATGCCTACACTGAGATGCAGCTTAGAGCAGCAGCTGAAGTTTAGCACAGACATCTTACCTTACATATAAAAGCCTTGGGTTCGGTCTCCAGAACCACACACACCCACATCCTATACTCATATTTAGGTTATAATGGTAGGAAAATAAAATTTTAAAAATAAATATTAGAATAAGAAATCTGTCAAAAAACACTTTTTCAAAATTTCAAAATAAAGCTAGTATATAGCTGTATTTATGTCACTCAGAGATAGCTTGGATGAAAGCTGGTACCTTAATAGAATATGTAAAAAACATTTACCTAATGCAAGTACACAGTTCTTTCAGTTTCCTGTAATCAAAAGTTTCTCTGTCCTGCCCAGCCAGTCCTGAAGCTATTTAGTCTCAAATAATCACACAAAGGCTTACGTTAATTATAAACTGGCCCATGGCTCAGATTTATTACTTGCTAACTCTTACTCCTAAATTAACCCATGATTCTATTTATGCTTAGCCACATGGCTTGGTACCTTTACCTCAGTGCAGCATTCTCCTCTTACTCCCCCTGTATCTGGCTGGCATCTCTGCTCCTCCTTTTCCCAGAATTCTCCCTTGTATGGTCATCTTGCCTATACTTCCTGTCGCCTAGCTTCTGGCCAATTAGCATTTTATTAACCCAATGTTTGTAGTAGTGACAAATATTTAGTATCCTAAAACATAACCCCACAGCAGTTACCCTCTAAGCTGTTTTAACCTTGCCAGACCCTATAACATGTATAAAGCCAACTGTCTTTATCTCTTTTCTCCTCCTCCAGTCTTCCCCTGTCTCCGATTCACACCCTTGTTCTAGTGGGGGGGGGTCATCCAATCTACACATCCTCTTGCTTTCTTCCAATGCCTTTCATTTCTATCCTGTTGGCCCTTGCAATGCCCATTCCTTTCCCACACCATGGTTCCTCCTCAAAGCTTTTTCTAAATAGCTCAGAATATTTACCAGTAAGATTAACCACTTATGTCTTGTTACTCTCTTGCTACCAAATTTATTCCAGGTCTATTCTTAATCAGCTGTCCCTGAGCTACAGGTGATGACTGAGGGGTGGAGATAGAGAAGTGAGCTGGCTTAGAATCCAACATCAAGAGATACAATGAACACTGTCTCCTCTACCAAATGAGCCTTGAGCTGGTTGGGTTTTCTTTTAACACAATAGGCTAGCATAATATTTTGAATATGAACATGTCAATGAGGGCTTTCAATAACCACTTCAGAAAAATAATTTATAATAACTAAATATGGTTTCTTTCCTAAATGCTTGTGTAGACAGATTTGTCGAGTTTTTCCAACCTGAGGGTTTTGTTTTGCAGGGGGAAAATGCACTTAATATGAAAGGGTCTGTGCCCTAGTTTTGAGGAGTGAATTAAAGCCAACTTCCTAATGAAAAAGCTACATTAGAGAATGCAACTATTGGAACTACTTTAACCAATTAAGCATGCTTTACCTACCTTTCACTGTATGCCTTAAGTTCTGTAGAAGACAGAAACAATGAAAACTATGTATACAGTGTATGTATATTAACACACACAAAATATTTATATAAGTTTTATTTATTCTGTAAGTCTGTGTGTGTACAGTAAACATACACACACATAACATACATGTGAAGGCCTGTATCTGAAGGTTGACATTGGTTATCTTCCACTATTATTCAGTGGAGACAAGGCATCCACTGAACCTGGAGTTCACCAATTTACCTACACAGGCTGACCAGCAAACCTCAGATGTACCCATCTCAGCTTCCTTTATAGGAGCATGAAGACATGACAACTAAATTTAGGTCTTCATTCTTGTGAACTTTGCCAAATGAGTCATGTTAACAGCTACCAGATCTAAAATTATTTTTAAAAATATTTAGATGTTTTATTTATTTAAATGGATGTTTTGCTTAAGCATGTATATTTACTACATGTTTATCTGTTAGATCCCCTGGAACCATACAGGTGCAGGAAACTGAATCTGGGTCCTCTGAAAGAAAGAACAAGTGCTCATAACCTCTGAGCCATCTCTCCATTGCCAAGACCTAAAATCTTAATAGTAGCACATAATCATTTATCACTAGGTCTCAAAGAGTTAGTATAAACAGAAATGAGTGCTACAGGAGTTCAGAGGAAAGTTCCAAGAAGATGAAACTTTAGGTGGGCATCAAAAGATAGGTAAATCTTGAATGGCAAATAGGGTTTTCAAAAAGTACATTCTACATTAAGGTTAGAGAAAAATCTTGAAAAGGAAAATTTTCATCTTAAAAAGTGGGGTAAGCTTTTTACCAAGGTGGTGCCGAAAGCGAAGAAGGAAGGAAGCTGAAAGGCGTCCACAGTCACAAGAAAAGGAAGATTCTCACATCACTCACCTTCCGGCAGTCTAAGACCCTTAGGTTCAGGAGGCAGCACAAATACCCTCAAAAAAGCACACCCAGGAGAAATAAGCTTGACCACTATGCCATCATCAAGTTCCCCCTGACCAATGAGTCAACCATGAAGACAATAGAAGACAACCACACACTTGTGTTCATTGTGGATGTCAAGGCCAACAAGCACCAGATCAAACAGGCTGTGAAGAAACTGTATGACATTGATGTGGCCAAAGTCAACAGCCTCATAAGGCCTCATGGAGGGAAGAAGGCATATGTTCGATTGGCTCCTGATTATGATGCTCTGGATGTCACCAACAAAATTGGGATCATCTAAATTCAGTCCAGCTGGCAAATTCTAAATATACTTTTTCACCATAAATAAAGACAAGTGGGATGAACTTGGAAAAGTAGGTACAGTTCTAGACCAGGAAAGATCTTGCTTGTCATCTGAATAAGTTTGGACTTCACTTGTCCTGTGTGTGAGAGCTGATGAAGAGGGAAGTATGCCACCTCTGTTACCAAACATTGACAATGAAATAGTCATATGTAGCCATGAAGACCTTAAGTAACCAAGTTTAGAAGATGTAAAGAATACTGACCTATCAAAGAATAGAAACAGTCCAGTTCTACCATTTTGTTTTGTTGGGGTATAGTTGTTAATTAGAGGGACTTGTTTTGATTTTGAGAATGGCTCTCATGTAGTCCATAATTCTCATGTATCTTATCTATAGCAATGATGATCTTGAACTTGTGTTCCATTTCAGTTTGGGGTTCCAGACATCCCCAAGAATCCCCATTTATGAAGTAGTGGGGATTGAATCTGTGACTATTCACATGATAGGCAAACAGTCTACCAACAGAGCTACCTGCCTAGGATGAATGAGTTATTAAAACTAATATAAGATGATTTCCCTGGGAATCCAGATTTCTGTCTTTAATTGAAAAAAATCAATACCTTTGACACATTTTTTTTCTCTTAAAAGGCTACAAACTGTTACAAGTTAGTATGAGTTTTGTTCACATTAGCATTGAAAATTTCTAGCAGAATCACTCCATACCAAAAGATGAACTAAGAAACCTAGGGAAATCCAGACTCTCTAGCAATGACACTCACTGCACCTCTCCAGGACCACATGAAGTCTTGTGACTACACCAGATAGGGGCCTCCCAAAGCCAGTCCACCACCCTAATACAAATATGTCCCAGGATTCCCAGATGTCCTTCTCCCTGACTCTGAATAGAACCTGGCTTGCACCCTACCCACCTCTACCTGAGTATGTTATGACCTCTTGTGCCCTACTCTCATGGACCATCACACACTTCTGTTCTGACACCAGCACCTGATACCCCAGGAAACACCTGTAGATTTGCTGAGATAGACTTCTGAAGCTTGGCAGCAAGAATCTTCCATAATAAACTGGAATAAAGTTGAAAAGTCAGAAAGACGAAAAGCTTGGAGGAAATCTACACCAATGGATTTTATTAAGTGGAACAGAGAATACCAGGTCTCCAAAACAAGGTAGAACTGGCTCCCTCAAAGGAAATGTTAAATTAAAAAACATGAACATGAACAAATCTGTAACATAATAAAAGACCAGACCTGTGATAAAAGGACCAAGAGAAATCAAACTTGTGTATATTGAAGCAGTCTATTTCTATATGGCCAGAGTGGAATAAAGCTGCACAGCAACAACAAGAGACAACAGGAAGAACATGAACCTATGGGATCTGAACAACACATTGCGGATTGAAAATTGGTAAAAGAAGAAATCGGGGAAACAACTTTAAGATTTCGAAAATTTAATGAAAATAAAAAAAAAAACACCAAAATCTATGAGATACAATGAAGGCAGAGTAATGTTTACAGCTCTAAGTAACTACACAAAAAAAACTAGGCAGATTTTATATTAACAATTTAATGATGCATCTGAAAGCTTTGGAAAAAGAACAAAAAAAGAATAGACAAGAAGATATAATCAAAATCAGGTCTGAAATCGCTGAAACAGAAATTAAAAAAAAACAAAAAAACGAGGTAAAAGAAGTAATGAAACAAAAAAATTGGTTTTTTTGAAAAGATTAACAGATTAACAAGAAACAAACCTTTAGCTAATTAACCCAAAGAGGAGAAGACCCACCCTAATAAAATCAGAGACAAAAAATGGGAACTTTACAACAGATTCTAAGAAAATTCTGAGAATAAGGATATTCTTTTAAAAATCTGTATTTCACTGACCTTAAAAATGTAAAGGGAATTGATAATCTTTAGATCTGCATAAATTACATGAAGATAAATTAATACAAAAAGATTCATAAAAACCAATGAGAAAGAAGTAGTAATTAAAAATCTCCCAACTAAAAAGAAGCCTACATAAGTATAGTGCAGATTTATGCTAGACTTTCTTTTTGTTTTTTAATTAATTTATTTTTTAAGGATTAAACACAATTGACAAATTCTTAACCAAATTAAACAAAAAAAGGGAAGACCTACTTTAATAAAACTAGAAATTGAAAGGCAAACATTATAACAGATATGAATGAAATTTCAGAAAATCATAAGGATATACATTTTAAATTTGTTTTGATAAATTGAAAATTCTGAAAAAACTGGTGAGTTTTTAGATAGCAAAATTAAACCTAAATTCAATGAATGATTTTAACAAATGCATACTTTGTAACCTTGAAATATTTGAAATACTAATAAAATACTCCATACTAAAAATAAAAAAACATCAATAACAGAAACAAACACAAGATGATATGGACTTACTACAGAATTCTACTATAACTTAAAAAACTAAGACAAATACATATCATCTAATTCCATAAAACTTAAAAAAAACAAAGCCTTTAAAAGTTACAAAGCCAGGGAAACCCTGATATTAATCATAGTATTTCTTTTCTTTATATATATATATATATATATATATATATATATATATATATATTGGTGTTTTTACATCATGCACCCCATCAAACTCAGATATCAGATCTCTCAGAATCATGCCCACTCTTATGATCTCCCCATTTACGAAACTGTCCATTCATGCTGCCCATTTACTTACTGAAGCATAATTAAACTCCCTGTGGCCCTTAAAGAAAACAAGTCTTTCCTAACCCACACTTCTGCCAGAAGCCAAGGCATTGCGTCATTTAGCTATGTTCTAGCCTTGAGTTCTTGTGTATAATGACATCTCTCTCTTTTTATTCTTTTTTAAAAGTCCACTAGTGGGTGAGTACATCCCCTGCTTCTCTTTCTGGGATTGTGATACCTCGTTCAGGAGGATATTCTCCATATCCATCCATTTACCTGCAAATTTTAGAATATAATTTTTTCTTACAACTGAGTAGTACTCCATTGTGTAGATGTATCACAGCTTGTTAATCCATTCCTCAGCTGAGGGGCATATAGGTTGTTTCCAGGTTTTGCTATTACAAATAATGCTGCTATGAACATAGTTGAGCTAATGTTTTTGGGGTGTGAATGTGTGTCTTTACGGTATATGCCTAAGAGTGATATTGCCGGATCCTTGGGGAGATTGATTCCCAGTTTTCTGAGAAACAGCCATACTGCATTCCAAAGTGGCTGAACAAGTTTACACTCTCATCAACAATGGAGGAGTATTTCCCTCGGCTCCACATCCTCTCCAACATAGGCTGTCATCTGTGTGTTTAATCTTAGCCATTCTGACAGATGTAAGGTGGTATCTCAAAGTTGTTTTGATTTGCATTTCTCTGATTGCTAAAGATGCTGAACACTTTTTCATGTGCCTTTCAACCATTTGTAATTCTTCTGCTGAGAATTCCCTTTTTAGTTCTGAACTCCATTTTTTTAATTGGGTTTTTAAGGGTTTTGGGCTTTAGTTTCTTGAGTTCTCTATATATTTAAGAAATCAGTCCTCAGGGGTGCTATCTGCAGAGCTTGTCCCGGCGCACTCTGGAGCAGGCAAAGATAAACTCTGCCTGTCACGGTGCCCCCAGCTGCTGCTGAGGGAGTTTGCAGGGCTGCCACCCGGCCTCCAATTGGTCAAACAGAGAAAGATTGAAGACTTGAAATTCAGTCCCCTGCACAGTGCAGAAGTAGAGATTGAGCAGACCTTTTCCTCAGAGGTCACAGGAGACACACAAGCCTGAGTGCCACAACTGAGCAGGAGCCACCTAATCATGAACCACTAAAGCCATGGGCAAACACCAGTGCAAAAACTTACATAATAATATAAAGAACAACAAGGTAACTCCATAAGAAAGTGGCGATCCTACAAATACAAGACCTGAACTGAGCAATGAAGAGGAAACAGAAGGAAGCAACACCAAAAATGCCTTTTTGACGATCATCGAAGCTCTCAAAGAAGATATGAAAAGTAGCCTTAAAGAAATAGAAGAAAATACAAACAAAAAATTGGAAGAGATGAACAAATCTATGAAAGAAACATGCCAGGAACTAAAAGCTGAAATAGAAGCAATAAAAAAGGTATAAACTGAGGCAAAGATGGAAATAGAAAATCTGAAGAAAAGGGCTGGAACCATAGATACAAGTATAACAAACAGAGTTCAAGAGATGGAAGATAGAATCTCTGAAGTGGAAGACACAGTAGCTCAAATAGATATATCAGTCAAAGAAAATAGTAAAACTAAAAAAGCCATAACTCAAAATGTTCAAGTAATCTGGGACACCATGAAAAGACCTAATTTGAGAATAATAGGAATAGAAGAAGGAGAAGAATACCAGCTCAAAGGCACAGATAATGTTTTCAATAAAATCATAGAAGAAAACTTCCCTAACCTGAAGAAGGAAATGCCTATAAAGACACAAGAAGCTTACAAAACACCAAATAGATAAGACCTCCAAAAAAAAGTCAGCACACCACATTATAATCAAGCCACAAAACATACAGAACAAAGAAAAAATTTTAAGAGCTGCAAAAGAAAAGGGCTAACTTACATATAAAGGCAGACCCATCAGAATAACGCCTGACTATTCAATGGAAACGATGAAAGCTAGAAGGGCTTGGTCAGAAGTTATACAGACACTAAAAGAGCATGGCTGCCAAACTAGAATACTATACCCTGCAAAATTATCAATCACCATAGATGGAGTAAACAAGATATTTCATGACAAAGTCAGACTGAAAGAATATCTATCTACCAATCCAGCACTACAGAGAGTATTAGAGGGAAAACTACAACCTAAGGACCCCAGATACATCCACGAAATCACAAACAATCAATAATTCCAAAGAAGAATACTCCAGAAAAGGGAAATATAAACAAGTTACCACCAAAAATGGCAGGAAATATCAATCAATGTTCACTAATTTTCCTTAATATCAATGGACTCAACTTTCCTATAAAACGTCACACACTAACAAGATGGATACAACAACAGAAGCCATCCTTCTGTTGCCTTCAAGAAACACACCTCAACCACAAGGACAGACACAGGCTTAGAATAAAGGGTTGGGAAAAGATTTTCCAGTCAAATGGTCCTAAGAAACAAGCAGGGGTTGCAATCCTAATATCTAACAAAGTAGACGTTGAGTTAAAAGCAATTAAAAGAGACCAAGATGGTCACTACTTATTCTTCACAGGAAAAATTGATCAAGAGGAGATTTCAATCCTGAATATTTATGTCCCTAATATAAGGGCACCTATTTATGTAAAAGAAACACTGCTAAAGCTCGAATCCCACATTAATTCTTTTTTTTTTTTTTTTTTTTTTTAATTTTTTTTTTTTGATTTATTTATTTATTATGCATACAGTTTTACAGAAGAGGGCGCCAGACCTCATCATAGATGGCTGTGAGCCACCATGTGGTTTTGCTGGGAATTGAACTCAGGACCTCTGGAAGAACAGTCAGCGCTCTCAACCTCTGAGCCATCTCTCCAGCCCCCCACATTAATTCTTACACCCTAATAGTGGGAGACTTCAATACGCCACTTTCAACCCTGGATAGATCAACCAGACAGAGACTCAACAGAGAAATAAGGAGTCTAAAAGAGGTTATGATGCAAATGGATTTAATAGATATCTATAGAAGCTTCCACCCAAAGGCAAAGGAATATACATATTTCTCAGCTCCTCATGGAACTTTCTCCAAAATTTGCCACATAATTGGTCATAAAGCAAATATCAACAGATACAAAAAAATAAAAATAATCCCTTGCAACATATTGGACCACCAGGGCCTAAAGTTAGAGTTCAACAACATCAAAACCCAAAGAAAGCATACCAGCTCATAGAAACTAAACATCACTCAGCTGAACCATCTCTGGGTCAAGGAAGAAATTAAGAAAGAAATCAAAGTCTTCTTAGAATTTAATGAAAATGAATCCACAATGTATCCAAACTTGTGGGACACAATGAAAGCAGTCTTAAGAGGAAAATTCATAGCGCTAGATGCCTATATGAAAAACGTAGAGAAATCCCACACTAGAGACCTAACAGCTCAGCTGAAAGCCTTAGAACAAGTAGAAGCGAACTCACCTAGAAGGAGTAGAAGGCAAGAAATAATCAAACTTAGAGCTGAAATCAATACAATTGAAACAAAAAGAACAATACAAAGAATCAGTGAATCTAAGAGTTGGTTCTTTGAGAAAGTTAACAAGATAGATAAGCCCTTAGCCAAACTGATCAAAAAACAGAGAGTGTTCAAATCAACAAAATCAGAAACAAAAAGGGGGACATAACAAGAGACTCCCAGGAAATACAGAGAATTATCAGATCATATTTTGAAAATCTGTATTCCACAAAAATGGAAAACCTAGAAGAAATGGACAGCTTCCTGGACAGGTACCATCTACCAAAATTAAATGAAGATCAGATTAATTACCTAAACAGGTCTATAACCCTTAAGGAAATTGAAGCTGTCATTAAAAACCTTCCCAAAAATTAAAGCCCTAGTCTAGATGGTTTCAGTCCCGAATTCTACCACACATTCAAAGAAGAATTACTACTGTTACTCCTCAAACTATTTCACACAGTAGAAACTGAAGGAATATTGCCAAATTCCTTTTATGGGGCCACAATCACCCTAATACCCAAGCCACTCAAAGACACAACAAAGAAGGAGAATTACAGACCAATTTCCCTCATGGATATCGATGCAGAAATTCTCAACAAAATTTTGGCAAACCGTATACAACAATGTATAAAAGATATCATCCACCACGACCAAGTAGGCTTCATCCCAGAAATGCAGGGCTGGTTTAACATAAGAAAAACTATAAATGTTATCCATCATATAAACAAACTAAAGGAACAAAACCACATGATCATATCCTTAGATGAGAAAAAGCCTTTGAGAAAATCCAACACTCCTGTATGATTAAAGCCCTGGAGAGATCAGGAATACAGGGAGAATACCTAAATATAATAAAGGTGATTTACAAGAAGCCAACAGCCAGTATCAAACTTAATGGAGAAAAACTCAAAGCAATCCCACTAAAATCAGGAACTAGACAAGGATGTCCTCTTTCTCCTTATCTATTCAATATTGTTCTTGAAGTTTTAGCTAAAGCAATAAGGGAACAGAAAGAGATTAAGGGGATACAAATTGGAAAAGAAGAAGTGAAACTATCTCTATTTGCAGATGATATGATTGTATACATAAGTGACCCACAAAATTCTTCCAAGGAACTGCTACAGCTGATAATCACCTTCAGCCATGTAGCAGGATACAAGATTAACTCAAAGAAGTCAGTAGCCCTTCTATACACTAAAGGTAGAAGAGCTGAAAAAGAAATAAGGGAAACATTACCCTTCATAATAGCTGCAAATAGTATTAAATACCTTGGAGTAACTATAACCAAAGAGGTAACAGACTTATTTGACAAAAATTTTAAATCACTGAAGAAAGAAATTGAAGAGGATATCAGAAAATGGAAAGCTCTCCCATGTTCCTGGATTGGTAGGATCAACATAGTAAAAATGACAATTCTACCAAAGGCAATCTACAGATTCAATGCACTGCCCATCAAAATCCCAACACAATACTTTTTTGGACCTTGAAAGAACAATACTCAATTTCATTTGGAATAACAGGAAAGCCAGAATTGCCAAAACAACTTTACTCAATGAAAGAACCTCAGGAGGTATCACCATCCCTGACTTCAAGTTATACTATAGAGCTACAGTAATAAAAACAGCCTGGTATTGGCATAAAAACAGACTTGTGGATCAATGGATAGAATTGAGGATCCAGACATTAACCCAAAAACCTATGAACACCTGATCTTTGACAAAGAGGTCCAAAACATTCAATGGAAAATAGATAGTATATTTAACAAATGGTGTTGGCATAGCTGGATGGAAGTGTGTAGAAAAATGCAAATAGATCTGAGCCTGTCACCCTGCACAAAACTCAAATCCAAGTGGATCAAAGACCTCAACATAAACCCAGCCACTCTGAACTTGATAGAAAAGAAAGTGGGAAATACACTTCTAGAAATTGGCACAGGTGACCACTTCCTAAATATAACACCAGTGGCACAGACACTAAAACCAACAATCAATAAGTGGGATCTCCTAAACCTAGGAAGCTTCTCTAAAGCCAAGGACACTGTCAATAGGACAAAACGCCAGCCTATAGAATGGGAAAAGATTTTCACCAACCCTACAAGTGATAGAGGACTGATCTCTAAGATATATAAGGAGCTCAAAATCTAGAGCCCAAAACCTTGAATAACCCAATCAAAAAATGGGGTTCAGATCTAAAAAGGGAATTCTCAGCAGAGGAATTACGAATGGCTGAAAGGCACCTGAAAAAGTGCTCATCATCTTTAGCCATCAGAGAAATGCAAATCAAAACAACTTTGAGATACCACCTAACACCTGTTAGACTGGCTAAGATGATAGCACAGATGATAGCCTACACTGGAGATGATGTGGATCAAGGGGAACACTACTCCATTGTTGGTGGGAGTGTAAGCTTGTTCAGCCACTTTGGAATGCAATATGGAGGTTTCTCAGAAAATTGAGAATCAATCTCTCCAAGGATCCAGCAACACCACTTCTGGGTGTATACCCTAAAGATGCACATTCACACTCCAAAGGTATTAGCTCAACTATGTTCATAGCAGCATTATTTGTAATAGCAAGAACCTGGAAACAACCTAGATGTCCCTCAACTGAAGAATGGATTAACAAACTGTGGTACATCTACACAATGGAATACTACTCAGTGGTAAGAAAAAATGATATCCTCAAATTCGCAGGCAAATGGATGGATTTGGAGAATATCCTCCTGAGCGAGGTATCACAAACTCAGAAAGATAAGCAGGGGATGTACTCACTCATTAGTGGTCTCTAAACAAACAAACAAGAAAAAAGCAAAGCATGCCCAAGCTGTAAACCACAACCACTGAACAGCATGGGATCAGAAACACCCTGGACTGACCCTTCAGATCCCACTCCACCTAGAGGAACACCTGACTCACTCTTGAGGGAGGGGGGACAAAACTGGATTTGCCAGGCGTGGAGACTGACCTAAACATTATTGGATCAGTGGGACCATGGGACTGTCTGCTGCCTGCCCAAGAAGGGGATGGGGAGTTGTGGAGAAGAAAAAAATGATCTGATGTGGCGGGAGGGGGAAGGGACCTTGAATAAGGATATACAGGGATAGAAAAAAAAATTCAGAGGGAAAGCTGAACACAAAGTAATTTTATGTGTAGCAAATTATTTGTGTTATCACCCTTGATAAGTCATACTTATGATTTTTATTTTCTTTATAGTTATTGTTAACTTATCAGCATTTTAAATTCAATTTACTGTTTTTCTTGATAAATACAAAATAAATAAAGAAGAAAAAAAAAAAGAGATCAATCCTCTGTCATTTGTAGGGTTGGTGAAAATCTTTTCCCATTCTGTAGGCTGTTGTTTTGTCTTGACTGTGTCCTTGGCCTTGCAGAAGCTTCTCAGTTTCAGAAGGTCTCACTTATTAATTGTTGTTCTTAGTGTCAGCACTACTTACACCAGACCTTCTAATATGTAATTAAACAATGTGCTTCAAGATATTTATTAAAATGGAAGGAAAAGGAACACTTCTGAATTATTTTTATAGAGCCAGTATTACCCAGATACTAAAACCATACAATGATCCAACAAAAAAAATTATAGAATTATCTCTCTTATGAACATAGACACAAAAATTGTCAATTAATTACAATCCAAATTCAAGAGCACATAAAAAAAGATTACCCTTCATAATCAAGTTGGCTTCATCACAGAATGATGTAATATAAATCAATAACAATAATCTATCACATAAACAGATTCAGTGACAGAAACCACACTGTACTGGCCAGCTCTTTGTCAGCTTGACACAAACTAGAGTCATTTTGAAGCAGTAATCTCATTGAGAGAATGCCTCCTCCTGACTGTCCTTAGGACATTTTCTTGATTAATGAATTATACAATGAGTTAGAAATGCCATCGGTGGGCTGGCACTCTCAGATGTTGTAAGAAAGCAGGTTTAGCAAACCATGTGCAGCAAGCCAAGAAGTAGCACTTCTCCATGGTTTCTGCTTCCAGGTTTCTGCTTTGATGTCCCTAGTGATGGATTGCTACCTGAGAGTCATAGACTTTGAAAAGATAAAAAGCAATTCTTCCCAAGTTTCACTTGGTCATGGTGTTTTAATACAAACTCTAAAACAGAGGTTACCAGGCTGTGGAGTATTGCTGTGACAGACCTGACTTATGTGTTGTTAGGAGGATTGTGTTGACTTTTGAACTCTGGATTAGAAAAGCCATTGAGTGCTTAGACTCAGTGGACTGTTCTACAGGAGCTTGGAAGATAAGAATGCTAAGATCAAGCAGATGATGGACCTGCATGTCACGGTACTGACATAAAAACAGACATATTGGGGGCTGGAGAGATGGCTCAGCGGTTAAGAGCACCATCTGCTCTTCCAGAGGACCCGGGTTCGATTCCCAGCACCCACATGGCAGCTAACAACTGTCTGTAGTTCCAGTTCCAGGCAAACACCAAGGCAAATAAAAATAATAAATAAATAAAATTTAAAAAAAAACAGACATATTAAGCAATAAAACTGAATTGAGAACCTGAATATAAGTTAACAGTGGAGAGATAGCATACAATGATAGAAGAAATTTTTGATAGCTCATCATCTGACAGGATCATTGTCTAGAATACATACAAAATTTAAAATATGTATTAGGGCCAGAAATGGCTACAAGGTTAAGAGTACACTTCACTGCTGTTGAATAGGACTTGAGTTTGATTCCCAGCACCTAATTTGAGTCTGCATGCAACCTGCACATTCGTACTTACTGCATCACTATTCACAGACAAGTAATAGAATTAGTCTGTTTCTGTCAACAGAAGAGTAAATAAAATATCCTATCTATAGACAATGTAGCTCCATCTGACCACAAAGAATAGTGAAAGACAATGGATGGGACTAGAAATCATGTTAAGCAAAATAAAGCAGACTTCAAAAACAAAAGTATTGCATGTTTTCTTCTATTTATAGAACCTATACTTTAAAATGAGAAGCAGAAGAGGAGCTATGTGAGATGGGATCGGCAGGAGGGAAGAACAAGGCTGGGCAGGAAGAGTGAGAGAAAATGCCTAATACCCAAGTATGAAGAGGGAAAAATGAAACCATTACTCAGCACAACAGGGTAATCAAAGAGGAAACGCAAAAGGCTCTAGTAGAAATTTCTCTAAAATAAGTGGTTACCCTACAACTCAGCTTTTTAGTTAACATGACTTTATGTGGCTTTTAAAACAGAAAACGCATTTATTCTTATGCCAACTGAAATGCATTAGACTGGAACCTGTCACAAACCAATACCTGCTGTCAGGAGCTTGGAGATAACTGGAAGGCCACCCGTGGGGAACTGGCTGCAACATGACCCTGTCTCTTGGGTGGCTCCTACTGAACATTTATTCTGTAATCAACCCAAACAGCAAATACTGATCCCAGCATCTAAATGTTTAGTGGGGTCCCAGGTTCCAGTGGGTGGATCTGGACTGACATACATTTGAATCCCCACTACAACATTTCTTTCAACTTCATGAGGTCTGAAGTCGTGTGGACAGCAGGGCCAGGGTCTGTGCAGTAATTCACTACTTAGGAAAAAAAAACCCAGCATACATCGATAAACACCAGAAATGAGAATCAAATCAAGCAAACCCTTTCAAAATGCATCCATTTTTTAATGCAAAAAAAATGTTCTATAGCTACCACAACCTTTTCTTTCTAGTGAGCTGACAAGTTGGATAAAGTGCTTTATTTCTGTCCCACATAAGAACCTTTCTGGACACTTGTCAGGTATCCTAACACTCAAGTCCACAACACATGGTCCACTCAAAGAAGAAGTACAAATAAGATCTAACAAGATTTACTTTTCCCCTATAAATACTCTAAGAAACTTTGGGAAATTAAGGTGTTAGTGACACTGAAATAGTTAAATCAAATCATAGAGAATTAGTATGTCCAAGTTTAATATGAGCAGAGCATCCCTGGGTGGTCCCAGGGAAGAGGAGAAGCCATGAGGTTAAATCAAGAGGGGAAGTGTCGGGCAGGACCTTAGGTAACCTCTAAGGATGGAGCCATTGTGTAGTGGACTTCCTTAGGATTGAGAAGGAAGCTCCAAGAGAGATACCCACAACCATTTCAACCTTTAAACATGCAATACTTTTACCAATGATGCATGGTTTGACTTGGTAAAAAACTACATAAAATATAATGATAGTGAGCTAAAAATTACAAAACAAAATATAGTACAAAATAGTGCATACATGTATGCCATGCCATCAGATTTAAAAATCAAAATCAAACAAACAAACTTGTCATGACAGGCTTCCATTACATATTTAACATGTGTATAACCACATTTTATGCACATCTGTTTAATAATATCAGTTCAGAACTTCATATGGGTAATATAATTAACTAGACAGCAGGAGCAGAATGTGTTTTGCTACTTTTGTTTTTCTGTATTTCAAACAAAATGATCTTTCTTAGTTGTGTTTAACTGCCATCTAGAGTTAAAATGAATCCATTTCTCTTCTCCTCTGTTACTAATCTTCAAAGATTTTTAGAAATAAAAGCAATTCTGTTTAACCCATTTCATGTTGAGCAAATACTCAGACTCTAGATTTTCAAAAGATAACTAATTTTTCAACTTGTCAATCATGGTAAACATTCCCACCTGCTACAATCGTCATAGAGGGACTAATAAGTGAGATTTACATTTAATCTAATAAATATTCTATTTGTAGTATCAGCTTTTGGATCAGAAATCTAATGTGTATTTGGACTCAGGGTGATTTAACAGATATATCAGAAACATAGGTATGTTCTAGTCTATTTCTATTGCCTCCAATTTCCCCTTTTCTCAGAATTTAAAAAAACAAGACTCAAATAGAGATGTTAAAATTTTATTTTATTACAACTTCTGAAAAATATGATTATAAAAATTAAGGGCTGTCAATATGACTCAATGAGTAAATGGACTTTCTGCCAGACTTGGTGACCTGAGCTCAATCCCCAGAACTCAGATAGCGGAAGGAAAAAAAAATGAAAAACCTTGAAAGTCATCCTCTACCCACACACATATCACACACACACACACACACACACACACACACACACACACACATGCTAAATTGATGAAAAAATTAACCAAGTCCTTACCTAAGTTAATTTTAATACTTTCATGTTGAGTGACATTTGTATCAAAATTTGAAGTTTATAAGATTAAACCATGTGTGCAATTCACTTCAAAGTATTTATTGGAAAAAAATTTTAAAAGATACACTTAAAAAAAAAGCAAATTTGAAAGTAAAACTCAATGTCCAACAAAGAAAGGGGTACATAAAATCTTCAGTCAAATAAAAAACTGTTTTTATATAAAGGGCGTAAGTTTTCCCCCCAAAATGCACCAAACTACAATAGCCTTTCCAAAAAATTTTTATTGTACCATTAAATCATAAATAAACTAAAATGCATCAAAACTTCAATTCCTGTGTTTTTATTCTTTAAAAAAAAGCAGGAAAAATTTCAAGAAGATGCATACAACAAATAACACTGTTTATATTTTTGGTTGTGAGCCTAGCCTTTAATGGCTGAGCCATCTCTTCAGCTCCAAATAATACTGTTTAAAAAAAAAAAAAAAAAAAAACAACTTTCAGGTATGCAGAGCTTTGAATTTTTTCATAAAACTTAACTGTGTATTACAAAAGTCTGGTTATCAACTCTTCAAGTACCAGTTCTGTGGGTTCTCAATGGCAAACTTGAAGCATTAATCTACTTATCAATAAATAATCAGGAGTAAGATATTGGGAAAAGAACTTGATAGAGCAGAGAACAGGAAGCAGCCGCCAGTCACTTCCTAGCTCTTTTGTTCCTTCAGCCAAAAGAATTGAGATCCTCTCTCAGCCCCGCCTTACTCCTTCCGGTCTCCTTTCTGTCTTCAGTCCTCCAAACCTCATGGTTAATTTGGTAGGCTAGTGGCTAGCCTCCCTGTCTGAGTCCAAGCAAGCCTTATTTGTCAGAACACAATCAAAATATCACAAGACACAAACTAATGAAAAAATTATCACAGGGCCGTAAGAGAGAAAAAAACGTCAAGAAAAGAAATAAGCAGAATGTCCATAAGTAGAAATAACTCCTTTAAGGCTGGAGAGATAGCTTAGTGGTTAAGAACATTGGCTGCTTTTCCTGAGGATCTGGGTTCAATTCCCAGAATCCACATGGCAGCTTACAACTATCTATAACTCCAGTTCCAGGGAATCTGATGCCTTCATACAGGCATACATGCAAGCAAAACACTAATTAATTCTTATAAAATTAAATAATTCCTTAAAAGGAAGAAAATGCCTACGTTAAGAGTATCCTGTATCAAGCATTTGTAGGTTAGTAGATTTGTATCAGATGGCAATGAGAAATCAAGGACTCAGACTGGAAAATGTTTATAGACTATAGACAGCTAGAAAGCTATTAGAATAAGACAGACAGATTATGAATGGATTTGAGAAATGAGGGGCATGTATATATAACAAGTATACACTATATAAATATACAAATGGTCATATATGCATTAACTATAAAATTCTAATGCTTTCTCTAATCAATTTTAGAATGGTGAGATTTTTAATTTCATTTCCTGAGAATGAAAAGAGCATAGGTAAACTCTCATTGGACATCTCTGGAGTTTAACATGGTTCTAGGAGCAAAACCTTATTATCTCAGTCAAGGATTTCCACAACACAGGTACCAGGTGTGATAATGATTTCTCCATCATAGCATTTTGTCTGATTAGATCTAGATCTATACTTGATTCATTAGTAAGAGCTCCTAAAAACACATGTGTCTATAAATTTCCCACTGGTGAAAAGCCATCAGGAGACAATTTAAAGATTTTATATATGTATGTATGTATCTCATATGGTAAAACATCAAAGTATAGAACAGGTGAAATTCTAAGGATTCTATTTCAAATAGAATAAAAGCAGACATCTGGACCTATTTTTACCAAATTTATAAAAGTATAAGAAAAATCCAAAGAGTATCTAAAAAAATCTCTGCAATATCTGCTGGAATTTGCTGTCAGTATCATGGAGTGTTGGGAACATTCAAGGATTCTTCCATTTATTTTTTCACAGATTTTCTACTTGGCCATTTTCATCAGGTCTTTCTTGCTCTCATTCCTATTCTCTGTTCACCAGACTTACCTTCTCTAATCTGTTATTACTGCCAGGCCTCTGTTTAAAATCTTCTAGCACTGGAAATATGATCTACAAGGTTGGTAGAAATTAGGAGAAAGAATTCTTCTCAATGTGCTCACACACACACACACACAGAGAGAGAGACAGAGAGAGAGAGAGAGAAAGAGAGAGAGAGAGAGAGAGAGAGAGAGAGAGAGAGAGAGAGAGAGAGAGAGAAACATACACATGTGCAAACTTCTCCCTTCCCTTGGAAAACTCAACACCATCGCTCTACTTTCCCACCACCTGAAACATTCAATCTCAGACAGAAGTTTTTAAAGCCAACTGAATTTTCAAAGTCAACCTCAGTTTTCCAAAATGCTGTCCAGACTAATTAGCTCAGCGCACTCTTCCATCTATGATCAGCCATGCCAACTGTCCATATACTTAGTTATATGACCTCTCTATAAATCATGGTTCCATAGAACAGCTTCCTCTGCCTTATGTTCTTACCATGATGTACTGTTTCACCACAGATTCCAAAGTCACAAGAGCCAACTGATCCTGCACTGAAGCATGAACAAAAGCAAGGAATTTCAAATGTCCCTGTAACCCCTGATTAATACCAGCAACTGCTTCAACTTTTTAGTCTCATTCCATTAAAAATATAAATCTTTGTTTATGGTAAAATTCTAACAAGCAAGCCAATAATCCTTTTCAGTGAGTATGGTCATGAATCAGTCATTTCTCCAAATATAAATTTCTTCAGCTATAACTGTGAGTTCACTACCATACTTGGTTAAGATTAGGTGAAATTCATGCCAAATGCCCAGGACAAAATATTCAATAACAAATATTAGTCCTTTTATGCTGTCAACTGCCATCTTCTGGCATTTTTTGAGTATATATTGAGAACTCAGCCAGTCAGTAGGCTCTTAAAGGTACATTACATATACCTTTACAGAATGTTAAACTTACAAGGCAATACTTCTGGAGCTGGAGAGATGCCTCAGTGGTTAAAGGGCACCGCAAATTCAGTTCCCAGGACCCACTCACAACAACCTATACCTCTGTCTCCAGGGGACCTGTTGCCCTCATCAGGCTTCCATATACACACATATTTTTCTTTTCAAAAAGACAATTCCTATACAGTGAAGCTCAGGCAAGATTACAGTAAACTGGTGCAAGAAATAGCACCAAAATGAAACATTATCTTCATAACACATGTACAGAAGAATACTCCACGATTGGCCAGTTGCTATTTAGAGGATCACAATGATTTTCAGGGTAAAGAAAGAGTATTTCATTCCAGAAACCAAACTTACCTAATAAAACACAGAAGCTGTTATATGAATTGAGAACCTATGCAGTTGCCAGAGATTTATCTTCATCCCTAGTTGTGTGATCTGTCACGCTAGAGAAGCTATCATAGCTGATCTTTAGGTAGAGAGGAAGCACTTTTATGGATTGCTATAAATGATCACAGTATATCTAGAGACTCTACATTTCTGTGCTATATTTCTGGTTACTGTTTTCCTAAAAATTGCACGTTTTACAAACTATCCTTTAGTTTAACAGTAAGGCAGACAATGAATGACCTGAAAAGATGGGGCTTTGAGCAAAACACTGTAGGTTCTCCCCATTGCATTGCTATGAAGACTTACCCACGGCATGGGGGTACATAAAGTTTGTCTTAAGCTACTTGAAAACATTTTAATAGATGTGGTGATACATTGTGTATTTAATAAAGTTTGCCTGAAAATTAGAGGATGAAGCCAAGCTAATTTCTGCTGTAAAAGTTAGGAAGTAGTGGCCCACACCTTTAATTCCAGCACTTGCAATCTAATGCCTAAACTCCTAACATACACATCTTTAATCTTAGCACTAGGAAAGTTGAACTATGAAGTGTGATAGAAGAAAGATAAGGCAGAAGGAGGCAGAAGTTCAGCCCTTGTCCTGTGCTTCTTTCCTTTTTGGCTGAGGACTCAGAGGCATTCAGTCTGAGGATTTGTGGGGACAGAATCTTCCCCTTTGGATGTGAAGAGTGGCTTGGTGAGAAGTGGTTGTGGCTTGTTCCTGGATCCAGGTTTTTATTAGAAGGTCAAGTTGAATTCGAGTGATAAGTAGACTCTCTGTTAATGTGGCTCAAAACCAATTTAAGAAACAAATATTTGGGCTGGAGAGATGGCTCAGCAGTTAGGAGCACTGACTGTTCTTCTGGAGGACCTGAGTTCAATTCCCAGAATCCACATGGCAGCTAATGTCTGTAATTCCAAGATCTGACACCCTTACACAATTATACATGCAGGCAAAACACCAATTCACATAAAATAAAAATAAATAAATATTTTTAAAAATAAATAAAATGTTCATCTTTGCAAAAAAGAGAGAAAGAAACAAATATTTATAAATCCTACAAAACAAACAAAAATTGTCATGAAAATGCTCTGTTTTATTCACTGGTGAGACCAGAACACAGGTCTATTCAAGGATCTATTCTTAAAGAGGGAAGGGTGTGGAACAGTTTATGAACTAAACAGATCAGTCAAAGACACAGTGATTTGAAATCAGATGAAATTTCAGCAAGCAAAAGAGTTCCACTCATTCGGTTAGAAAATATACAATCATAAATCAAAGACAAAAATTAGCCCTGGAGAGATGGCTCAGTAGTTCCGAGTGCTGGTTGTTCTCCCAGAGAACTAGCATTCCCTTCATAACATCTACATAGTCTCCAGGGGATCAGAAGCCCTCTTCTGGCCTCTGAAAGCAGCTAAACATACTGTGACATACCATCCCATCACACAGACACACACCCTACACATAATGTAAGCAAATTTAAAGGGAGTTTTACAAAACACAAATGCCATTTATATTGTAGAGAAAAATGCAGCTGGGGTGGGGAATTTCATACTGAGGACGAAAGACTAGCTCTGTAGATAGGAAGAGCTGGGCATAGTAGCCCATGCCTTTAAGTGCAGAGAGACTGACTTCAAGGATGAGCCTGGTGTGCATAGTGAGACCCTGTCTCAGAAAAGCAAAACAAAAATACAAAAAGTGAAAATGCCTAAGTGTGAAGGAAAGAGGCTTTCAAAACAAAGGAGACATTAAGTTCAAAAGGTTTAAAGCAGGGGCTGAATTTTATGTAGGTAACTCGTTGAAATGCCTCACGTTCTCTTTTCCGTTTATCAGATGTGCAACCTTTGGGCCAGCTTTATTGCTCTCCCATGTCTCTGTAAGATGAGGGTAAAGAGAACTACTTTGTTATTTCAAAGAATAAAATGACGCTTAAGGGCACACTTTCCCACAGGCAGGAAGCTAAACAAGACAAGGCTGTGAACTTGCTAGCTGCCCTATGTGGGCCCCCAAAGCATTCTGAAGCTGCTCTGCGGACGAAGCGAAGGGCAAGTCTGGACAGTTCTTCTCAGTTCTACACACAGTACCGGAACGTCTCAAGGTTCCTGGGAACCACCTGAACTCCCGGACGACTTCTTAACAAATGCAGATCCCGCTTTTTAAAAGCCTGAGCTATCCACCAGATAGCCTGCAAGTCCCCCAGGCCCCATAGTCCTGTCTTCACCAAGGAGCCCGAGCAAGACCCACCCCGCATTCTGGACTCTGACGTAAGAGCGTAAAGTGCGCAAAGATGGCTGCCTGGCCACGCCCAGGTCTCGCGCAGGCGTAGTTCATGGCGCGTTCCCGGAAGAGCTCAGAGGTGGGCGCAGTGTGTCCACAGCCCGTGGCCGGTGAGGCCGGTGGGCTGATGTGGATGGAGGAAGCTGTTAAAGGGGAGAGCCAGGTGATGAGGAAGGCTCTTTAGAGTTTTCCCGGGAGACAGGTGGGAGCCGGGCTGGGCGCTTGGCTTCAAAAGGCAGAATATTCCCTGAAGTGCACCGCAGGAGAGGAGCAGAGTTAGGCGGAGTGACTGTCCGGGAGCGCCTGCAGGGAGAAAGGCTGGAGGCCGCCCTGCGGGGACAAGGAACCCTGCAGAAGTAGGCGGGGCCCCGGCGCAGTGTGCTATCCCCGGACCTCAGGCTTCCCCATCATTCTGGGACCCAGGGTGCTTCGGGGAATGAATGAGTGTTCCATTCCACAAAGTTTAGGAAAACTTCCTTCAAGGAACATCTTTGTTGTATTTTTCTCCTTTGGGTGGGGTTCCTTTAGCTTTTGTGATTTTTCAGCCTGGTGCTTTCAGAGCACTTCATTAGACCGCCGTCTATAATGGTGCAGTGTCTTTAGCCAAGGTGAACCCACACCTGGTTTACCTGTGGCTTAAGACCGGATTTTCTAAACTCTCCAAGTGAGGGTTCTGACCTGCTAGGATACAGTGAAAGTGCTTACTGAGGTTTTACTAAGCTACACATGAAACACTTCTCTTGTTTGGAAGAGTGATGGTAGAACTGGGCAGTCTTCCAGGGAAGAAAAGACCATGAGTTTCCAGTTGGTTCTCATACTTGATTGCCTTTCTGTCAGTGTGTGTGCACATACATAAGGAATGGTATTCCTGGTTTGAATTTTTATATAGTTTTTTTTCTTTCTTTTAAAATGCTCACTAGTCTTAGTACCAACTGCTTGTTGGTTTAGATTTTGTTTAAGGTTAGAGTTTGGGTGGAGGTAGAAAATAGGAAATGTGTTGCTTTTACCTGAGATCCACGATATTTAGGGTGAATCTGGCAAGTGCAAAAAAAAAAAAAAAAAAGCAAACAAAAAATCATTAATACAAATGACTTTGAGTGCATTCTTTTACACTACACATGAAATTGTCAGTTTGCTCTTCTGAGAGAATCAGTGGGTTGTCGTAGTACTAAAATGATTAAATTGCATAGCTGAACATATGAAGAAAACAACTTTTTATTATTTAGCAGAAAGCTTATAGCTCAGCTTTGATTAAAGATGACTTCCTTGTTCACTCAAGAAATCCACCTTTCTAAAAGACATGAAGAAATGTAAGTTTTGAAAACCATACTCTAAATATGGAGTGTGTGCTGGCCTTACTAGTGAAATATGCACAGGAAGAGCTAACAATGTAAAAGTGTCATTTCCTGGCATGAGATTTTATTGTAGATAATTTCATTGTCCCTTAAGAATAAGATTAAAAGGCACAATTATGTTCTATATGTCTATCTACTTAACTTTTAAAAACCTAATATTAAAATTCATCCCTTCTAAGCTAAACAATAGAATTTTTTGGTGGCAGGGGGTTTTGAGACCCAGACTGGCTTTGAACTTGCTATACAACTAAAACTGATCCTGAACACTCCTGATTGTTCTGTCTCCTGAGTGCTTGAAGTAAGAGTGGTCACCACCATGCTTGGAGGTTTTTTTATAACTAAAAAAACAACTTTAAACTTTATTATTTAAGTATCTGTGTGTGTGTGTGTGTGTAAGTGTGTGTAAATATGTATGTGTGAATACACAGGGAGAAGGTATTAGAACCCCTGGAGCTAAGAGTTGCAGGCAGTTGTTTGCTACTAAACTCAACCCCTCTAGATAAGCAGGAGCCCATAACTTCTTTCCAGTTCCAAGTCTGGCTTTGAGTAGACTTGAAAGCTCTTGTCTAGGACTGGCTTTATATTCATGGAACATGACCTGTATAGTCACTGTTCTTGCATCTGCTTTAATGTTCTAATGCCATAGTCTCTAATCATTTTTTCACTTGATCTAGCATATTGTATAATTAGCTATGATCTTATAACTGATATTAATCTTCATCTATCTGTGGGCTCTCAGATTTTCCTTTGGTGTTCTAAAACACTATTCTCATAAAAATAAATAAAATGAATGGTCATCAGCCTCAGTTTTTAGTTCTACATTCAGATATTCCAATGAGACAGTGTTCTTTGAGAACCATCATGACCTATTTATTACTTTTCTGTATACCACTTAGTATTTTTAATTATTGTACATAATTTCTTATTTATTCTTTCGGGTACCCAAAAACTTATAAAATGAACAAGAAACTTCAAGTGCTTTATCTATAATGAAATAATTAAAGAATTTACTCATAACTTTTCATCTTCCAGCATTGGTTTACCTTGTGAACATGCATACATACTGCTTCTCACTCATATATCAAACCATCATCTTTCTCTTGGAAAAAGATAAAAAATATTTTTATTGCTTCTTCAAACATATGGAAGTTTAACACAATTCTAAATGTGTAACATGAGATTCAGGGGTACTGAAGTGTTAAGCAGAAGGTTTCCTATAGCAAGTTATAGCAATGTATATGTGTGGGGAGGTATATATAACTATGTGTACAAGGAGATATGTATTACAGTTTGCATTTTCACCAAAAATTACATGTCTTCAACACTCTAAAATAATTTTAAAGGACTACAGAGGCTAAAAAGGGAGGCATGTACTTATAGGATATAGGAAGTATATGTTAATGAAAATAAAAATAATTTTATCCAGATTGATTTAAGACATAGTGAAGTATCTACTCTTTTCATTGTCTCATTGGTGTATAAAATAATTGGCTTTCAGTAACTGGTCATAGTTGAGGTGAGATACAGTTTAAGAAAGAAATGTCATATACTTGTCAAGCAATAAAATGTTTGCTTTTTAATTTTCTCCTCTCTATATAATCTTCACTTTTTTTTCAGAGTTTCACAAAGATTAATGCTACTTCAGAAAATGAAGAATAATTTCGGAGATCAAAACATAGAAAGGGCATCTCTTCTCCAAGCCACTGAAACTGCTTCAAAAAGGAACCAAAATCTCTTGCAGGTAATTTTCATGACTTAAGTATAGATGTTTTCAAAATCCTTTCCTAAGGAATTTATGTGCATTTTATGATTTTGGTTCACATCATTTCTTTGTTTTTAGTGACAAGCAGAATTAATGAGCCAATGTCTTTTTCAAGCCTATGTTAGTTGGGCAAATAGCATATGGATTCTTCCTTTTTAAAAATGAAAAAATTGAAATTTACTTAAGCTAAATATTTTCTGTCAACCAAAAAAAAAAAAATCAATGACAACAGGAAGAATATTAAGGTCACCTTTGTGCAAGAAGCAGAAAGTGTATCCTTACATTTCTCTTTCTCTTCCATTTCAAGAAAGGACCCCAAAGACCTTCAGCTGAGATATGTTTAGATCCAACTCCAATACTAAACAGCATGAAAACATGAACCATTTGATTTTTCCCAACTAATTTCATGGTAAACACACAGAATTCACTGTGAGAGCTTACTTCTGAGACTCCTTTGGATAGTTATAGAGTAGGTGGTCAAAGTGTATGATTACGCAGGGCCTCACCATTTGGCCAATGTGCCCATTTGGAATAAAATCATATGTGTAACATTTTTGGCTGCTTGCTATACTGTGCTTCCAGAATTGTGTGGCTTCATCCATAATTAAAACCCTAGAGTTTGCTTCCATTCAAGCTTCCAAGAGATCCTATGACTAAAACATTTGGTAGTAAGACTATATTATTTAAGTTATAAAGCAGTGTTTTCAGTTTTTTATTGTTAAATATTTTCATCGATAGGCATGATACAGCTATCTTCTATCCTCACTACAGGATAAAGGGAGAGGAAAATTCAGTTATCTTCTCAGCTTCTGGCAGTTTGATCCACAGTAATTTAAGTCACAGCCATAGTGCTACCAAAGCATTCTATATTGCCATATGTCTTACTTGCCCAATGGTGTTAACAATATTTATTTTTAAATGGAAATATATAGGGTATTCTGGAAATTGCTGTGAAAAGTTAGAAAAACTAAATTGGAAGACTTGATTGCTACTACCTGTAGCAAGTGACGTGGTATTTGAAGTATTTTCCTTTTAATGAGCAAGCATCTGATGAATGCCTAGAGCTAAAGTAGAGATAACAAAGTAAGGATAAATCAAGGTTTTTGCTTTAGGGAGGCTACAGATTAGATGATGGCAGAAGTGCGTGAGCGCCTCATTACAAAAGACTGATACTTTATGGGATTGAATTCTAAATTACACGGAATAGAGTGGAGACTATGAAGATTAAAAGTAAAAATGTTCTTGAGAGCTTCTTTAGCATAGAGATTTTCCTCACCTTTCCAAAAATACTTTGCATGACTTTATGATTTGGCATAATTTCTATGTTCTGAGTATTAGACATAATTAATGAGACAGAACTGATGCAAAAATATTCATAGAGATGTCTGGGATGAAACTGAACCTCATCTGTGTTGAAATAGTCAAAACATTCCATTAGATTCTTAAATAAAACACTCAAGAGGAAAAAGATGAATGGTCCTCTTGATGTTAGTTGGATTATGATCTAACAAGCTTGAAAATTCACAGGAAACAAAGTTGAGTATGTTTAGAGACTTCAATGGTTTGAATAAACTATGAGTCTGAACACTTGGTTTCCAGTTAGTGATGCTGTTTGGGGAGATTGTGGAACCTTTAGGAGCTGTAGATTTGCTGGAGGAAGTATATCACTGGGATGGGCTTTAAAAGTTTATATCCTCACTTCCAGTTTGCACTGTCTGCTTCCTGTATGCTGTTAATATGTTATCTCTAAGCTCCCTGCTACAGCCACTTGCTGCCCTGCATGTCTCCAGCGTGGACTCTTACTCTCTGGAACCATAAGCCAAAGTAAACTCTTCCTTCAGTTGATTTTGTCATGATATTTCATCTCACCAACAGAAAAAAGTAATTGATATAGGAACCAAAGAATGTAAGGCTTAATTTATAATGGTAATGTAGTACTAGAAATATCTAAGTTCAAGAAGAACACAGACTTACAAAAGAAATAAACAGGGGCTGGCAAGATGGCTCTGCATATAAAGGCATTTGCCATCAAGCATGATGACCTAATTTGGGTCCCCAGGACCCACATGATAGGAGAGAACTGATTAATACAAGCTGTCCTCTGACCTCCATATATGTGCTGTGGTATGTGTGCACACCCACACATATTCACAGGCATACACATGCATGTACACACACATAAATATTTAAGGAAGACTGATTTTCTACGTAGATGTTTTGAGAATAGAGAAATAGAATGGAAAGAAAGCTCAATGGTTAGGAAAACAGACTGCTCTTCTAGAGGACCGGTTCGATCCCCATTACCCACATGATGGCTCACAACCATCACTCTATTTTCAGGGGATCTCACACTTCTTCTGACTCTGGTGAGTTCTTACATACTTGTCATACACTCAATCATGTACATATATACCTAAAAATTATTTTTAAATGAATAGAGAAACTATTTTTAACATTAATAGAGGTAAGAAGACACTAAAATTTGAGAGCAGTTCAGTTTCCTTATACTTTTTATATTTCATATATTTATATAAATTTCAAGTTTATGTTTTACAAAGTGATATAGATTGGGTATATTAAAAGTATTCTAAGTTAATTTTCAAACATGGGACCATGAGTGTAATCTGTCACAAGTTCAGGAACATCAATGGCTTTCATAACTGAAAGAGATGAATTTAGTATGCCAGATTTTTCCCTGCCCATCATTGTGAAAAGAAATTAAAAGGACAAAATGCCCGTCTTCATAGTATCCTGCTCATTCATTGAGCAGTTGCTGTGGTACAGGCATGGTGACTGCTGCCAGAGATGATTTAAGTCCTGCCTTTGTTGTATACACTTTAATTACATATTCATTTTTAAATCCTGTATTCCTTTCGTTTTTTTAAATTCCAAAGCAGTATTAATGATATTAATATAGACACCACTGTATAAATGTAAGATAAATAGAATTTGACTACTGTAAGATATTATGTTGAGAGAGATTTTCTGGGGAGATGGAGTGCTTGAGAATAAATCCAGGCCATCATGGATGCAAAACACACACTATTAGAGAACCACTTCCCATTTCCCAAGAGAGCTATTGTGTGTCTAGGGGATAAGGTCTGGAGAATGGAGTAAACCCAGGATCTTTTACACATGCTAAGCAAGTATTCCACTACTGAACTATATCCCTAGCCATTAATGTACTTCTTATTTATATATTGGCATGCCACATATTCTTAAGAAGGTCAGAGGACAATTTGTGGCAGAGTTTTCTCTACCTGCTATGTGGGTCCTGGAGATTGATCAGGCTGTCAGGCTTAGCCACAGTGCTGTTACCCATTGAGCCATCCACTGGCCTACTTTTCATTTTGAAATAAAGTCTAAGTTTCCTAGATTTCTCTTAAACTTACTGTTATCTAGATAGACAGTGAATGTGCAAAATGTAATCTTCCTGCCTCGGTCTCCTATGTAGCTAGGATTACACTCCTGTGCCACTAGGCCTAGTTTATGGGAAAGACATTAAATAGCATGTGTATTATATTAGATTCTTGTTGCAAGGTTAAATGGTCTTTTTAACATTAAATGTTTTTCAAAGGTTTAAAAGGTAGATAAAAGTGAACTTGACCTGCCCTTTCTCTCCCATTCAACCTTTCCATGATGCCCAAATTCTGCTCTAAAACTATAAAATCAACTGGTCTGGCATAAGTATTTAAGGAGTAGTGAATCATGTTCCAATGTCTTGTCAAGAACAGGGTTGGTTGCCTCTAGGGCAGGCACCTTTGAGATACTCACAGCTTACAAATTGCTCCATTAAAATGTTTGCTCTAATAAGGATGCTAATATAAGCATGACCTCTCTTACTACCCATTATTTGACCTTCCTTAGGACTTCTCACTAATGTAGTAAACATTCATGAAGGATCAGCCTCTTTTGAAAAGGATGATTGACCAGCATATGTTAGATGGGTGTAACCTTGAAAACACCAAATATTATGAATTGAGCAAAAACTAGCGTAATCAAGATTCAGAAGTCAACAGCATTCCTAAATCTGCAGCTTGAAGATGTATGAAATCAGATTTACATTTGCAGTACAATTCTAAGCTATTTGGGAATTCTTTCCTGCTATTCATTATAGTATAAAGATATTTATTACACTTAAATGTGATGTTTAAGAGGAGACACATGTCCTCATTCTCACTGGGGGAAACTCCTATTTACCTGCAGACACTTATCACAAAGTTATTTATACATAGATTTTGATCCCAACAAAGTTTGCAGTGAATGTGATAACAAGTAGGCGGAGCGGAAACATAAGTGGGACTAGCAAGGGGGAAGGAAGGGAAGCAGGGAAGAGATGAGTAAAGACAAAATACAGTGATATGTGTGTGTACGTGTGCAAACGCCCTAACAAAGTCCATTATTTCCTATGATAACTTTACAATTTATTTTTTAAAACAACATCAAATGCCAGAGAATTTTTTTTTAAAGGAGGCATAAGGAAGCAACTTTATCCATCGAATATTTGACATTTTAGTAAATGAACTGTATGTAAAGACAGTCCTTAGCCAAATTTTAGTCAATAAATGTCACAAAAGATCATGGACTTAGAAGATGCAGGTTGAGTGACTTTTCCTCACTCGTATTAAATAGAATATCAGCCTTAAAATCAAGCATGATTAAGTGTGCATTTGGAGGAGAGGAAGAGTTTTGTTTGAGTAAATACTTCTGTGTTGCATTCCATTCTGTGGTTATAGAAGTTGTGTGCCCTGAAGGACAGCACAAGATAGGAAAGCATTACAATCAAGAATAGAATGGGTGCCTCAGCTGAGGTTAGCCTGGAAGCCAGCATGGAGCAGCTGGCAGTTAAGCAGGAACTTCAGCAAACTGTCACCCTAATGGCCAAGGACAAAATACTTTTAATGTAGGCAAGAGAAACAGCTGAGCCTAGTGTGCAGAAAACCCTGTGCAATTAGATGAGAGTAAGTTAATTTTTTAGTATTTATAAAATATTGCAGACATTTGCTTTCAAAAAGTTTTTTTTTTTTTCCTTACCAGCCTTCAAACTTTGGTATGTATTTTATACTTAGGTGCATCATAACTCAAACCCAGCACATTTTAAGCCTTAGTAGCTTAGGTTGGTGCCTGTAGTATTGAGTGGAAATCTAGGAACTCCATCACATTCAAGTTTGGTGTTTGGGGCAAGAGCACTTCATTGTTCATGATCACTGACTAGAAGTGTTCTAAAGGCTATAATTCCATGGCTGTAATTCCAGCACCCAGAGGCACCAGTAGGGGGGGTTGCTACAAATTCCAAGCCACTCTCATCAATGAAGCAAGTTTAGGCTGGCCAAAGTAACACAGCAATATTCTGTCTTAGAAAGAAAAAAATCAAATTTGTGTTCCAATTATTTTATTCCTTTTCATTTGACTTCTGAGTTTTAATTGTTTAAAGAGAATGTGCCCCATGTCAGTTACGTAATTGCATACAGTTAATGTAGGAAACAGTATACTAAATACTTGATTCCTTTTGTGAATTTTGATGTTTTTGTTTTTCAGAGTTTGGAATCAGATCTAAGTCCTTGTACATCTTAGGCAATCACTGAGCCACATTTCCTGCCCTGAATTGTTATTTTTTTAAAAAAGATTTGTGTTTATTATGTCCTATGCACTCGAGCACAGGTGCTTGTAGAGGCCAGAAGGAGGCATCTGATCACCTGGAGCTGGATGTGTAGGCACTTATGAGGTACCTGATTTGGGTACTAGGAGCCAAACCACCCAGCCACCACTTCAGCCCCGGCACTTCATGTTTAAAGCAGGCCAGTTTTCCACCATTCTTCCACAGAGACTTGTGAGATATTGCTTTGCTTTTAATTTTCTGAGATTTGAAATGTTTCAGTTCTTTGTGAGTTTTTAAATTCAGATTATGCCATTCTTACCAAATGGAAGCCTCTCCAAGTTAGCCCTGAATGCTAAGACATATAGTAACAGTCTACGATAGTTTTTTTTCTTTCTGACCTGATAAGTTTTATGCAGTCTTTTTGTATTTGCCATCCAGACTTGGAATTGGTCATTGCTTCAAGGAGCTTTGGCTCCTTTTGGCAGGAAATATATTTAGAGCTCTCAATCTGGGCACTGGGACTATTTATTGCAACTTCTTTGATTTTCCTTTTTAAGATAAGATACAACAAGAGTTCCTATCAGTAATTCCAATTCAGTCAAAGTATTCTAATTAAAGTCAAATCTTTAAGTTAAGGTTTTAAAACTTAAAACCATTGATTTTGTGCCCTTAACTTTTTTGTCTTATACCAGAAACCTCAGTCCTGAACTAAGTATGATGAACTAAGTACACTTGTATTCCCAACACTTGGGAGGCTGAAGCAGGACTGCTATGTCGTGAGTTTGAGTCAAACCTGAGCCACAGTGAGGCCTTGTTTAAACAACCCAAATGTCTGGTCCCAAGGAGCTCCCTAACACTAACACACCTGTATGCAGTGGTTTCCGTGGTCTTGGGGTATATGCTCCAAGACTTCCTAGAAGACATCCAAAACCATGCCACATCCTGTGTACACTTTCTCGCTTACATTTGCACATCTGTAATGAGGCTCATTTATAAGTAAGGCATAGGAAGAAATTAGCAACAATAAAGTAAAATGGGTGTATTCTAATAAAAATTTGGTAGGTAGGGTGTATTCTAATAAAAACTGGGTAGGTACAGTCTTAAGATGCTGTATTGTACTCACCTTTCCTATGATGTAAAATTGCACCTCTGTGACAACATGTGACCGAGTATTTGCCTACTATGCAAGGGTTACTGGGATACAAGCTCTATGATACTTCAAGGGCCAATCTAACAACCCAGACAACTGCAGGTGACCAATGTAGCATATATACTGTGTACATACTAACAAAGATATGGTATAAAGCCCAGGCAGAACAGAGTGGGAAGTCATAAATTTCATTATGCCATTCTGAATGAGACACAACTTAAAACTTATCAGTTGCTTTTTCCTGATATATATTTTCAAAGTAGAGATGGATATCAAGGCCTCATCCACGGTAGCACTATGCTAGAAAGGTATACCCTTAGTCCCCAGCTTCAATTTGATATCTGCAGCCTACTGTTAATCATGGAAACTGAAACTGGATAGCAAAACCAAGGATATGGGCAACCACTGCCTTGACTCAGTCTTATAATACAGACATCACCACTAGCACGGTTATGACTGCCAGAGGTGCTCTTTAATAACATACTTTTGACTCTAGGCCTTGTCCTACCAGCGAAATTTAGTCAGTACTGTGTTCAAAGAGCAGCAAATGGTTATAGCACCAACAATACACTACATCTTCTTCACCTGGTTCCTAACTTCCCATGCTTGCTTTTTAATGTTACATAACTGCTCAAACCTCAAAGGGTCTAGAGGTGGATCTTAAAAACAGTAACAATTTATAGGAAACTAAGTCTAGCCTGCTTTTGCTCTCCCTTTGCCCTTTTTCTTTGTACGTTTCTGAGTTTCTTCAGGAAACTTTGACATTGTAGTTATTCATTCATTGATGATTTAAGTGCACATGAAAGTTTTATGTGACATATATACCTCTGGCCATGTATATAGCTGTCAAAAAGGAGGCCTCCGTCGTAAGAAAATTTCTGAATATAACTTGTTACAGAATGTGCTAATCAAATTGTGCTCTCCGCAGTCCATTTGTTTTGCGGCAGTCTAGCAAAGGGAAGCCACACTTCATCCTGTTTACTGGGTATCAACTGTTTTTGAGTCTAAGGTAGATGAGGATAGATTTCAAGTGGTTGTTTAACCAACAGATCAATCTTAGGACAGTTACAAAATAAAACAAAATATTTTCTTGGCACGAGTCAAAGCAAGTACTTGGTGAACACTTGAATGAATAAATGACATCCAGAATGAAGTGGAGGCAATGAAAGGCATAGTGAAAAAACAGGCTACAGAGCTTTGGGGTCCTGCTAGCAAGGAGTAAGGGAGCATGCAGATGGGGGTACACCAGGGGCACCTGGCTATTGAGACCCCAGCACCACTCAGCCCACACAACAAGGGACCTTACTCAGTAGAGAAGTGAGAGGCAAGGTAAAAGCCTAGCCCTCCTCTATAGGAGGTTGAAGCTGCATAAGAGGCAATCACAAAGGAAGACAGAGTACATGTGGAAAGCAAGATGTCATACAGCTTAAGAAAGCCCACTCCAGGGCATCTGAAGAGAAGAATGAGAAGTCAGCAGGGCATCTAATAGCCTCAAGTCATTTGTGCTAAGGAAGCTTTCAATGATGTAGGGGTGTGAGGTAAATGCTATGCTGATGTCCACTCCTTTGTTTGTCTATTCTCTGGAGGAGATACTCAGTGTCCCTATTTTCTGTCTTCAAGAACAATCTTGATAATATCAGAGCTAAGTGTCACACCAGTCTGCCACTGACAGGAACAGTAGACCTGTTCCTGGAGTCCTGGCAGAACTGACAGAATGATTATTTTGTATTTTATTTACTAACAATAAAATCTAACCTTTACAAACCTTGTGAAATCTCAGTAAAAATCAGAGAAGAGTCAGACTTCTGTGAACTTCTGGGAGGGATAGACATGCTAACATCAGCTTTTTAGCCCTGAATTGTGTATTTTTTTCCTTCAGTTCACCTTCCCCTTGACAGCAGGTGCACTAATGGTTGTGCAACTTTGGGGAGTCCCTTTAGGGAATTTCCTGTTTTTCTTTTTACATTTCACACCCATTTCTTGCTCCCGCCGCTACCATCTGCTATCTTTTTTCTCCTGTTCAGCATTGGCTTCTTCACACCCCACTCCCACGCCCTCTTCCATTTCTCTCCGTCTGTCCAACAGCCCTCCACTTAGATTGCTCTGATGCGTGTACATGGAGCAAGAGAACTTTGCTAGCAAGCAATTCCCTAAGCTTAGAGGTGACACAGAATGTAACAAGCCTTGTTTGTACCCAGACCTCTGTGAACTTAGCCTAGAAAGTGTGCTCTAGACAGCTGCAGTGCTGAGCATTAACCAGACTCAAGTGTTTCAGTAACAGCATGCAGGACCCTACATTTCTGTGCACGTGTTTAAGGTGTGTAGAAAAGAAAAATTATACCAGGTTAAGCTTAATTGTCCTGCTGTCTTTACAACCATAGAAGAAAATATACTCATTTTGAAATTAAACTACAAATGTAAGTGTGGTTCTTGAATGTTGTTTCTGAGCAATGTACTGCCTGGCAATGACACATCCCATTGGTGAATGGCATCCACTAAGCAATATACTTCCTGGTAGTGACACTTCACATTTAAACTAGTATTAAAATCTAGTCTTACAGACCTGCAGGTGCCCACAGCCTGAAGGCTACACATTGCCAAGGACAACTATGACACAGCCCTACACAGAATTGCAAACTTTTATTCTTAAGCCATCATGAGATGAGAGCAAGGTGAATTGATTCTGTAGTTCTCAATTACGGACTTTATAGGTGGTAATAGTGTTCCAAAATGTCAGAAGGTTGGGTGCGGAGTAGTGTATTTTAAAAACCCTGTTACACAGTTTTAAAGTGACTCGTTGGGCAGCCTTAACTATGTGAAATATTTTCATGGATGGTATAACACTCTAAGGTAGCCTATTGATAAATATGTGCCATTAATATGCTAGCACGTCCTCTGCAGAGACTAGTTTTGTATCTCAGTGTATCATTATTGTTTCACTTTGCCTATTTCAGGTGATCTTAAAGCTAACGTAATTTATACTCTGGTCATTTTTTGCTTTGCTGACTTTTGTCTCAGGATCTCCTTATGTAGTGCAGATTGTCCTTGAACTCAGACCTTCTGCCATGGTCTCCCATATTCTGAGGCAATGGGCATGCTTTACCATACCCAACATTGACCATTTTTAAAGGAAGCATTTTACCCCCAAAGTAATTACTGGTGTTTACTAGTTATTCAAAGTAAAAAGGTAGAACACAAAAGTACTACCAGGACTCCTTTGTTAAATAACATACCCTGCATTCTTAGTGGAAATGGGTTAACTGATCTGTCATAAGGTTCCTCCTTCTGTGTCCCTCCATCACTGTGTATCCAGAGAGGGCTGAGGTGAGAGATTTGGGATACAGATGACACTGGAGTGTAGGTGCCATTTCTGTTGTTCTTAAACATACTCAGTTTTCAATGCTGCTGTCTGTTGTAGGACATAGAAGCTGCAGAGAAGTCTTTACAGGCCAGGCTCAAGCCACATCCACAGCCTGCAATTCGTTCTCTTGAGGTAAGACCCTGAGTTAACGGTACCAAAAGTAACAACTGTAAGTTCACTACAAATTAAACAAGGGCTACACTGCTGTACTGCCCAGGTTTACTTCCTCAGTAAAATAATCAAGAAGGGTCTGGTTAATATTTTTATGTCCACAGTACAATGTTTATATATAGTTAGTAATTAAAGAATATCTTGATGGAAAATGTAGTAAAAGTTTTTGGCCTCAGACTAGCCCCAAGATTTAGACTAGTAGTTTTAAATAAACCATTCACAGCTGTTTGGTCCCAAATAATCACACAAAATTTTATATTAATTACATGTTGCTTGGCCTATGGCTCAGGCATATTGCTAGCTAGCTCTTATAACTTACTATATTTTTGTTAATTTGTCTTGCCATGTGGCCCATGGCTTAATTGTTTTTTTTTTGTTTTGTTTTGTTTTGTTTTGTTTTTTAATATACGTTGATTTTGGGGCGGCTGCATTGAGTCTCTGTCTGACTCCACCTTTTTTTTTCTTTATCTACGTTCAGATTTTCTGCCTGCTTCTAGGATGCCTTGCGATAAGCTAAAACAGTTCCTGTATGTATGCATGTGCATGCATGTGTGTAGCACATGTACATATGCAAGTATACTTGCATGCACACATGGTACATATGTGGAGATCAGAAGATGACCTTGGAGAGCTGTTTCTCTCCTTCCATCATGTGTTTTCTAGGTAGCAAACTCAGGTCATTAGGCTCAGTGGCAGGTCATTCATTCATTCTCTAATGGAATGATGGTTTTAATATTTGAAATATTCATTCATGTACACAGATCTATCTTTATCCCCCTACTTATTCCCCCAACACACATCTTTTAAAATAATCTATTAAGTCCAGTTAGAGCTGCTCTTATGTGCATGGATGTGAGGAATTCACTGGAGCATTGGAAGCCTACCATTTACCACATTCTCAACAAAGAAGGAATCTGTCTTCCCCAGCAACTATCAATAGCTCTTCAGTATACCATGGGGCCTACCCCATCTATGCCAAGATTTTGGTGAGCTGGATCTTGTGTAGTAACCACAGCAGCTATGAGCTAATGACTGTGAGAAGACAGAACTTCCAGCACTCATGGCCATCCTCTGAATTTTACATTCTTTCTGCCTCCTTTTCTAATGCAGAGGTAGACAGTGTCACTCCCAGAAGACATAATTTTTTGTGAAAATTGGATCGTTTCCTATGAGTTATTGGTCAGAAGCCTAAAAAGTCTCCAAGACAGCAAAGCCTATTGCTATTGCCATCACAGTTGATTACCAGATAAATGCATGGTAATACTCTAATGCTGAAGATACCATACGCTTGGCTTCCAGACATAGAGAAGTGAATTTCAAACCAACAGGAAACTTACTCCCTGCTGGCTAAGTTTCATAGTGTCAGAATGTGCTATACAAGCTGCTGGGAGAGGAAAGACATCAATGGCTTTACCTAGTGCTGAACTTTGCATGCTGCAATACCAATCTTCCAGGCAAAATGTGCCTAATGCTGCCATAGTGTCACAACTATTTTGGGGTAACTACTTTTTGATGGGATTTGAGACTGGCTCCACAAAATGGAATCTCTTGTCTAATACTGAAATCCTTGTTAAAAGTCTATGACTATGGAGGTTGTAGGCCCTTGACTATTGTTATTTTACTGAGTGAGCATGCTGTCAAATTGTCTTCCAAATATTTATGAATAAACCCATAGACCTTGGCTGCTGTCAGTCTTGGTTCAAGGAAACTTCTTTTTGCAGTGGGCAAATGCAAAAAGTCTGTGCAGATGCAGAACCAGTCACAGTGCTGAGAATGATAGACTAATTGCTCATGCCTAACTAAGATGTCAGTATTAACCAAGGTTCAGGAACATAGAACAGAAGTTTTATAAAACATCTTATCATCTCCTGCTTGTTATATTGAAGCAACTGTCCTGTTGAAAATACTGTAATTCCAAGGGATGCTTTTTGGAAATGTAAGGAGTATCTTGAAAGTCTCCAAAGCCTTTCAGATGTATATTAGCAGTAAACCTCATGGAATGTTTAGGCAGGAGACTGTTGTGAGTGTACATAATTAAAGAGGAAATAAATGTCTGTCATTGGACTTACCACACTATGAATGCAAACAGTTTTATTAGCTCAGTTTTCAGAAGCAGATTGGGGAGATAGTTGACAAAAGGGAACCACAGTTAAGTCTATGGATGTTTGTGCTGGTGGGAATTCACTACATATAGAATAGTTCATTTCCTACTTCTAATGAGCTTTCTCAGATGTCATTTTTCTTTTTGCCCAACTGGTGATAAGAATAGACTCAAAAGTAGAGGCTGAGAATCTGCCCCTCAATTTTCTGTGTCATTTAGGGTAACAGGAAAAAGCAGTAATCAAATGCGGAAAAATCTGTGGCACAAAGTTGTGCATTGGGTATGCCCTCCTTTGTTGAATTCAACAGTGCCTTATTTTAGCACATATAGGGCCCACACAATAGTGGTTAATTCAGCCATGAATGGCACAGAAGCCCCGACTCTGGCCTTGGATGGTATTCTGAGCTACTCTGGCACAGCAGGATAACCTTTATCTTAAGTATGTCTGGCTTTTTCTCAGACTACATGCACAGATGTGTGGATATTTAGAGTCTCTCATGCCATCTTGAAATAGAACCACTGTGTGTGTTCCTAGTGCTATCTGACTCAGCGCAGAGTTACCCCAAAAAACTGATCATGTTGATTCAATGTAAAATACCATCCTGTGATGCAAACTTGGCCTCCTTGGCAGTCACTCCAAGCCTGTCAAAGCTCCTTCACACAGTGTAGCAGTACTACTTGGATTTCTACAACCTGTAGACCACAACAGTCAGACATAAACAGCATCTTGACTTGCAAGTCATATCTGTCAAAATGGGTACCTTGTGTGAGTCATGTTCTCATTATAAAAATCTGAAGAGCTGGATAGATGGCGCAGCAGTTGTGAGGCCCGAGTTTGGTTCCCAGCACCCATCTAAAAAGCAAGCTGTGTCTCTGCATGCTTATAACCAAAGAGCTGTAGGACAGAGATACAAGAGGATCACCTCTGGGGGTTCCTGGATGCCAGAACTAGGTCCAGGATCAGAGAGGTACTGTCTCAAATGAATAAGGCAGACCTAGTTAGAGGGGGCCTCCCAATATCCTTGATCTCATGGGCATGTGTGCACACACAAACACTACACGATGCACCACATTTGTAGACGTACACAAAAGTTTAAGAAAAATGACTATCTGTCATGTCAAGTATTCTTTTAAAAGATAGGAGGATACATAACATCCCATGCACTCAGGAGCCAACTTATGAGCGCTATACATTTTTGTTAAAGTTCCCTGCTCTTGGGTCCAGGTCATATCACCTCTTGTTAATGCTGAGGGACTTGTTCATGTATAATCTTTTATAATCATTTCCATATGGATAGTCCAGGTTATGGAATCTAGAATAGTAAACAAAATATTTAATAACAGGTACCATAAATGACAGTACTTTAATAATCACAAAGCTGGCCACAAGAGGGCGTGTAAAATCACAATAAAATTTAAAACCTTAATTCTGCCAGGCTCTGGTTTCCTGAGAAATTTGAAAATTAACACTAGTAAGTAGCCAGTTTTTTTTTCCTAAATTAACATAAAATGTTCCGTATAGGAAATGTACTCTACATGTATGTGTGTGAAAGTGAGTACCATACATGCGTGTGCACGCGCGTGCGCGTGCACATACACACACAAAATTAGATTATTATGAAAGCTGATTTGAGCTGCTTGCTATGCTTTCTTACTTTGGGTTTTTTTGTTTGTTTGTTTGTTTGTTTTTCCAGACTTGTTACTGGGCATCAGTAGAAGAACACTTCCCCAAATGGGAACACTTCCTTTTAGGAAAAGCACCATATCCGATTGGTGATGAAGATCAAAAGGAGATGAAGTGATAACTTCTTCAGGTTACTCAGAAAACAAAAACAAAATCAAAAAACAACTGTTAGATAAAAACGATGTAAGTCATGGCAGGAAATTTAAG
>PVIH01001243.1:0-55560 GCA_004025045.1 Sigmodon hispidus
TAAGGCTTTTTTTCATATCTTCTTTGAGAGCTTCGATGATCATCAAAAAGGAATTTTTGGTGTTGCTTCCTTCTGTTTCCTCTTCATTGCTCAGTTCAGGTCTTGTATTTGTAAGATCGCCACTCTCTTCTGGAGTTACCATGTTGCCCTTTGTATTATTATGTAATTTCTTGTACTGACGTTTGCCCATAGCTTCAGTAGTTCATGATTAGATGGGTCCTGGTCAGTTGTGGCACTTGGGTTTGTGTGTCTCCTGTCACCTCTCTGGTCAGGGTTTGATTCTGTCTTTCAGAGACCCCTGCAGTTGTTGGTTCGCTCAGTTTGAGGTCTTAGTGTGGAGCCTTGCAGATTCCCTCAGCAGCAGCTGTGGGTGTGGCCAGGTGCAGAGTTCAGCAGCCCCTGCTCCAGAGTGCGCTGGGACACCACAGAGAGCACAGGTCCCGGTGGCAAAACCGGAAGCAATGAGAGCTCAACTCTCCCTCCCAGGCCAGGATACAGGCGCTGAGGCCTGCCGAACCCTCCTCACCTCTGGTCAGGTTTCGAATCCGTCCCTCAGAGACCCCTGCAGTTGGTTTGCTCAGTTCGCTCAGTTCGGGGTCCTGATTTTGATTTTATAAGGGATTACAGTTAAGAGATTACATGAACCTCAAAAAAAGACTTCGAACTTTGGACTTTAAAATATTGTTGAGACTATGATAGACTATGAAGACTTTTGAAAGTTAACTAAATGCATTTTGCATTGTGATATTGTTACAAGTTTATGGGTCCAGGTAGTGTAATGTGGTAATTTGAATGTAATTGGCATCCATAAGTTTATAGGGCAGGGCACTATTAGGAGATACGACTTTGGTGGAATATAAATGGCCTTGTTAGAAGAAAATGTGTCACTGTGTGTGTGTGTGTGTGTGTGTGTGTGTGTGTGATTTGAGGTTTCCTATGCTCAAGATATTCCTAGTGTCTCAGGTTACTTTCTGCAGCCTGAATGCTTAGCTGTAGGACTCTCAGCTCCTTATCCAGCACCATGTCTGCCTGCATGCTGACATATCCTTCCATTTTGATAATGGATTAACCCTCACTCTGAAACTTTGTCTACCCTGAATATTCTGTGCTACCCTGGGTTAGAGTGCAGGATTTCTTCTGTGGAGTCAGGGGTCATATATGAAGCTATTTCCAGTTTAAAAGGCTGGAATTATAAATATATTACTTGTTCTGTAATGACATTGAAATCATCCACTTGTCTTTCTCACCACACTGATTGTATTACTTCATTATTATTAATATTTAGATATATAACTTAGAATGGTCCATAACTTACTATTTAACTCAGGCTGGCCCCAAACTAGCTAACCTGCTGCTTCATCATCCTGACTTCTAGTATTATAAGCATGTGTTATAAAGCCTGTCTGTTTTGTTAATTTTAAACCAGGTCTTGTGTATAGAATAAGATTGTTCTTGTTTGGTTTCATGTGAACTTGTCAAGAAAGGCTCTTGGCTATCAACATGAAAACATCTTCAAGATGATTGTGCACCAGAGTTGAAGACATCACTGCGATATGCTCTCAAATGACTAGGCTTGAACTTCAGCACAGGCTTGGGCAGATGGCTGGGAAATTTTCTATTGCATTACTTCACCAAACATGCAAAAGCTCATCCAACCTTTTTTTCCCCACGCCCTCCTCTCTGTTGTCATCTTTGTTTCTTAATCATTTCTGAAAAAGTGACATGTGATTGTCTTCAGATCATCTTTGAATGAGAGAAGTAGTAACATTGATAATAAAATCCAAATACAGAGAAGACAGGTACTTGATTCAGCAACCAGAGTATTGTGTGTGTTGTTAAAGGTGCACCAAGGATGTATTGTGTTAATCTTATTTCTCCCTTCATTTCACATGAAAGGTGTCATAATTAGGATAAGAATAAAATGAATATAAGGGTGATAAATGATAAGTGCCCACAAGAGTCAATACACTACTCTGAGAGATCATTGCTAATCAACAGTGCAGCAGGTTAATGCACATTGTGAGCAAGCACCTCTGAGAGATGCTAAATTTGTAACTTGGTGAGCTGGGCATTTAGTTGAATACGCTTTAGTCTTAATGTGAAACAAAGGGTGCAATCATGTGTGGATCACAGGAGGAAGCCCTGTCTTGGATAATTCCCTTGCAATGAATGCCATGTAAAACACAAAGTGGCTTCTGTATACCTAACAGACTGAAGAGTATGCATGGGTAGTTTATGGGATGTTAAATAACATTAACCAAAATGAGAGGAAGAGTCCTTGCTTGTTTTTTTATATAACAGTGAAAAACAGAGGGATAGAATCAGTTAGCCCTCAATTTGAAAGCTCTGCCTTAATTATAGAAGCTGAATAACACAAATTTTAAAATGCAAGAGTTGAAGTAATCATTCCATTGGGTATCTGTTATTTTTTAAAACATATTTTTAATATTTTAACTTGTCATTATTAATAGTTAAGCAAATCTTGCTATATTTGATGATCTCAAGACCTCTTACAAAGTTTTGTTAACTGTTTGACCGTTTCTGTTCTCTGTATTCCAGTTAGCAAAAGGATGAAAATGGAGAAAGTTGATTAACTGATTTTTGAAACCAAAGCATTTTTATGGTCCTAAGAGAAGAGGAGAAGAGCTGGCAACTGTAGACAATATAGACATGTGGCTGCCTAGCTGGTCTGTTGGGTGTAACAATCCCATTACTGGTTCTTGGGGTGAATGATGACTCCCATTGATAGCAATCTTTCTTTTGGCACTTACTTGTGCTGTTTTAGAACTGTCTGCTACATTCCTTTTCCAGACTGGTGAATTATTTATCAGTTACTGAGCATGTACTATATGCTGAGATCACATGATAAAATAAAACAGAAGAGTCATGCCCATCTGGAAATTCTATCTTTTATTTGACAGTTCAGGGAACAGTTGAAGAGAGTTTAAGAGAAAGATAAAATAATGGGGTTGGGAAATCAGCCATTTTCTCACTGTCTTTCCTACTGGCCATCACTCTGAAAGTGTATTTCCATAGCTCTGACCCTAATCCAGAGATTATTTGGTGATGTGTGAGCTACTGGTGAGGAATAACAAGAAGAAAGAAGGAAAAAGAAATAGAGATACAGATAAATTTGTAAGAATGCTTCTATGCATACTATAGTGTGGAAAGATTCCTATGTCTTTGAACATCACAGTGTGGCTGGTTGGTTGGATAAGAAGCCATCAGTGACTGTGTGTTAGTGGCTAACAGTATTTATCTCAGGCTGGATCAACATTGCTCTCTTCTTTAAATTTATCATTATAAATTTATATCCTATATCATTGTATAGGAATGTAACAGCAGTTATTTTATGTTATTTATGTGTCAAAATTGGTGTCTCCATTGTCAGTGAGCAGAAATTTACCTCTCTCCTATACCATTGCCACCAGGAAGATATAAGGAAAAACAATCAACACAGGGTCTCTCTATTCAAAAATGCCAACCATTTACCTAATTTTCTTCTTCCTTGCTTCTTACCCATCTCCTTCTACTTTCCCCATCTCCTTCTCTTCTTCTGTTTCTCCCTCTCCTCCCTCCCTCCCTACTTCCTTTCTTCCTCCCTTCCTTTTTTCCCATCACTCAATTCTTCCTTAATTTTTTCCTTTTTTCACCTTCCCTCATTTCTTTCTTCCTCTCTCCATTCTTTTTTATTCTATTCTGTCTTTTCCTATTTCTTCAATTCATCTGTGTCTTTCTTTCAACAGAATCTTATGTAGGGCAGGGTAACTTTGGATTTGCTATATAGCCAAGGGTGATCTTGAACTGATCCTTCTGCTACCTACTTTAGAGCCCCTACACCTGGTGCTGGTTACACCTTTTGTACTGAAGGTATTATACCACAGTCATGGCTATGGCATAACTAAAAGTAACAACTAAATATAATCAGTCTGTCTCTTAACGCGAAAAAAGTTGAGGCTACTAAGAGAATTATTTTCAAATGAGGGCTAATTGATGGAAGATTTTGAACAGCTCCCTCAAATAGAGAACATTCCTGATGGGTGGAAGTACACAGGTAAAAAAGAATTTGGTTTGGGAAAACCATGGCATCTGTTTGTTCTATCAGAGGTCAAAGACATTCACTGAAATGAAATAAGAGACTAGACTGTTGTAGAATATTTACTTACACTGTGTGAAGATGTGTCACTGAGCTGAATGACCAGTAGTTAGGCAGGAGAAAATAGGCTGGACTTCTGTGAAAAAAAGAGGAACTGAGAATGAATCTAGGTACATGAGAGATGCCAGTGAGATAATGAAGTTAGACATAAGGTACAGAAGAAAGGTAATGGAGCCATGTGGCAGATCATAGGTTAATAAAAACAGGTTAATTTAAGTTATAAGAGCATGTTGATAAAAAGCCAGATTTCACATAATTAATAATAAGTCTCTGTGTCATTAGTTTTGAGTTGGCCACCCAAAAGAAAGCCCAACTACACTAAAGGACTCTGACTGATGATATATGTGGACCATAATACATCTGGAAAGAGGTGCGGTCCTGATTTAGGGACACATGGTCAGGTTTTGTAATCTAGATTCCAACAGCATTTTAATTCTTTTATTCATAAATGAGGACAGGAACAGTAATGTATTTCCTTTCACCATGTAATAGTTTCTAGACTAAATAAAAACATAAAGGCAATAGTTTTGAATTCTTGCAAGAAAGATACTATTCAAATTCAAGGAATCATTGTTAGATTTTTATATCCATGCATTTTAGCACATGGTTTTGCTAAATAAATGAGAAAAAATATTTTAAATTTTATCCTACTGTTTTAGTAGTTTCTATGAATTTGTTCTCTTGAATTATCTTCTGTGTATAAGATAAAATTTGCTGTCCTCAGCTAAGTAGCTCATAAGCCATTTTTCAATATCTAGAATTCAAAACTCACATCACTTTCCCCCATTACAATAATCTAGAAAGTAACCAGAAAAAATTTAAAATTTATATATAAAATTAAGTTAATTAAATGCACAAGGTAGCTTTTGTTTGTTTATTTTCCTTTCTTCTTTCCTCCCCACTTTTTGAAACATGATTTGAATCTTCTCTGATTTGAATGTCAGGCCTTTCATTATGAGTTCATCTAGATCAGTTTCTTTAAAGCCTGTAACTTCTTTGGTCAGTTTTGTCAAATTTAGCAAGTTCTTTGCAATTCAGCTATCAAGAGTCTTGGCTATGGGATAGGGTTTGGGAACTTCTTCACTCCCATTATACATGTCACTGCTGCTCACAACCAGTTGAGTTTACACAGATCACAATATGGGAAATGATGACTTAGTGTTTCCAGTGTATCTATAGAAACTAATTCTAAAGTACATCACCCTTAGCAGGATTTATGTCATCCTCTCCCTGAATATTTTCTCTCTCCCTATAGACAATGCTGCATTGTAACCATAACAGTTGTCTGTTGAACATTGCACTTCATCAGAAATGTTTACTTGCAAATGTTTTCAGAGAATCAGGTGTCAGACTTCTATGTTTCTGTAGCTCATCTCCTCCTAGTCTCTTTAATAAATATAGAAGAAAAGACAACAAATTATTCTTGAACAGTACACAAAAATTTGCCTCCCTCCTGATTCATAGTAGCTTATAATATTATATTTATTGTCACGCGCAACCTTGTCCTGCAAGGAAGACGTGACACCAGCTCTTCTTTCTGCAGTTTTATTCAGTAACCTTGAATTCTGACTTCTGACTTACTTACTTATGACGGGGATTGACTGACTTGCTACATCTTATCTCTCTCCTGGTTCCAGGGAAAACCCGCCCGCAGCCTAAATAGCCTCTGGGCAGCCAACCCCAGTACACCACATGGGTACCATCGATAGGTCCAGGTACGTGGAAGCAAGCCATCTCAGCCTAGCCAATTATGGGATAGTTTCTCACTGAGAGCACTTACCATGTGGAAGGTGGAGGGCGGAAGCCAGTGGCATCTTTGAGGTGCAGCTGTAGTAGCTACCTACAGTTCCCCCTTATTTACATTATAGCAACAGGCAAGAGTAGAGGCCTGATCTCTGTAGAGTGGACCAGGGACATTGCACTGATCCTTACTCAGGTGTCTTCCACCTGACGAGTACCAGACCCCGTCCGATACCCTTTTTCACAGAGGTGGGATGCAAGGTATCAATCCACATGCAATCAGGCATGCTCTTCTTGGGACCCAAGTCTCTGCAGGTCCCAAGTCCAGTGCTCAAGCCTCGCATCCTGTGCTTAGAAAAATTATCCTTTTAAGGTAGCCAGCCAGGCATAAGGGGACTGTCCTGCTTTAATGGCTGTAAAGGCTTGAATAATCATGGCTTCATTGTAACACTGGGAAGTCTAATCCAGCAATGCACCATAGGCATACCAAGGAGATCAGCACCAGAAGGCCCGTCAGGGCTCCTATACCCGCCCACTCCTTAAGATGGTTCATGGCATCAGAGATCCATGAGGACAATCCTTCCATCAGTCTGGCGTCCACCTGGGTCAAGTTCACCATGATGATAGCCACCCTCAGCTGCTCCATCAGGTTGTTGAATTCTCCTATCCAATTACCTAAAAGATAACTAGACAATTGCTTAGACAAATTTGTAGCATGGGTAAAATTGCCATATTGTATACTAGTCACACACAGCCCAGCATATTTCCAGGGACTGTGCTACATTGGCAGAAAGATCATTCAAAGTACACTGGCCTCCCAGGCCTGGAGATTTAAAGACACACTGACTAGACCTACAAGACTGCTGGGTCATTTGTGCAGGGAGAATGCCAAATGTCGCTTACTGAGTGCCTCAGGCTCAAACATATACCCAAGGCAGAGCACACAGGCGGAAATTCCCCAGGTGGCTGGAATATAAACAACTTAGGCTCACCTGCTCTCACTTAGGATGGCTGTGAGCCACCATGTGGTTGCTGGGATTGAACTCAAGACCTCTGGAAGAACAGTCAGTGCTCTTAACCTCTGAGCCATCTCTCCAGCTCCCTTGGTACACTGCTCATAAACAAGCTACTTAATCAGAGGCATTGCTGCATCCAGGTCCCCAAAAATTCTGCCTGCAGCCTCAACCATGCTAGCGACAAAGTCCGAGAACAGCTCCGTGGGATCCTGCAAAATCTTAGTGAGGTTACCACTCACGTCACCCTTATTTGGTAAGGCCTTCCATGCCTTAATACCAATCTTATTAACCTGTTCATAAACTTGAAATGGGTAGCCTGTCTGTTGATTAGCAAATCGACCCTGTCCAAGCAGCATGTTTGCGCAAGCCCACTCCAATCACTGGGTGTCATGTAGTGCCTGTTCAAAGTCTCCACCTGGGCTACAGTGAATGAGGCCGTGATCCCATAAGTCCATACTGACTCAGCCAGAGATTTTAAGGGCTCCTCGCATCGATTTCCTTGTGGATCTTGAAACACTGGGTAAGCTAAGTGTAATTTTGTTCTGACTGCCTTCCATGCCCCTGGGTTGAAAGCGTGCCCTAAACTGCCATTCCCTCCTTCTGCATAGGGAGGGGGAGCCGAAGGTGCGGTTTGACATGCTGAGGATCTGCAGCATTCTTCTCTATCTGGATCCTCCTTTTCCTTCCTTTTTTTTCTTTTTTATGGCAGGGGAGCCCACGAATATCTCCCACTGCTAGCAAGTGGAGCAGACTCAGAAAAACCTTAAGGCAGCTTGGGCATCCTCCATTGCCTCACTGCAGCGCTAATCCCCAAGACAGCCTCCTATCAGCTTCAGGTGGCCTCAGCAAATGGAACCACACCTGCTCAAAACCAATCCACAGGTTTGGTCTTCCATGGAGACAAAAGCAGAAACTACTTTTCCAAGTAACATATTCTTATAAACCGATTTCAAAGTCAGGATATCTTTAAAGTAAATGTATTTGTTTAACTTAGCAGCCTTAGCAATCAATTGTCTCTCTGCAGTTAGCTCACCAAAAGTCAAGAAATTGAAAGTAAATGTAATAACCCTTATCCAGACTCTCTGTTTATCTGCCATCTTTATGTGGCCTTTATCTTTATTTCTTTCCCTGTTTAGAGGTTTTGAGAGTCTAAATCTGTTTTATTGAGGATCCTTAATCATTTCTTAACGCAAAGAAGTTTTAAAAGGTTGTACCACTTTAATTGCTGACTCCACCCCTTTTGGCCACTTTTCAATATGGCAGAAGAATCCGCAAATCTCTCCCACTGCTAGCAAAGGGAGTGGACTCAGAAAATGCTGCTACCAGAAAAACCTTAGTGAAGCAGGTCCTTAAGAGCCAAAACAATTGGTTATGAAGAAGAAGCACCCATGGTTAAAATTTTGCCTTTTGCAATAAATCTGTTTTTACTTTTACCTTGAATTCTCTCTTCAGCGAATCTTATCCCACTCTCTCTTTATCTACCTAGTAGAGCAAATTATTCCCCACTCTTGTCACAGATCTTCACATTACCTGAGGACTTACCAGTGCATCCCCTGACTGTGGAAAGTTCTGAACCTTTGTTGAGAGTAGAATTCTCTGTCCAGGCCTCCATTTGTTGTGCGCAACCTCATCCCGCAAGGAAGACACAACACCAGCTCTTCTTTCTGCAGTTTTATTCAGGAACCTTGAATTCTGACTTCTGACTTACTTACTTATGATGGGGACTGACTGACTTGCTATATCTTATCTCTCTCCTGGTTCCGGGGAAAACCTGCCCACAGCCTAAATAGCCTCTGGGCAGCCAACCCCAGTATGCCACGTGGGCACCATCGATAGGTCCAGGTATGTGGAAGCAAGCCAGATCCTCAGCCTAGCCAATTATGGGATAGTTTCTCACTGAGAACACTCACCATGTGGAAGGTGGAGGGTGGAAGTCAGCGCCATCTTTAAGGTGCGGCTGCAGCAGCTCCCTATAATTTATATTTTTACAAACCCACACAAATTACTGTGAGGCCTCACTATTACTATCACATATTTTTATATTACTGTATGCAATAAACATTCTATATCATATTTGCTGATACAAACTTACTCAGCGTTTCTATGTCATTGTGTACATGTTCTTGATGTATACATGACAACACTGTAAACAATTTATAATCATAGAGCCAGATATCACTCATCTTTTAGAAGTATTTGAAGAACTTACGGAGAGATTTGGCTGTGTCTACAGACAAAAGGCTGGAGAAAGTATTCATAAAACACACAAAAATGGATTGATTATTTTAAAATCGATAAAAATATATAAGTAGCTGATTGGTCAACATCAAATTGTATTAAATCAGAGAAAATTTTCTTGCCATGCCAGATAAAGCTGACTTGCTTGGAGAATTTGATTTTTGTTTGAAACCCTGACTGCCTGGTATATTATATAGATAACTTAGCTTCAGCTCCATTGACATAGAACTTTAGAAAAATGACTGTTTTACTCTTTAGATTCAGCTACTGAGTCACATCTATAGAAGTTTAATCCAGAATTCAGACCCAGCCCAGAGGTGAGCATATCCTGGCTCCAGGACCACCACCCTTCTGGGGACTTGCTCTTCTGGGCCAGGGTCAATCCCTAGACTCTGATCTCAGCTTTCCCTAGCAGACAGGAGCTAGGGTTTGGCAGTGAGGGACTTTTCCAGCCATACCTAAAAGAAGGGACCTTGCACAGTTGTTCCCCACCTCCAGGAAGAGCTGCATCATCAGAGAAGGACTGAGGATTTGAAATTCAGACACCTGTCCAGAGAACAGTCAGAGATTGAGCAGATCCCTTGCTCAGAGGAGTCAGGAGACACACAAATCTTCTTGCCACAACTGACTAGGCACTGCCTAATCATGAACCACTGAAGTCATGGGCAGATGCCAGTGCAAAAATACATATAACAATATAAAGAAGAACAACAATGCAATACCAGAAGAAACTGGTGGTTCTACAACTACAAGACCTGAACAGAGCAATGAAGAAGAAAGAGAAGGAAACAACATGAAAAACACCTTTATAAAGGTTATTGAAGCATTCAAAGAAGATATTAAAAATTCCCCTAAGAAATACAAGAAAATAAAAACAAAAAATTGGAAGAGATGAACAAATCCTTGAAAGAAAAACTAAGGAAAGGTAAACCAAAAAATGAAAGAAACATTCCAGGAAGTAAAAACTGAAATAGAAGCAATAAAAAGGGCATAAAATGAGGCAAAGGTAGAAATAGAAAATATGAAGAGCTGGAATTAAAGATACAAGCATAACCAACAGAATCCAAGAGATGAAAGAGAGAATCTCTGGAGTAGAAGACTCAGTAGCAGAAATAGATACATTAGTCAAAGAAAATACTAAAACAAAAAAAGCCATAACACAAAATGTTCAGGAAATCTGGGGCATGATGAAAAGATCTAACCTGAGAATAATAGGAATAGAAGGAGAAGAATACCAGCTCAAAGGCATAGATAATGTATTCAATAAAATCATAGAAAACTTTCTTAACTTAAAGCAGGAAATGCTTATAAAGATACAAGAAGCTTACAAAATATCAATTAGATATGACCCCCCAAAAAGTCTGCTTGTCACACAATAATCAAGGCACACAACATACAGAACAAAGAAATATTTTAAGAGCTACAAAAGAAAAGGGCCAACTTACTTAAAAAGGCAGAGCCATCAGAACAACACCTGACTATTAAATGGAAACGATGAAAGCAAGAAGGGCTTGGTCAAAAGTTATACACACACTAAAAGAGCATGGCTGCCAACCTAGACTACTATACCCAGCAAAATTATCAATCACCATAGATGGAGTAAACAAGATATTTCTTGACAAAGTCAGGCTGAAACAATACGTATCTACTAGTCCAGACCTCCAGAAAGCATTACAGGTAAAACTCCAGCCTAAGGATCTCAGATACACCAATGAATCCATAAACATTAAATAATACCACAGAAGAAAAGCCCAGAGAAAGGAAATACATAGAAGCTACTACCAAAAATAGCAGGAAACATTAATCAGTGGTCAGTAATATCTCTTAATATCAATGGACTCAACTCACCTATAAAAAGGCACACAAGCGAAATGGATACAAAAACAGAAGCCATCTTTCTGCTGCATACAAGAAACACACCTCCACACAAAGACAGACACAGGCTCAGAGTAAAGGGTTGGGAAAAGATTTTCTAATCAAGTGGCCCTAAGAAACAAGCTGGGGTTGCCATTCCAATATCTAACAAAGTAGACTTTAAGCTAAAAGCAATTAAAAGGGACCAAGATGGACATTACTTATTCATTGCAGGAAAAATTGGACAAGAGGAGATTTCAATGCTGAATATTTATGCCCCTAATAGAAGGGCCTATGTAAAAGAAACACTGTTAAAGCTCAAATTCCACATCAGTTCTCACACCCTAATAGTGGGAGACTTCAATACCCCACTTTCACCCCTGGATATGTCAAGCGGACACAGACTCAACAGAGAAGTAAGAAGTCTAACAGAGGTTATGATGCAAATGGATTTAATAGATATTTACAGAAGCTTCCACCCAAATGCAAAGGAATATACATATTTCTCAGCTCCTCATGGAACTTTCTCTAAAATTAACCACATAAATGGTCATAAAGCAAATATGAATAGATGCAAAAAAAATTGGAAATAATCCCTTGTATCCCTCCTACAGCTGATAAAAACCTTCAGCACTGTAGCAGGATACAAGATTAACTCAAAGAAATCAGTAGCTTTCCTATATACTAAAGATAAAAGGGCCAAAAAAAGAAATAAAGGAAACATTACCCTTTATAATAGCTGCAAATAGCATTAAATAGCATTAAATACCTTGGAGTAACTACAACCAAAGAAGTAACAGATCTATTTGAAAAAATTTTAAATCACTGAAGAAAGAAATTAAAGAGCATATCAGAAAATGGAAAGAGCTCCCATATTCCTGGATTGGTAGGATCAACATAATAAAAATGGCAATTCTTCCAAAAGTGATCTACAGATTCAATGCATTGCCCATCAAAATCCCAACACAATATTTTATGGACCTTGAAAGAACAATACTTAACTTCATTTGGAATAACAGGAAAGCTAGAATTGCCAAAACTATTTTGCTCATCAAAAGAACCTCAGGAGGTATCACCATCCCCATCTTTAAGTTATACTGTAGAGCTACAGTAATAAAAACATCCTGGTACTGGCATATAAAAGTAGACTTGTGGATCAATGGAATCAAGTAGAGCATCTGGGCATTAATGTAAAAACCTATGAATACCTAATCTTCGACAAAGGGGCCCAAAATATTCAATGGAAAAAAGATATTATCTTTAACAAATGGTGTTGGCATAGCTGGTTGGTAATGTGTAGAAAAAAGCAAATATAACCAAGCCTGTCACCCTGCATAAATCTCAAATCCAAGTGGATCAAAGTCCTCAACATAAACCCAGCCACTCTGAACTTGATAGAAAAGAAAGTGGGAAATACCCTCCAACAAATTGGCACAGATGACTACTTTCTAAATATAACATCAGTGGCACAGACACTAAGAACAACAATCAATAAATGGGACCTCATGAAACTGAGAAGCTTCTATAAAGCCAAGGACACTGTCAATAGGACAAAATGACAACCTATAGAATGGAAAAAGATTTTCACCAACCCTACAAGTGATAGAGGACTGATCTCTGAAATATATAGAGAACTCAAGAAACTAGAGCCCCAAAACTTGAATAACCCAATCAAAAAATGGGGTTCAGATCTAAAAAGGGAATTCCCAGCAGAAGAATTATGAATGGCTGAAAGGCACTTGAAAAAGTTCTCACCTTCTTTAGCCATCAGAGAAATGCAAATCAAAACAACTTTGAGATCCCACCTTATACCTGTCAGATTGGCTAAGATAAAAAACACAGATGACAGCCTATGCTGGAGAGGTTGCAGAGCAAGGGAAATTCTCTCCATTGTTGGTGGGAATATAAGCTTGTTCAACCACACTAGAATGCAGTATGTTAGTTTCTCAGAAAAGTGGCAATTGATCTCCCTAAGGATCCAGCAATACCAATTCTAGGTGTATACCTTAAAGAAGCACATTTGCACTCCAAAGGCATTAGCTCAACTATGTTCATAGTAGCATTATTTGTAATAGCAAGCTCCCAGAAGCACCTAGATGCCCCTCAACTGAAGAATGGATTAACAAACTGTGGTACATGTACACAATGGAGTACTACTCAGTAGTAAGTAAAAATGATATCCTAAAATTTGCAGGCAAATGGATGGATTTGGAAAATATCCTCCTGAGTTCTCACAAACCCAGAAAGATAAGCAGGGCATGTACTCACTCATTAATGGACTCTAAATAAGAAAACAAAAAAGGTAAACATGTCCGAGCTGCAAACCACAACCACTGAATAGCTTGGGATCTGATACATGTTGGACTGGTATCTTGGATCCCATTCCCTCTAGAGGAACACCTGACTCAGTCTTGATGTTGTGGAGAGGAAACTGGATCTGCCAGCAGTTGATGCTGAACTAAGCCATATTGGGACCTTGGGACCTTGGAACCTCCTGCCTGTGCTGGGGAGGAGATGGGGAGATATGGGGAAGAGAATGTGCCTGGAGGGGGTCGGAGGGAGAAGGGACCTTGAACAAGGATATACACGGATAGAAAATGTGACTTTATTCACAATAATAAAAAAGATGCAAAAAGGAAAGTAAAAAAAGAAGTTTAATCCAAAATAATAGCTTCCCAAACTTTTAAATTAACAATTATATTTAAAAATCCATACTATACATAAACCAAAAACTTGCTAGAAAATGTAATTGGCAATTTTTCATCCCATTTTGAAAGATGGAATATTCTACAATGCTTTAAATTTTTTGATTTTAACATCTCTCACTTGTTATTATAACAAATTTCAAGACAAATGCATTTTCTAGTAGTATTTTCAAGTAGCTATTCTATTTTATTAAGTTTTAATCAATATTCCTTTGCTACTACTTTCTTTTACACATGTTTATCATATATTTTATTGTTTACAGTGTACTCAAGTTGAAATGTGAAAGGACCATTAAGATTTCTGACATAGTACCCCCACTAAAAACACTTTAAAATACTACAAGTATCTATAGTCACATGAGGATCATTGCAAATAGACATTAAACCAAATGTAAAATTAAAACCATGACATCCCTTGAAGAAAATACAAGATATCTAACACTGGATTATACAATAAACCCTAGATAGGAAACAGAAAGTCCAGACACAAAAGAAAAAAAAAGCCCTATAATTTGAAGTTTGCTTGAAAATCTTATTTTTAAAAAAATCAGTGAGAAAATGGAATTGCAAGCTGGCAACAACTATGTACAAACACATGTCTAATGAAAGACTGACATGAAAACATGTTAAGTTTCTGTAGGTCAGCAATGAAAGAACACAAAGCAAGCCAATGTAAAAAAAAATGGGAAAAGGTTTGAGGAGAAACTTAGCAAAAATTATGTGAGTGTTTAAGGGTGTGGTGGTTTGATGAAACATGACCATCATGGGAACATGTTTGGACACTTGCTCTCCAGTTGGTCATGTTGTTCGGTAGGTTATGGAACATGAGCAGGTGGAGCCTTGGAAGAAGTGGGTCATTGAATATGGGTTCAAAGGGTTTTATAACCTTACCCTACTTCCAGCTCTCACTCTGTGCTTCCTGGGTACAAGTGAATTGTGACCAGCCAGCTTCCTGCTTCCTGCTTCCTGCTGCATGAACATTTCACTTCTTCATCATATGGTCACTGTAGCCTTGGCACTGTTAGCTAAATACTTATTTGTATTGCTTTTACTCAAGATATTCTATCACAGCTACAAAGAGTAACTAATACAAATGGTTAAAAAAATAGAGGAGTTAATAACTATCTTCTGTGAGTAATAAGAGAGCAAATACCCCAGAGTTGATAGTATATACAGTTCCTGTTCTCTTTGAGTTACTGATATTGGGAAAATATTTTTAATATTATTTTTGTGCAGAGTGCATGCCTATATATGTGTCTGTGCACTTGCATGTGTGAAGTGCATGCACATGTTTGCATGTGGAGAACAGAGGTAGAAGTTGGATGTCTTGCTTTATTGCTCTCTAAGTTGATTTTAGAGACAAAATTTCTCACTGATCTTGAAGATCTCTGTTTGGATAGAATGCTTGGACAGTGAGCTCAGGCAACTCTGCTGCTCTCACGTCCCCAGCTGTAAGGCTACAGACACACACACCTTCCCTGCAACAAGATTTTAAGTTAGATATGAGGATTTGAACTCAGGTTCCCATGATTGCATGACAAGAACTTTACTCACTCAGCCATATGCCAAGAGTTTTTAAATTTAAATTTTCTATTTACTCACAAATCTGGTGATATATGGATTATTTAATGAAAAATAGACTTTTAAAAAAATGAGACAGATTGACCTACAGAGCCAATCAATGAAGACCAGGGAGTGGTGACCCACACCTTTAATCTCACCACTCTGGACATAAAGATCCATCTGAATCTCTGTGAGTTCAAGGCCTAACAGAGCCAGGTGGTGCTAGTACACACCTTTAATCTCTGCACCTGAGATCTGGTTCTAGGTTTTTATTATAACAAATAGAATTCCTGCAATACTCAAAGTTGCAAATATTGACATATTCCTTTAATCTTGGTATTCAGGAAACTAAAACAGGAGAATTGTCATGAGTTCAAGGCCAGTATTATTATATTTTGGTGTCAACCAACACAGCTAGAATCACTTGGCATGAGGGAACCATAATTAGAAGAATGCCTCTATAAAACTGGCTGTCAGCAAGTTTGTGTAATATCATCTGATAAATGATTGATGTGAGAGGGCCCAGTCTATTGAGAGTGGTGCCACCTTTGGGCAGGAGGTCTTGGCTTCTTTGAGGAAGTATGTGAGCAAGCCACAGAAAACAAGCCAGTAAATAGTATTCCTCCATGGCCTGTGTACCAGTTCCTGCCATCAAGTTCCTGTCTTGATTTTTTGCCTTGACTTCCCTGGATGATGACTGAGGTCTATAAGCTGTAAGATAAAATACACTCTTTCCTCCCTATGCTGGTTTTGATCATGGTGTTCCAACATAGTGATAAAGACCTATGACAACATGGACTATGTAAACTACATTGACTACACCCAAAGCTATATTCCAGTTTTAAAAAATGATTGTTTTTAAATTCAGAGAGCACACAAAACCAGTTGTGGTACTAATTTTACTTGCAAGTCTGTGTTTGCTGACCTCATGTACAAGCTCCAAACAGAACAACAAAAGAAATACCGCCTTCATTTCACCTACTTAGAATTAACAACATCTGTGCCCTTTTATGTATTGATGCTTCAATTTTTCAATATCTGCATAGTCTAGTAAATCCCAAGCCAAGATATGTAATTAAAGTAGATCTGAGTAGGTAATGCCCAGAGATGCTCAGGGGAAGCAAAATCATCATTTCTGAAGAATGGACTCTCATAAAGTTTACAATAGCCAAGGAGGAACTCAAAATGAATATTTTAAAATATGAAGGAAATCAGCACAGAGCCTATATTGGTATCAGTTATTTAAAATATTAGAAGAGACGTAGAACAAAAGGCCAAACAAACAAAAACAAAACCATAGTAATTAGAGATGAGCAGGTCAGTGAGATGATGCACTTGTCAAAAGATTTTCCTACACAAGCCTGATAACCTGAGTTTGTTCTCTGCACCTATGGAAGAAAAAGAGAAATGATTCCCAGAAGGTGTCCTCAGACCTTTACACACGTATGCCATGATATGGTGAACACACGTGCACTTGCACACACTCACTACTGTATAAAATTAAAAATTTAAGGATTAAATAGCAAACTAAATATATTTAAAGACAATATTAAATTCATGTACACATTGAGCTCAGAGAACAATTTTGAGTGTCATCGTCAGGAACACCATTATTATTCTTTGAGACAGAGTCCCTCATTGGCCTGGACCTGATCACTAGGTAAGCTAACTGTTGAGATCCAGGGCCACCCTGTGTTCTAACCTCATGCTAGGGTAGGTTCTGGGAACCAAACTCTGGTCCTCCTGCTTACACATCAAACATTTTAACAACTAATTTACTTCTTCAACTCCATGAAACATAATTTCTAAAAATGTCTCAATAATTAAAATTATAAACTTAATGAATGGATTAAGACCAAAGTTAAGACAATAGTGATTTAGAAGAAAGAAAATTCAGAATTAACACACAGGAGAAAAAAGTTGAAAGTACAAAATATTGATTGTAAGACATAATAGCTGGAATGAGACAGAATATATTTTACTTCTTATTTTATGATCAAAGCTTCAGAACATACAAAATAGTGAGAGTTATGAGAAGCATAAGTAACCAGATTTCATCTTCATTTGCTTTAAATATTTATTATAATATTGAGATAGAGCAACCTAAATCATCTTTAAACTCTCCATAAAGCTGAAATTGACATAGAACTCCTGATCCTCCTGTTTCTGTCTCCTAGGTTCAGGGATTTCCAGTGTGCTCTATCATTCCAGTGAAGCAGCTGGAATATATCAGAGATTTAGAATAGATAAAATTTTACTGAACTAAGCAATATTGGGTTAGTGGGACCATGGGACTGCCTGCTGCCTGCCCAGGGAGGGGATGGGGAGTTGTGGAGAAGAAAGAATGACCTGATGTGGTGGGAGGGGGAAGGGACCTTGAATAAGGATATACAAGGTTAGAAAGTGTGACTTCTTTGTTCATAATAATAATAATAATAAAAGAACAAAAACAACAAAAAATATAACCACTAATTATCAAGAAAGAAAAAGTCTAAAAATTCAACAACAACAAAAAAAAGACTTCTTGCCTAGGAAATGGTGCCATACAGTCCAGTTTATGTCTTTCCACATCCATTAACTTAGCCAATCTCTCAAAGGCTTTTCTACAAGTAACTCAAAGTGGGTAGCTACTCATTGACACTATCTTCCCAAGTGAAACTAGGCTTTGTTCAATGACAATTAAGAGCTGGCCACCACCCAAAGGGAAGCTCCAAGGAAAGCATGACCTGTGTGAGTTACAAGAGCACCCTGTATTCTGTGTAGTAGTAGATAGGACATAAGCTTTCCTTGAAGCATTGCCTTTTAAAATTTCTACCTGAGATTCTTAATATATTTCTTACAGACTAGAGGTTCTTCAGGACCTGGTGGAAGGTAGAAAGAAGTAACAAGACAGAAGATGATGCTGTCTCTACAGACCTATATGGAGCAGTAAGATATCTGTGAGATGTGCATATGACTTGTAGACTTAAATCAGTTTAATATAAAGGCATGGATTTATCATTACAAAACTCTATTTCAAGAAATAGTACTTAATGCCTGAGGGCAGGGTTCAGGTCTGCAAGACTACACAGAATCTCAGAAATGTGTCTGACAGCCAATAGGTTCAAAAGTTAGTTTAGCCCGAAAGTTCAGTCAGTGATTTAGGACTTTGATTTGCTCCCAGAGTGTTGCTAATGGTTGCTATAGCCCATACCCCCTTACCCAATCCTTGAGTGCCAAGACATGCAGCACCTCACTTACTTATGCTTTTGTTTAAAAACACCCTCACCTTTGGACTTGTGGCCAGTAACCCTCTGCTGTGCCAGAACAAAAGATTTCGACCAGGTTTGTTTGAACTATCCAAAACAATAAACTGACCCTCATGTGTTTACAATACAAAAAAAAAATTAACTAACTTGAAGTTATATAACTGAAAACTACAGTAATTCAAGGCAAGACAGAGCCTAAAGAGAAGACAATATCTTTTACCTAGAATGGAATACAAAGTGGTTGACAATATAGGAAAAGCACACATATCAAATCATACTCCAAAGTGCTGAGAATAGAAGTATAATTCACACTGAGCTGTATTTTATTCTGACTATTTGGTTTAAAACACAGCAACAAAATAAGCATATTTGCACGGAAAAAAATAATTTCTCATAGCAATCAGACCCTTTCTGAAGTTTATGCATTTGTTCTTTGAAACCCGAGTTCATCCCATTGTCTTCATTATATAGCTCAGGCTTGCCAAGAACTCGTGACAATTCTCCAGCCTCAGCTACTATAGTCCTGATTTTTTAGAGTTCTGCCATGCCCAGCTTGGCTTGTGCACTTCTTACAAGAGGAAAATCATCTCAGTGGGAGGCCAAGGGAAGATATTCATACATATGTGAAGAAATTCAAAACAAGTTCACTATAAGGAAAAAGAAATTACAATGTTTGATTTGAAATAGTAAATAAAAAATAGAAGGAAGAATTATGTTAGAAAGGGCATCATTCTGGACAGAGGGTAGTGATGACTGAGGTAATGCAATTTGATGAGACTGTCAAAGCAAACAGAAGCTCACCAGAAACTGCAGAGCAAAGACATGGTACAACACACCAGACCTGACTGATGCTTTCAAGGACACAGCAAACAAAAGCCCAGGAAGCCTGGGTGGCTTTGAGGTCTTGAACCACCATCAGAGTTTCTTTATCTATGTCTTTCAATGTGCACTCTGTTCCAGATCATGATGTGTTTCCAAATAGAGGAGAGGCAGGGACTGTAATACTAATAGGGGAGTCCCACTTCATTAGATGAGGAGATGGGGAGAAGAGAGAGTGACTAGGAGAGGTGGGAGGGGAAAAGGAGTTTGAACAAGGGGATACATGGATAAAAAAATGAGACTTTATTCATAATAAAAAAGTTGTGAAAAAACAAAAAAAAGAAAGGATCTTCTTTATGTTCAGGTAGTATGGTGATATGCTATATATTTAATAAAACCAGTCTAGAACATTAGAAAAGAGATACATCCACTGTGAAGCCAGGTAGAAGTAGTGCACACCATTAGTCCAATCATATGGGAGGCAAAGATCATTCTGGATCTCAGTGAGTTCATGGCATAACAGAGCGATGGTAACTCACATCTTCCATCCCAGAATTAAATTTCATTTATTTCAAAAATAAAAAAGAAAGTTATAACTAACATAGAAAAAACCATATACAATAGGTACAATAATTATATACAATAATATACAAACAATAATTATATGAAGAATATTCAGTTTGTTAACAATTGACAAATTCAAAAAAAAATATTCCATTATTTATTCTTTTTTGGTGAGTCCAAAGGATTGAACCTAATCCACTAAGTATCTAACTTGCATTACTAACTAAAACTATATTTGATGTCTCTTAAATTTATACACTTTAACTTTTATGTGAGTTTCTTTTCTAAAACCATCACTAAAAACTCTATTAACTATCTTATCTTCAAATTCCTCAGAGACTCATGAAAGAAATAATATTAAGTAAATAGAAACTTCCAAAAATGTAAGAAATGAAACAGCTGGCTGCCTGGAGAGTCACCCAAACTTCTTCTGTGTTGTTGAAGCATCCATTTTTGGCCTACAGGCCTAGCATCTCTGACAGACTTCTCTGGGCAGCAGGATTCCCCAGCCAGTGGGATATTCAACATGGACCTGAAACTGGGGGTGAGACAAATGCGGGAAGGGGGGACAGGAATACAGAGGAAGGAGGGCAAGACAAAAGACCTTCTGATCAAACCCCCTCTTACCTTATTTTTCAGCCAGCAGTTAAATAGGGATTCAAGGTGGGAAAGTTCACGTAGGCACATAGGATAGGAACATTCCACAGTCAAAAGCATTCTGCTAAAACAGGATGTGTTACTTTGGAAATCTATCTATCAATTGCCTAACCAGAAGAGGGACACTTGTTCTCTGGGAGTCTGACTGGAAAGGAGACACCTGATTGTTGCCTGGGAAAAAGCTTAACTCATAGTAAAAAGGAAGCCTAATTTGAGTCTTGCCTGAAGGGCTGAATTTCTGGCGTAGCCAGATACAGTGGGCACATTGGCCCTTGATTCCCAGCACAGGATATTCCCAAAGTCCTTTCTACCTTTGTCTTAGCAAGGTTCAGCAGTTCTTTTGTGTGTTCCTCCTGCCTGTCCATTTTGAGTATCATATTGTCAGCAGTAAAGGCAAAAGTACTTTCTTGCCCAGTGGCTAATTTTTGTCACAAAGAAGGTCAATTCATATGGAGGAGTTTCCTTGATGTCCATAATCTTCTCTGAAGTGGGTTGGTCCTTCCAGGAGCAGATGTCCCATTGTCAAAAGGTAATAAGAACTTATGTTTTTAAATTATCTTAAATGCCATCTTCTATGGCTTTCTGAAGTGTTTGAAGACCTGTTCATCTAAAATATATTGATCTTCAAAACATATCTAATATGACTATAAGTTTGATTGTAATGTCTAACTACTAATTTGCATTTCTTTATAACCTAATTAGTTGGTAATAACTTTCATGGACTAAAATTTGTATCACATTGTTAGATGAACTGTATAAGTAAAATATCTTGAACAAACAGGGATATATGTACAGTGACAAAATTAATCTCAAATTTATATCAATATACACAATTTGTATAAAATTTACAAAAAATCAAATCCAATGTAAAATATTTAAACTTCTTTTTTAAGTATATTTAATAATCTACCCTTATATCCTATCATATCTGTATCCTTTTTTTCTCTTTTAAAACAAGAACCCTAAGTCTAATATCTCTTATTTAGTTTTTTCTAACCATAACCAATAACAATTTTTAACCAATTACCTTAAACAATGAAAATGAGCCATAACCCACTGAAAGACCAAAACCACCCACCCCACCTCTTGGGAAAGTAGACACCGTGTTCTTAAATTTACTTTCTGCTGTCTTGGTGGGGGAGGGGCAATGGCATCTTTAGGGGACTGTGAAAAGAATAGTGTTATTAATTCTTAAGTCCTGAACTATGTAGCTGTATCATTTGTTGTCCAGTCTCTGCATAACAGGAAAGTGCATGGCTTATCTCAAGTCCTGGCTAGAGTAGTCTGTGAAGCTGGTTCCTTTTAGCCAGTTACCTCAAGATTGTCCTGAGCAGTTTGTAGTCCAAATCTGATCTTCGGCTGGTGTTTGTCAGCTTGTTGACTTTGTCATGGTCTGAGTAAATTCATCATTGTGGGGCCCCATCTTCCTTTTGGATACTTCCAGTTTATAATGAGGCATTGCCACGGATCATTGCAGAAAACTGATAAGACTAAAACCCAACACAATATACAGAAAGCTAAACACATACATTTTTATTCAGAATAGAATTAGTAACAATAGCACTGTCCCTTCTTTTTAGTTATTCTTCTGTCCCATATCAGGTGGCTTTTCTGATATGATACAGAGATTTTGCATTTTCCTTTAATGAATATGCTTGGGTTTAGAGAAGGAGAGAGTCACACTCCAACTCCAAATCCAGCTTCAAATTATAATTAACCTGAGACTTCAAGTTATCTTGTAAGTAAAGATAGAGGTTAAGAAGAAAGATTTTATCATGTCGAGTATATTGGTACCAATATAACTGACATTCTTTTGTTTCTGAATTTTTCTGGATAGCCTCCCTTCTGTTGTAGCTGTCTAGATATCCAAGGTCTTTTAACTTCTTGAGGATGGGTAGTTTTTGATTTTCTGTAAAGACAAAAACAAAAACCTGCCTCAACCCTTTATTTTTTCTTACAACTTAAAGAATTGTAGTATTAGTGGATGAGCCACCAATTCTTATTTTCAGGAAATTTCTCTGGTTCAAATTGAGTTATGATACCCATAACTTTTCTTCACCTGTGGAAGCAAAAGCAAAACCCCTTCCCCAACATAGCACATAGCCTGGCTTCCATTCTGAGGTCAGTACATCTTTGAAATAGACAGGTTGATTTAGCTCATCTGTTTTATCTATAGTCCAATGCCTTTCAGCAGCTGTTTCTTTCTCATTAGCACTGAGAAAATTCAAAGTTTATAAAGCATTATGTAGTCTATTTCTAGGGGTCTTTGTTATTCCTTCCTGTTTATTTAGCATCTCCTTTAGAGTTCAATTTGATCTCTTTATGATTGCTTTCCCTGTAGAATTATGTGGTACTTCTTTAATATGCTTTATATTATAGTAAGTGAAAATTATTTCATTTTACTAGAGACATGCTGAAGCATTGTATGTCTTAATCTCTACAGGTATTCCCATGATGGCCACAACTTCCAGCCAATGTGTGGTTACAGAATCAGCCTTTTCTGAACTCAACACAGTTGCCCATTATGGAAATACTGAAAATGTGTCTATTGTATGATGGATATATCTTAATCTTTCAAATTCTGTAAAATGAAATACATCTGCCAGATTTACTTCTATGTATACCTTTAAGGTTTATGTGATGGTAATATCCATTCCAATATAACATTTTCCCTTTATTAAAATTCCTGTAGGAGAATTCTCAGAATTCAACTAGAATGCAATTAAGGTCTGGATTCACATGATCTACATGTGCATCCTGCAATTTCTTTTCTACCAAAGCCAATTCTCTCTCAGCTTCAGGTAACAATTCTCTCAGATTATTTAAGTCCTTGTCATCATTTAAGGTTTAGAAAAAATTATGCAGTTCATTTTTTATTCCAATAGTGGGTTGTGACCCATGCCTTTAATCCCAGCACATCTTAGTGAGTTGAGTTTGAGGCAGCTGAATTTACAGAGAAAGTTCCAGGTGCAGTCAAGCAGTGGTGGTGCCTTCACTTTAATTCCATTACTCCAGAGACAGAGATCTTTCTGTATTTCTGTGAGTTTAAGGCTAACTACCAAATAGTAGTAGCCCATGCCTTTAATCTTAACCTGGATGCGATTCAGCTGGGGGAAGAAGGTATTTAAGGCAGGTATAGGAAGACAGATGGGCATTAGAAGTGATGAGGAGTGAGGCTGAGGAAGCTGGAAAATAGCTGGGTGAGATTTGACTGTGGTGTTTCTCTCTTTAATATTTCAGCCTTTCCCTGATATCTGGCTCTGAGTTTCTTTTAATACAACCAGAATTTATGCAACAAGGTAGCCAAAAGATCCAAGGAGAACCTTATATACTTTATACTTCTTTATATAATCTCTCTCTATATATATATATATATGTGTGTGTGTGTGTATGTATTTTGTATGTATATACATATATATGCTCTCTATACGCAATGATGCTAAGTTTGTATGCCATAAATTAGTGCACACAGCTAAAATCATTCCAGAGATAAGAGCTTCTCTGCTGTCAGGTGCTATCAGTGTGCCATCACAGTTTGTAAAGATGTTTTCCTTGTAAAGAGCTAGAGAAGTGGCCAAGTAGATAAGAGCACCTGTTGATTTTTCTAGAGGACCAGAGTTTGGGCTCCAGTACCCAACAGGCTTTTCAATAGCCTCTATCTTGAGTACCATGAGATCTGAGGCTTCCAACCCCCATGGCCTCTGCAGGTGACCTTATACACATGACATATATTTATACAGACACATAAAAATAAAAACAATTCTTTCAATAAATAATCTTCTAAATTTTCTAATCGTTTCATGGGGTTTGTTTTGTCTCTTATAGACAGGAAAATTTTGATTCTTAATTTGTTATCTGATCATTTACTTCTCAATTATTTGTCTTAATCACCAAGTTAACTAATGTTTCATAAAAATGTATCCCTAATTCAGCAAGCCATAAACTAATAGTCCATAGAGAATGAATTAATAGTGTGAAAATTCAAGATGGAATCAAATGAAACAACCTAAAAATCTAGCTAGAAAGTAAGGCAAATAGAAACATAAAATGAAACATTAGAAATATTTTGAAATACACTGACAATCACAGTTAACAAAAGTTGACTAAGACCTACTAGGTGAAGGACAATTTATATGGGCTTACTAACTTTGTTGTGGTGCTGAGCTGGAGTTTATGACCAGCATATCTGATGTTTATAGTGAAGGGCCTTAGAATTCATGTGGGTATATGACCAGAAGGACACCAGAAGGACGGGGTAGTGGCTCAGTGGTTAAAAGAATTAGATGCAGTTCTTGAATCCTTGAAATAAACTTCTAGCACAACACTCTAGTTGTAAGTGATATGACACCCTCTTCTGATGTCTACTACATCAGGCACACATATAGTGCTAAGCCAAAATGCCAAACCACTCATACAAATGAAATAAAAATAATAAATCTTTAAAAAAAAATTAAGGGAACAAAGATGTTGAGGGTAAAACAGTAGAAATATGAAAAAAGAAAAGTGTTGTTAATATTGAACAAAATAGATGTTAAGGCATAAAATAATTTAACAATAAAATTGCCATTCCTATTGAAATTTTATTCCAATGTTTGCACAAGCTTTCTTTTACAGAAAATGTAGAATCATTTTGGGTTAGTCAATGTCATTAATATAGTAATGTGGGATAACCCATTTAAAGTAAAAACTAGAGGGAAAAAGAGTAACAAATTCCAATATCTAACTGGAAATGTTTGGCATAGCTTTTCATAATAATTACTTTTTAAGCATAATTTTCATAATTACTAAAAATAGAGATGACTTTAGCAAAATATGTTTTTCTAGAAAGTCTAATATGTATTTTTAATGTTTATAAATTTTTTATGTTTATGTGTGTATGAATGTGTGTACATGATTTTACAAAGTCTTGGAAGTTCCTGTGTGTGCAGGTGTATGTGTGTTTTGTATGGTCCAGAAGATGATCATAGTGACAATTTGTTTTTGATAATGGGTAAGTCTATGAAGTTTACAGCTAATCAAAGTAAAAGAATAAATAGAAAGAAATGATAAATAGATAGATAGATAGATAGATAGATAGATAGATAGATAGATAAGTTGGTAGGTAAATATTCAGGTTGGGTAGGTAAGTGAATTGATAGATAGGTAGGTAGGTAAATAAACAGGTAGATAGCATTTATTTACTTAGTACTGTATGTTCAAAGTCTGGTCTTTACACACATATGGAAGGGACTTCTATTCACTAGGTCATCTCAAAAGGCCTTATAATATATGTTTTTAAAACCTTGTACTCAACATTTTCTTGTTTTTCTGAGACAGGGGACCATGTAGTTCAGGATTCTTTTAAACCCTCTACCCAGTCAAGGATAGTTATGAACTCTTCATGCCTCTACTTCCAAATTTATGAGCTTACAGGTAATTATGACTACATCCATCTTTCAAGTTAGAAGCTACATAATATGCATAATAAACTTTTGTTAAAAACCAAAACATTTATAAAACTTTAACATTTTCAGTAGATAAAATTAACATCAGCGTATTTTTCAATATATAATATCATGTATTTTCTGACTTAATCGAATCAAGCTAGAGTTCAGGTACAGAAGTGTAATCTAAACCTTCTACTCATTTGTACTAAAACCATGAGCAATCTGAAAGTCGTGTGCCAGCCTGTCCCACAGATATCAACCTTACACAGAATGATCATGGACACCCTTCTGAAACTCTAATTAGAAGTGACCTTGAGAGAGAGGCAAAGCAAGAAACATTCATTTAAGAGCTGACATCTACAGCAGGTATTTTGTAGCATGGTTTGTTGAATGCGGTTACCCTAGGAACAGAAAATTCTTCAGTGTCTAGCACACTCAAAGGTTGTTTTAACACACTTTTTTAAATTTAATTTTTATTTTTAGTAAAATATTATTATTAGTTCTTTGAGAATGTCACACTTGCATACAGCATATTTTGATCATGTTCGCACACTCCTCTTAATTCTCTACCTCCTTGACCCTCTCAACTTTGTGTCCTCTTTTTATTTTTAACCCACTAAGTTAGTGCTGCTCTTAGACTCAAAGATATGGGGCCATCTACTGGATGTAGTCAACCTATGAGGGACCACACCCGTAAAGAAAGCTGATTCTCCTTTCCCCAGAAGCCGTCAACTGTGCAAAGCTCCTCAACTAAGGGGCGAGAGCTTGAGATGTTCTCCCCTTCCAAGCTAAACGTTGACTAGCGTGATCTCATGAAGACTTGCAAAGGCAGTCTGAGCTACCATGAATTCATTGACTGTACTGGCTAGCTTTATGTCAAGTTGATGCAAGCTGTAATCGTTTGGGAAGTGAGTCTCTAAATTGAGAAAAGTATTTCCATAAGATTTGCTTGTAGGCAAGTCTGTAGTACATTTTCTTTTTTGATTAAGGATTGATGTGGAAGGGCTCATATCCCTGTGGGCTGGTGGTCCTGGGTGTGGTAGAAAAGCAGGCTGAGGAAGTAATGAGAAGCAAGCCAGAGGCAGCCGTCTTCTATGGCCTCTGTATCTGTTTCAACCTTCAAGTTCCAGCCTTGAGTTCCTGCCTTGACTTTCGTTTAATGACAAAATATGATGTGGAACCCATAAGCTGAAATAAACTTTCTTCTCCAAGTTGCTTTTGGTCATGATGTTTTATTAGGGCAATAGAAACTGTACTTAAGAAAAAATGCACAGTCTTATGATATCCAGTCCTCCTCAACCTCTGGCTCTTTCCTCTTCATCTTCCAAGATGGTCCCTGAGCCTTGTGGAATAGGTGTGTGTTTACTGCTCTAGTTGGTGGCTTGAATCTGGGTCTTACATGCTTCTTGGGTGGCTGGATGGAGTCTCTTTTACACATTTTCTAACAAAATTGTTCTTGATAAAGTTAACATTGAATATTATCAATGCCTTCAAACGTTAGTGCATAGTATCAAGAGTACTTTACACAGATAGCCATGTCCCTTCCCTTAAACCACACTCCTCCATTGAGCCAATGAAGTTACATCTGATTGCTATCTTGCTAACCTTACTTGGGGATTTCTTAGTCTTCTTTACATCTAATTGTCTCTTACTAGACCTTATATGCTGCATTTCCTTAGGCTTCATTCTGGTCACTCCTTTGAGTTTTGAGGTTCAAGAGGATACCAGCCACATTATGCTCATCTTTATGTAAATCGAATATTATTTTAAAATTGATTTTTTAGTTTTTCTATAGCTACCACTATAGAACTTAAAAGTTACATAGTACTCAGTAGTAGTTAGTAAGAATCTGAGAGATTTGAGCATATTGCAATGCTTATTTTGTTTTAATCTGTTTTTACATCATTGGTTGCCTGAATTTGAGTTTATTCTTCTTGAAAATTTCCATACTGAGTGTGCATGCAGAGTCCGCTGATAGAGGGGCTCCTCGGAGCACCGGGACGGTCCCGCGCTGGTCTCTGTGTCCTTCGCCCTCGGCTTTCTGGATTCTGAGAATCTGGGGAAGGTGCTAGATGTCATCACAGATGGTTATGAGCCACCATGTGGATGCTGGGAATTGAACTCAGGACCCCTGGAAGAACAGTCAGTGCTCTTAACCTCTGAGCCATCTCTCCAGCCCCGTACATTTTCTTAATAGAAAATATTTCTTATCATCGTGCTTCTGATGTGAGAGTGCTGGAAATCCCTGATTGGTCTGCCCATCCAGTAACTGAGTTCCTCAGTCCTTAACTACACTGTCAGCTGAAACTCTAAATGTTCCCAATAAGCCACATATTCAATAAATGTTAACTAGTCTGAACTCAAAAAAAAAAAGAAAATTTCCATACAATTTTTACCCATTTGCTCTTTTCCGATGTAATTATTATTTCCCTTTGGAACTACCGGTTGTTTCAAAAACATAGATAATTCTAGTCAATCTATATACAAAATACAAAATTAAAATTAACTTGTATCTAGAGTATTATTGAACCAAATAGTGAAAATAAAACATTAGTTCATGTAATGTAGAAGCCATACATTTTAAACAAAATATGTAGTCTCATATAGGTACATTAACAGAACTGGAAAACAAAGATTGTTGTACAAAGTAGTACACTAATAAAACATTTAACAACAAAATAAAATTGAAAAACGAATAAACAACAGTTTTCTTTTACTTTATTATTCATAAAACACACATCTATTCTGGTTTATTTGCTATGCTCCAGCCAAAGTCCTCTCAGAGCTCATCACAGGTGCAAAGCTTGCTGAGGAGAGGCAGGCTTCTGTCCCTAATGCTTCTTGGCCTCAGGAGTTTGAGGCCTTCTCTGCTCCTGCTCTGGAATTTCCTTCAGTTACTACCACCTTTCTGAGAGCTTTTTCAATTCCTGATACACTATTATTTTTTTCTCCCTAACTATGTATTCTGATTTTTTTTCCCATAGAATTGATTACATTCAAAACGTGACATATACCTCTGCACGATTCTTTATTTTCCCTCTTTAAATGGGAATTTTAGTCCCAGTAGGCAAAGGATACCTGAATTTTCCCCTTGTAGCATCTAGAGTTATTGGAATGTACATGTAATAATCAGATACTGGTGAATATTTGTTAGAAAATGACAGCAGTGAATGTGATAGATGAGCTGCAATTATTGAAAAACAAAGTTAAAATTGCTGCTTGGAAAATGAAGAATAGCATGTTGTAAAGAGGGAGAGATGTTAAAAGTCATGTGAATATTTGACTACTTCATTCCAGTGAAGCTGACAACTCCCATTAGATGAATATGTTCCTCTAAAAATACTATTGGAAGGGGGCTGGAGAAATGGCTTAGTGGTTAAAAGCGCTTCTTGTTCTGGCAGAGGATCCAGGTTTGCTTCCCCACTTGGTGGCTCACAACCATCTGTTACTTCAATTTCCAGAGGATTCCACACCCTCTTCAGATCTCTGCAGGCACTAGGCATGGACCTGATACACATACATATATACATGTGGGCATAACACTGATACAAATGAAATAAATAATTTTTAAAAATAGAAACTACTTAGAAAAAAATTATTAAGAAGAAACAGCCTAGAAGGAGAGAATTGAAGTTTCCAAGCCTGCTTTATGGTCACCTGTTCCAGAAAAGAAGTCCATTAGAAGATACCAGAGCCTCCCACTTAGTTCCAGAAGATTACTGGTAATTGACAGGCCGTGGGCTGATCAGTCTTCAGCCCTGTGAGATTTCTGAGCCTCACTCTGGAATTCATCAGGCAGCAGTGGAACACAGGAGATACAGTGCCTTCCTCTTGAAGCTTCCCCAAAACTGCTTCTCCAAAACCCAGTTGTGTGAAATGGCCAGGTATTCACTCTTGTCTATGTGGATAAACACAAATGGGATTTTCAATTTTAAAAATTTAAATAGTTCTAACAAAGTAAACTACAAACAAATTACTTTTTAGTTAATTCTATGAAATAGTTGAGGAATAAATGATTGGACTTTTATAAATTCTTTCAGAGATAAGCCCAGAAAGAATGACTTTCGAATTCTCTCTCTCTCTCTCTCTCTCTCTCTCTCTCTCTCTCTCTCTCTCTCTCTCTGTGTACTCATGTGTGTGCGTATTCATGTGTGCATGTTTGATATATGTGACAATGTGATGTGAATGTGCATATTCATGTGTATAAATATGTGATAATGTGATGTGAATGGACATAGTCATGTGTATATGCACACCGTGACCACACGTATGCGTGTTCGTGTACATGTGAGAACCAGAGCTCAATATCTAACGGAGTAGCTTTCTTAGTTTTTGAGACAGGGCCTCTCAATGAACCATTAGCTCACCTGTAGCAGGCTTTCTTTGGGCTGCTAACCAGTTCTCAAATTACAGCATGAAGACTTATTAGTTATGAATGCTCTGCCATAGCTTATGCTTGTTTCTGAATAGCTTTGTTTATTTTACTTAAATTAACCTATTTCTCTTTATCTATGTTTTACCTTGGAATTTTTATCTTTCTTTTATCATGCATGTTCTACTCTGTGTCTGTCAACTGCCTGGCTGGCCCCTGGTGGTCTCTCTCTCTCTCTCTCTCTCTCTCTCTCTCTCTCTCTCTCTCTCTCTCTCTCTCTCCCTTATCCCCTCTCTTCTCTAGGTTAGATTCCTCCTCCTACTCCTATGTGCACACCAGCACTGCCTATCCTTCTACTGCCTAACTGTTAGCTGTTCAGCTTTTTATTGGACAAAGCAGGAACATTAGGCACGCAGTGTATCTTTATATTGCTAAACAAATGTGGCATAAACAACTATAACACAACTTTACAAAGTTAAAGTAATATTTCTCGACATAAACAAATGTTGCTTTTTTTAAAGTTGAAACAAAAAAGCTCAGTTTATTTTTGAGGAAGGGGGAAGCCTTATATATTCCCCACCTAGCTGGGGGAAGGGCTGTGCTTTGCTGGTATCTGCTGTTATGGTGTGGTCATCTTTCACTGGTCCAGATACCCCACATCAGGACTCTGCCTCTGTTGCTAAGGCCCCAGGCAGACCCAGGCTGGCTTGGAAGGATGTGTGCACTTGAGGGACTCTCATAACTTTTGAGGAAGTGCTATGAGCACATGCTTTAAGGCACTAGCAGTAACTGGTTTGAACTGGCTGAGGCCTTGTGGTCTCCAGACTTTTAGAAGCCTCTAGGTTCTATACATCTCACAAAATGTAACAGTTTTACATAGTTAAAGTAATCTTCCACAACACTTATCTATTCAGTTAGATGGTCTAGCTAGGAACCCCCTGGGATCCAACTATCTACGTTTTCCTGTGCCTTTTTTCTAGAAAGTGAGATCCCAACTCAAGTTGTCATACTCACATGATCAGCACTTTACCAATTGGGCCAGCTCCCCAACCTCTGTTTTATCTGATTATAATCTTTGATAATTAAAACTAGGTTAGAACAGTTTAATAAAGGATAGTAGAACTAAATATGATAGTTATAAAAATAGTGAGGGAGATTGAAAAGAAGGAGGAATAGGAGGATAGTGGGATTAATATCTTAACAGAGTAGTAACTCTTAGAGTTGAGTTGGTATTTTTCTGGAACAAATAACAGAAGCTTAAAATACTACTTATAGTTATAAAAGCAACGAAAGATACTTTAAATAATAATTTAGAGCTGGCTGTAGAATAAAGTAAAAATGATGGAATAATGCACATTAAATCCTTAAACTTTGTACAAGGAATCTAAAACATATTTTATTACTAATAGATTAAGAAATGATAATAATAACCAATTAAAAAATTCTGAGGTAACCAACAAATGAATTAAGGGTAAACTAGACTCTAGCTGGCTTTATTAGACCACCAGCTCTCAAATCATGATATGAAGACATTGCTAATTATGAATGTTTGGCCTTAGCTTAGGCTTTTTTTCTAGTTAGTTCTTTTTATTTCTTTAACTTAAATTAGCTTATTTTTATTTATTTATGTGCTGCCCTGAGGCTCATTTACCTCATTTATGTACTATCCATTCTGCTTTTCTTGCTTCTTCTGTGTCTGGCTGGAAGGCTCTTTTTTTCCCCCCTCTGGTCACCAGACCTGCTTAGCTTTCCTCTGCATACTTATTGGTCATTAAGCTATTTAAGAGAGGCCAATGAGGTGCCTTAGACAGGCAAGGAAAATAGCAACACATCTTCATATATAGTGAAACAAATGTAGCAAAAACAAAATCAGCATATATTTACACAGTTAAACAAATATTTTCATTTATAAAAGTAGATAAAATTGATTTCTCCTATGGAGGGTCTTGGGGAGTGGGAAGTTGAGATAAAACACTGTGTTTTGTTTGTTTTTTCATTTTTGATCTTGTTTACATCATCCATGGTGCTCTAGAACATACTATGTAATCCAGGCTTGTTTTTGAACTAAGAATAATATGACAGTGCTGGGATTTCAGGGGGTTGTGACAACACCAGAGTAATTTTTTAGTTCATAATTTTCCTGCACAATTTTGCCAAGGTATTTTTGATTTTTTAAAAAATTAAAAGCTGAAAAGTGATGATACTAAGTCCTAGGTTAAAATGAATTAAAAGTTTCATACTGATAGATATTTGGAACTGGAAGAGCCTGCAGAACTCAGAATCCACACAAACCCACCTTTTCTCACCAGTTTCTCCTTTACATGCTGGGATTTTCTCTTTCTCATTGTCCTCTTTCTCACTTTGAAATCCTCAGTGTTCCATCTGTCATGAATCTTTTTTCCTCGTTAGTCACTTTGTCTCAGTGAAATGCAATGGTTACCACTAAAATCACACATCAGAATTATCTTTTCTAACAAGCCTTCATGTTTCCTACCTCCCTCTCTGACAGATTTCTTTTATAACCTCCCTTAGATCTGTTTCTTGATTAGCACATTCTTATTTGCAATGACTCAGTTAACACCTCCTGATTAATATCAGTTTTCTTCGTCAGATATGTTGCTTGTTTATTCATGATTATTTGCCCATTATTAGCACAAAACATTTGAACAGTAAATAATTACTGAATAAATGATTCATTGATTTGATAGACAGCTCACAATGAGAAAACAACCCCAGGATATTGTATCATAATGACAGCTACTGATCCATTTCTTCTTATATCTCAAGGTACAATTTGAACTCAAGATTTTTGTTCTGAATTTCGGACTTCACTTCTAAAACATTTTTCCTATTTGAGACAGGGTCTCATGAGTCTTAAGCAGGCTTCAAACTTCCCTAGTAACCTAACCATAAAGTGCAGATCCTCCGCCTTCACTCCCTGAGTGGTGCAATTACAGAAGCATACTACCATACATGGTTTATGTGGTACTAGGGATCAAGCCTAGGACTTGCATGATAATCAAAGTCTCTGCCAACTGATCTCACATCTCATCCCCATAAAACTATTTCTCTCTTCACCTCTTTTTAAAGGATCACTAGCTATGGGATATCGAATTATTGTTTCCAAGTATTTTCTGTCTCAGTGAAAGGAAATTTTAGTTTGTTATGGCTTGTGGGTATAATAAGATCATTGCTGTCACAGAGCAGAGAATGCTGTTGCAGGAGCATGTGCCTGTGCATTTGTGTAGGGAACAAAGGAAGATATTAGGTATTCTGCTCTTATCATTCTCTACTTATTTTTTTTTTGAAAAAGGGTCTTTAATAGAATTTAGAACTAGGCTGGCATCCAATAAGCCATAGTAATCTTCCTGTCTTTTCCTCCACAATGCTTCAAGTACCAGCAACACATGTGGCCCACACCTGGCATTGTATGCAAAGGCTAGGGATGTGAACTAAGGTCCTCATGTTTGTACAGCAAGCACTCTTATTCACTTACCACTCCATACTCAGAAATAATACATTTAAACAAATCTCTATGCAATTGTCTATATGTTTTGGTTTTAGCTGCTAATTTTGGTGGCTCAAATCCAAGTATGGATGGAATTGTTTTGAAGGACAGGCGACAGAGCAGTTGTTTAACACTGAAGAAATATAACTTGTGTATCTTTTCTAGATAAAATCAATTAGATTAGCCAGGCATTACAAGCCTTTAGTTCTAATGTTGGCAAGACAGAGGGAGGCAATCTCTGTGAATTCAAGAACAGCCTGGTCTACACAAAGAGTTCTTGTCCAGTTAGGGCCTCATAGTTAATACCTTCTTTCAAGAAAGGAAGGAAGGAAAGAAAGAAAAAAGAAAGTAAGAAAGAAATCACAATGCTATGTGTGAGACACACATGTTGCTGATAACTCCAAAAAAAGGAAAGGAAAGGAAAGAAAAGAAAGGAAGGAAGAAAGGAAGAAAGGAAGGAAGGAAGGAAGGAAAGAATTGGAAACTGAATATTTGACGTATTATTCAGATCCCAGTTACCTAATGTGCCAAAAAGCACAAAAAGTCCCTTATAGCTAATTGATGTATTGCTGGAAATAAATGGTGGTGTGGTTTGAACCACGGATTTACCTGTCCTGTGTCAGCCCATTCTGAAGGTAAAGACAAGGAAGGAGATGAAGAGTGGAGTGAGCACTGTTGGAAAAACAGGAAAGTAACCATTTCTTTACTGCGGTTGCTCGTCACTCTCAACAAAGCACTTCCAATGTCCCACACTCACGTCACCTGGCTCTCAATTCACTTCTTCCAATCTAGGGTCATATCACCTCTTCAAACATCTGGGCTCACTTCACCTTTCCATTTTCTGGCTATCGCTTAATTCTTTCAATTTTCAGGACTTACTTCATGTCTTCCACCATCTGATTCTCACTTTGTTCCTGCCGTAACTGAGCTCACTTAATCTCTTTCTATATGTGGGCTCACTTCACTTCCTCCAGCTTCCCAGATGACTTCACCTTTTCTAATTTCTGGCATACACTTCACTTTTTCCAATATCTTGTTCTACTTCATGTTTTCTAATTTCCAGGCTAACTTCACCTCTTCCAGCATTCAGCTCTTACTTCTTGCCTCCAACATCTGGATTCACATCACCTCTTCCAATATCTGGTGCACACTTCACTTCTTCAAATATCTTCACTTTGCCTTTTCCAGCATATGGCTCTCACTTTACCTCTTCCAACATACATGCTCCTTTACCTCCTTGACATCCCAGTCCAGTGCACATCTTTATTCTCTCTTTTTTAATTATGTGGAGATAGGAAAATATATTCTCTTTGCTTGTTAGTTTGAAAACATGCTGCTCTTAGTGTAGATTTGTAAACCCAGGAAGTTCCAGAAAGGCAAAGATATACTGAACTAATTTCACCATGTCTCAAGACTCAAAATGATAGGCAAATTTTTTACAGATAGACTATTCTTGCTCACATTCTCATCAGTGAACATGTCTCTTTTGCTCCTGTACACCTGTGTTTTGTGTAGATTCATTTCTGAGATAATCAGTCACACTTGTTTTTCTAGCATACTTTTTCTGTTTTAATATCTTAGAAATCACCATTTTTTCAGTCATTTTACATGTCAGACATTTCTGTATGAGGCAAAATCTACTCTTAGACATCCAAACAATTAATAACTATTATTTCTAAGTGCTGATAAGAATTTTATATTCTTTGACTCATTTGGCTCTCATTTTAAAATTTATGTTATTATATAGATTATAATTGATAGAAGTATAAACATTCATATACTGCTTTGGTGTGGTTTTAAATATCTTCCTTGGATGCTCATAAGAACAAAATTCAATGGTTTGTAGTATGGTAGATAGAAAAGGCTTCTCACCTAGCATTTTGACATCTGGTTTCTTAATAAAGTAAAATGGTTGATAATTTGCTGACCAACTTGCTTCTCAGCAATAAGCCTTGAGTGTGAGCCTAGCACTTGAGGTAGCATTAAAGTCCCCATGCTCCAGTGCATCGGGGGAGAGCACTGTCAGAGTGGTTGATTACTTTACCTAATGGGCTCTTAGAAGGATGGATGCTGATGTGGCAGCCTGTACCCATACATTAGTCCTGCTTGTGTTAGAGCCAATTGCCGCCTGACCTCCCCTCCCAGCAGAGGCAATGTGGTGCCTTCTGTACATCTTTTAGTCACATTAAATCATGTCATTTAAAGGCCTTCTGAATGTGAATGAGTTTACCTTATGCTTAGCAAAGGAATGAGACGAACTTCTGAACTACAAGTCCATGATCATTTGCACTCCCCAATTTTCATATTGCTTTAATTCTTCCTTTCTCAATGGGTAATGACACTGTCAGAGTTGGTATCTGCTAAAAATTTCCTACTGTCAAAGCTAGAATGTCATTAAAGCAAAAAAAAGTCACTAAGACAATTTAAACTCCCTATTTGTATGCCAGATAGGTCTGTAGGTTGGAGGCTGATCTATCTTTCTTGTCTGGATATGGATATGTTCAGTCCAATATGGCTAAGAAGCTGACCTGCCAGTGTATGCTCATGGAAAGGCTAAGAAAACTCAAGATACATGCATGATTTTGAAGGAAGAGAAATGAAATCAGTGAGTCCACAGAGGGTCTCCTTCTCAACCAGTGGGTCTATTTCTGACCTTGGTATATGAAAGCTCAATATTTTGTGATATAGGGAACAGAAATTTTACTTAATTTTTCCTCAGAAATGGGCATATTAATAGTCTAAAAAGTCCACCCAAATTCTGATTATTTCATCTACTTGTTTTCCTTTGCAGTCAACAGGTCAGGATTGCCTCTAAGAAAGACACATGATATGAGCACACTGAGAACTGCAAAGACACAGGTATATTATTGTATTTATTTGTAAATAATTATTAGTCAAAGATGAGCTAAAAACAGTTATAGTATAGATGTTTGTATATTGATACAAATAAAAGATTATTTTATGTTTGATTGAGATAATTTGTATATAAATATAAATTTAGATTTTATATATTGATATTAATATATACATATTCTCAATCAAACATATAAAATAATTTTTATGGTATCAATATATAAAATCTAAATTTGTATCAATATATAAAATCTAAATTTGTATCAATATACAGATTATCTCAATCAAACATATGAAATAATTTCCCATTGGTATCAATATACAAGCATCTATATCGTGGCAATTTGCTTTTGGCTCACCTTTGGCTAATAATTATTTGCAGGTAGATACAATAATCTACCTATCTCTTTCCTATCTATTCCCTTGCTCTTCTTTAAAGGAAATTTTTAAGTTTCTATTATAGTTTTATTTTTAACTTGAATTTAACTTATAAGTATTTTATCAGAATGATAAATATTTATAACTTTTAGAGGACAAAACTTATCAGGAGAGGGGCATAGTTTTTATTAGGTTGTATTATGCTGACTTGTGGATGATGATATTTTTGTGGGGTCTTATAAAACTAAAACAATGGTTAAGTCTTAATGAATTTACAATAAACATCTATGTTGGGTGCCAGATATTGCAGGAATTATTTACATCTGATATACCATATGATGGGTCAATATTTACTAAGGGGAGAGAATGGACTTATAAATATAAGAAGCAATTTTAGGAGAAACAGAACTCCACACAGGGATACTCAGCTTCCTCCCAGAGAATGCAGGAACCAAGGAGGAGGAGGAGGAGTCTGGGTTCCAGGCTCTTGAATGATTCTGGCCACACCCCCTCAGGGGTCTGGATTTTTGAGGTCACTAGTGCTTCCTTGGGTAACATCTGAATCTCACTACATACTACAGTGACTGTCTTAATGATTATGAGCTTGCTCAGTAGTTGAAGACTGGGACCAGCACTAAAGATTTTGAGTAGAACAGGATTTCTGAATCCATGAACTTAAAATTACATGAATGTATTTAAATGTTTGACATGTTTTCTTAAGTCAGTGGTCCTCAAATGATCTCTGACATACCATCTTGAAAAAGACCCAGAATCTGCTAGAAACATTCAAGATCCTTGGTCCCAGAGCTTCAGCATCTTTAGGAACAGGTATCCAAAACTCAATAGGCCTTCTAGATAATTCTGGTAAGTTAAAGTTGGGGGAACAGGGAGCTGAGGAGATGTGTCAGTTGGTGATGTATTGGTCACACAAACATGAAGACCTGTGTTTGGTTTCCCCTCAGTACTAATGTAAAAAGCCAGGTGGGGTCATGTGTCTGTAATTCTTGCCCAAGCAGATAGCAAGTTTTGTTGGACAGACATTCTGACTGGACTGGTGAGCCACAGCTTTAGTGAGAGACACTATTTAAAATAAATAAAGTGGAGGGGTGATGGAGGAAGACAGTTAATATCAACCTCTGGTGTTCATATGTGCATACCTCATATATGTATGTGCACATGCATACCTGTGTGCCTGCATGTCTGTGTGTGCATCCCCCCACATACCTCTTGCTAACACACACCTCTACTCTCTCTCTCTTTCTCTACACACACACACACACACACACACACACACACACACCAAGAAATTTCACAGTTCTACTAATCAAGGATTATACAAAATTTGGTTTAAGAATTTCTCATGAAACCATGTGAGAGATCTGATTTTGAACTGAGAGAAATATTTACTCTCTTATTTCAGGTCATCCCAGACCAAATCAGAATAAACTGAGTCAAAATCTATTAGGATAAAAATGCTGAGAATCTCAGATGAGGACTTCTAATCACTGAATGCAATAGTGTAGGAATTGCATTCACATTCCTGGTACTCTGTGTTAGCTCAACCACATGGTAACATCTAGAACTGCTGAGGTTTAGACTCTGTGACCAGGCTTTAAAAGGAAGGCTGTGTCAAGGGGAAGGCTAACTTGTCAAGTGAACTCTGTCTCTGCCTTTGACTCAAATCATACCAGTTAACTTCAGAAAAGGAAGATGACTGGAGCTAGTATCATTAGAGCAGTGTGTGCTCTAACAGTAAGTAACACAGAGACTGGAGAGATGCTGAGTTGTGTAGAGCACCAGTGCCTCTTACAGAGTCCCTAAGGTTTGTTCCCAGTGCACACCATGGATGGCTCAAAATTCCTAGGACTCTCATCTGTGTGATGATTCTGGCCTGCACAGACACCTATACTGTGTACATTCTGACACATACACATGATTAATATAATGCAAAGAGCTTTGAAAAGAATATACACTTGGGGCTGGAGATGTGGTTCATTGGTTAGGAGCACTGGCTGTTTTTGCAGAGGACGTGGGTTCAGTTACCAGCACCTACATGATGTTTCGGAACCATCTATAAATGCAGTTCTGAGGTCCTATGCCCTCTTCTCATCTCTCAGGTGCTACATAGACATACATGCCCCCTTTTATCCTCAAGTGGCTCTTGTCAGTTGTTTTGTCACAGTAATGTAGAAATTAACTCATCCATTTATGAATGAAAGCTTCTCCCTAGAAATGCAGTGGACCATCATACTCTTGTTGTAACATAAGATGTCACTGTGGGGACTTTCCCTATAATCAAATAAATAGCCACCCTAAGTGTCATTATACAACCTTCATTCAGAAACTGGTGATGGGAGAAGCAGAGATCCATAGCTAAGCACCAGGTCAAGCTCTCAGTCCAGCTGAAGAGAGGGAAGAGAGATTACAGGAGCAACGAAATCAAGATCATGAGGAGGAGACCCATAGAGATGGCTGACCTAAGCTATTGGGAGCTCACTGACTCTCTGAGGAAACTTCAGGGAAAGGAACTAAGCCCTCCAAATGTAGATGACAGTAGAATGGCATGGGCAGTTTTTGGAGCCTCTTGCAGTAGGAACAGAGTTTATTTCTGCTGCATGAACTGACTCCTTGGAGCTCATTCCCTACAGAGGAACACCGAACCCAACCTTAATACTAGGGGGAGGGGTTACTGGGACCTATCTCAACTGGATATGCCAGACTGAACTGACCCACCTTGGGGCTCCTTGTCCTCCCTGGGGAATGGGTGGGGGGATGGGGTGGATAAGAGGCTTAGAGAGGAAATGGAGCAGGGGAAGGTGGGGGATCAGTGGAGGGGATAAGAAATAACTTTTTAAATAAAATTTTACTATTTTTTTTTAAAAGATGTCACTGTGGACACACTGCTGATTTGGAACATTCTCAAGGTTTCAAGGTGTTTCTTCAGGGAGAAAGTATTCTTGGAAACATAGAGCCTACAATCTGGTCAATTATTTTTATAATTATTTAAATAATAAATTTTTACAAACCTTGTATACTTAACACATTTAGATGTCACTTCCAGCAATCACTTGCTAATTGTTAAATGTTGATTATCAACATAGATTAGCAAAAAATGACTGATTGGCAAGGAAATTGATCAACTATGTAAGTGTAGGTGCAATTATATATTATTTGAGTTTAGTTCCCATAATCCCATAATCTAATGATGACATAGCTTAGTGGTTGGGCATGGAGTATGACATGTGGAGATTCTGAGTGTGACCTTCCCAATGGGAGGATAATTATTAGCATATTATAAATCTCACTTACCATAATTATACATGTGCTCTGAAATTTTATCAGCACATATCCATAGTTTAATAATATTGTTTGGAATTAAAAATAAAGGTAAAAATCCTATTTAACCAAAACCACAGATTACCACTGGTTTTCACTCTGAAGTACCTAAACTCAAAGGAGGTGACATGAAAATTCTGATGTGACTGACCACTCTTTTGTGTGACTTTTTTTAAACAACAATGTAGCAGCAATAAACAAACAAACAAACAAATAAACGTGACTTTGATGTAAAGAAGCACTTGTTAAAATACTGGTTGTACTGAGTACTTTTTAGCTTGCAAGGTTTTTGAGTGTTTTGCTCACATGTGACGAAGGTAGACTGTTCCCAAACTGGTGTCCATAGAGATTTCTGAAAATTTGACATATTTTCTTCTTTACTTCTCAAAAAGTCCTAAACTAATGCCTTGCAATGCCCACCATAACAAACTCCAACTGACCTTTAAAAATGCAAGCAGACTTGTCTGTAACATTGGTGCCTGGGTTTCATGTAGCTCTCTAGTGTGATTTCTATAGAGCACCTTTGGGCAGTAAAGACCAACTTGCCAAGTACAGTTCTTAAATATGATCAAGCCAGTCAAGCTCCAGCATGATTGAGGAGGAGCTTGTGAAACTCTGCTTCTAGCTGAAGAGCAGTTAAAGGCTGCTAAGCTCAAGGAGAGTTTTGTTAGACCTTAGTAGTCTGTCTATGCTTACATGGGTGACCCGGTATTTCTGTATACACATGCAGAACTAACTGGACTCAGTGCATTAAAGGAAGAGGCCACGGATGAGTGAGTGGTGGTGGAGCTAGTCTGGAAAGAGATTGGGGAGGAGAGGGAAGAGTATATATGATCAAAATACATAGTATATATGTATGAAGTTCTCAGATAATAACATACAAAGACACACACACACACACACACACATAGACACTCACACACAATTTGGGACTGGAAAGGCAGCTCAGCAGTTAAGAACACAGTTGCTCTTCCAAAAGACCCAGGTTGAATTCTCATGACTCATAATCACCTATAATTCCAGCTTCAAGGGATCTGATGTCCTCTTCTGGCATTCTAACTCCCTCTCAGCCATACATCTGAATAAAAACAATTAAAAGAAAGTCTTTAGATATTCATATCTTGTAAAGGAGCACATAAAGTTGGAAGCCATGACATGAGGAATCTACAAGAAGTTGGAGGGAAGAAATGAGGAGGGGATATCATCAAAATACTTTGTATTTGTGTATGGAAATTCTCAAATAATAAATAAGGATGTATTTAAAGCCTATTTTATATCTAGGGAAAAAAGGAAGAGGTTTTATTTTTTGTTTTGTTTTCCCCCTGGATATAGTAGGTATGTTCACATCTTCAAACCTCAGCCGCTTTCTTTTTCTTTTTCTTTCTTGTATAGAGTCCGAAACTCTGCTGACCTTTGCTTTACCTCCTGCCTCTGTGTTTCTCCACACTGTGTTTCTTCTGCTGTCCACACCTCTTTAACAGTACTGCCTATTGAGTCTTTTCTATCACCACCTTTGCTCCCTGACTTCAAAATTGAGACCCCATTTCTTCTCAATATTTGCTATTATTACAATATAAAGCCTTTGCCATGATTAATAAGAACTGTTGATTAGTTGCAGTCCCTGCTCCTTTTGAAGGTATTTATACCACAGATGATAAAATTAGAAATCTAGATATGACCAGATGTTGTGGGGATGTACATGCAGAACAAGTCCCGTGCACTGTGTGTATGCCTGTGAACTAGGTCAGCTATTCTGAAGAGCTGTCTGTCAGAGTTAGCCAAATCAAAGATATGTCACCATGGCTTGGCATTTCGATGCCTGGATATAATTTTTTACTCAGATTATTCCCAAGAAATGCCCAGAGAAGCATGCATATAAAAATAAGATTTAATTTTTAGTTTTAATTATTTATATATTTGTCTGTGGGTATGTGTGTGTCAGCCTGTGGAGACCAGAAGAAGGGCTTGGATTTTCTAAATCTGAAGTTACAGGCAGTTGTCAGCCACCAGAATGTGGGGAACAAGTCAGGGTTTCCTGCAAGAGCAGTAGCAGGTGCTTTTAACCACAGAATGATCTCTGCAGCCCATAAAGGGATTTTTAATATGATGACAATGTCAGTGCTACTTGTGGAACACAGTTGAAAGCTACAACTTGAGGCTCAGATAAACTGAATATGGTAGCTTGAATGGCCATTTGCTACAGAACTCAGATATGATAGAATTAGTTGGAAAGGTGAACACTCAGTGACGTATGAAGCTATAATAATGCTAAATGAAAGAATAAGGACAACACTTCTTGACAACCTGCCATTTACGAAACCTGAAAATGAACGCACACAAAGCGTACGTTACCCAATATATGCAACACAGTCTGGAGATGCAGCTTAGTGGTGGAGCACTTGCTTCCTAAGCACAAATACCCTTGTTTCACCTCCAGTACTGAAAAGCTGAAAGCAAATACATAAAACCAAAAGAACGAATGCTAAGCCCATTCCAATGCTTGCATTGATAGGAGGAAGACACAGATGAGAATAAAGACGAAGATAGAGTGGGACATACAGAAAGGAAAGGGATACAAATTAAACCAGATTAAAAAACAAAAACATTCTTACAAAGTCTTTTAAGAAATGTGTATGAATTTGAAAGCATCCCTGAAAGCTCAGATTTCAAAGTTTGGACACCATGCATTCATATTACAAAGAAAAGAAGCAGTTAACAGAGTTTGAAAAGGAATAACCTGGAAGCTGCTTCCTTGGGATAGATAGCTTTTAACTTCTGAGAAGAGCAAAACAGAAAAACCCAGGACTACTTCCTTCTCCCCCAGTCAAGGGCTTCACATGCATGAAGAGTGTTTTAGAGTGAGTCTGAAATCAGAACCCGTCATTCATGGGCCTTTTTCTTTTCTGACCCAAAACAAGAGATCAAATCTGGCTTCTCACCAAAAAAAGAGAGAAAAATTTACTTAACAAATAACAGTCCTATTTAAATTATGTAAGCAAAGATTGGTTACCCAGATAGCGAACATACCCTCAGGGAAGCTGTAGTGATGGGATTTGGAAAAGAAAAACTTAAAAGTCACAGAATATTTTAAAGGCTTAATTTCCAGTGTCCAGGGCACAGAATCAATGCACTGTGCTTTCTTCTTGTGTACACGCGAAGGGGCAGTGGAGCGCAAGATCAGGGAATACACAGGTTTTTAACATGTACACAAGTACATTGCAGTTTATAAAATTCTATCCCATAGCTCAATTCTCTTTTTTTTAACCAAAGTCTAACTTTTCCCTAAATAGCATGATGCTGGAGCCTGATAGCATGGTACTTAACCAAGTAGGAGGCTCAGCACTTTCCTGGTAAACGGCATTCTCGGCCTCTTCATCCATAGCTCCATGCCTATAACTAATTAGTCTCTGAAAAGTGATCCTCAAACTTTGAGAATTTTGTGTGAATGCAGTCACCCAGCTGTATATTAGTCCCTTCCTTGAACTCACCCCTCACAAATCCTGGCCTGAGACTCAGGTGTCTTCATTTCTGCTAGTTTTAGTCTAAGTGACATTTGTCAATGACACTGTTCAGGGCTGACCTTGAATGTCAGAATCTAACTGCAATGTTTCACTCCCTCTCTCCCTCCCTTCCTTTCTTCTCCCTCCCTCCCCTTCCTCCTTCTCTTCTTCCCTCCCTCTCTTTCTCTTCCTTCCCCCATCTCCTCATTCATACTAGACAAGCACCCATTTCTTGAACCACATTTTCAGACCTCTTCTTAAATTTTGTTTTTAACTAGGGTCTCCCTAATCCACTCATGCTGAACATGAGCTCACTTTGCAGCTCAGGCAAGCCTTGAACTTACAGCCTTCCTGCCTCAGCATTCCAAATAACTGAAATTGCAGGTCTGTACCACCAGACCACACATAATTCTGTAAAGGGACATCACCACATTAGCAAATGTACCAGACTATGAAAGAGAAAAGTGTGACTTTAGATTTTTCACCTGATTTGCTTCCTACCAAAGCAATCTTCGTGCCTCATTCTTTTCTGTGTTAGGATTACAGCTGTGCATTATTATAACTGCTTTCTGGATAGTTATACATGAAAAGAACCACCACTCTTGACTTATGACCTTGTTATGGAATAAGAACAGCTCACAGACCTCAGCTGATATAGAGTTAGTTGCTCCAGGGGTCTGCATTTAAACTCTGACCTTCCACAACCTTTTGAAAGGTATCACTTCCCTATGAACACAAATCTTCTGCTTATTTACAAAGGCACAGTTGTGGCAGTGGAAATGACTTTGAAAAAAAATAGTTGCTATTGTGACACGTGGGCATGAAGTGATAAACATTACCACCCTGGTTCTTCCTCTTTAGCTCCTCAAAAAAAAAAAAGTCCTGTAATTAGACTCATGTGCAAAAGCTGTCTCAGATTGTCAGTCACCCAGGAAAATCAGAAAACATTTGGCCTATGTCTCAGGCTTCTTGTTAGCTAGCTCATATTTACAACTCAGCCCATTTTTATTAATCATGTATTGTGATATGGCTCCAAGACATTACCTGTGTTAAATTACATCTTGTTAATGCAGTACCTGGCAGCATCTGTTGGACTCTGCCCTTATTCTCCTTATCTCTTCTTGGATTTCCTGTCTGCCTCTAAGCTGCCTTGCTACAAGCTAAAACATCTTCTTTATTAACCAATGGTAGTAAAGCATATTCACAGCATACAGAAAGATACCAGATATTACTTCCTTTTTTGTTTAATTAAAAAAGAAGCTTTTAATTTTACCATAGGAAAATTGACTATAACAAAACAGTTATAAATGGTTAATGATCATAGCCAATCTCCTTCTAGAGAAAAAGTGAAGATATGATATAGAAATGATTTTTTAAAGGTAGACTATTGAATCTAATGTAATCCATAAAACAGCTGTTAGTGCATACCCCTACACAGACACCCATGCATACACATAAGTAAAAATTAAATATAACTTTAAAAACAGTTATAAAAAGAAAGTTTAGTTCTTAAACTGAACAATAATATTTTAAATGTCCTTATTCACTATGCATTTATAGGAAAGAAGCTTTTTTAGTATAGATATATTCTGCCAAAAGTAAATTTTATAGTAATTAAGCAATTTTGTATAACCCTTCTGTTTTTGACATCTGATTTTCCCACTTAAGTATTTTCTTTCTGAGCATAGTGGCATATTTGTGACTGTTTTCACTGTGATAGAGAAGTTCATTCACAGTTAACTCACCTTGTGAACACCTAAGCATTATTTGCTTAGAGCTCTGCACCTTAATCAGGTGGGATGAAGTGACCCACACCCCTTCCCTTATCTTTTCTCATAAAAAATATTTAATCCTCCAGGCAGCACTTCTCTTTCTTCTAGATAACGGTAGAGGCATCAAATCAAGAACTCTTTGCTGGGACTGTGTAAGGAGCTTTGATTCCAGCTCTGGGTGCCCAGTCTGCATTTGTTCCTCATGATCTGTAGCACTGTGGCTTCTGTTAACACTTCAATCTGATGGAAGGGAGAAAGTTTTCCTGGCATGGCCCCATTCCCTCCTCTTATTTCAATGGGTGCATTAAAGTATCTGTTTGGAACAAAGACAAGAAGCATGGCTCCTGTTGTCAGGTCTCAATACAAATCCTCAGGCCAGCAAGCATTTTTTTTTCTTTTCTCTTACACTGTTTGATTTACTTTTTTAAAAGGTTAGAAATAGGCTAGTGGTGTTTTATCTTGTTTTTGCTTGCTCAAGCTTCATTTCCCTGTTCCGGACAAGCTGAAGATTATATATGCGATCTGACACCCATCTTTCCTGGCTATGGGATCCTAGCAGACCAAACAATGAAAGAAATAGCCAGACATTCTTCAGGCTGCCAGGGAATGAACACCATCTATCCCACCCCCAGCCCAGTTCTTAACACGCTCTCCAAGTGTCCTCAGTCCTCAACTCTATCCCAGCTCCATCCTCATCACTATAGGCTTTTATAATATATGAGTCAAACTTTAAAAGTAATTTTTGATTTAAAAAAATTAAAGAGATTAAAAATACAAAAAAAAGTGTTAGGTTAGTCATTTCTGCTTATTACAAAATGTAGTAAGAATAGTCTTGGACCCTCAAGGGTTAATTCCTTCTCTTTCTCTCTTGGTGCATATATCTCTGCCCTAGTTCATCTTTTTTTACTCCCTCCCTTCAACTTTTCCCTCCTTCCTTCCCTCCCTTTTTTCATTTCTTCCTTCTTCCTCTCTTAAATATTTTTAGATAGAGACTCAATGGAGCTCAGGATGACCTTGAACTGGTTGACAAGTATGTCCTTCAATTCAGGTCCTCCTGCTTTCACATCTCAAGGTTTGGGGTCACAGGTATGTACCACCACTCTAGCTTAAGAGAATAGTCTAGTAGTGAAACTTGACTTCAAACATTCATGAACAATTTAAAACTAAAAAATGTCACAAAGTTTTTATAGAAAGGTTTTTCCAATTCATATGTCCATTGTCCCATCTCAAACTGTGTTTTATACAGTGGTTTGAAAGAAAATGGCCACCAAAGGGAGTGGTACTTAGGAGGTGTGGCCTTGTTGAAGTAGGTGTGCTCCTGTTTGAGGAAATGTGTCACTCTTTCAGGATAGCCAGGCTTAGGTAATGAAGGAACACAGGAAGTTGGCGAAGATGTAATTGAACAAGGGGGCCATGTTCTAGCTCCAGTAAGCAGCAGAATTAGGCAGCTTGACTACACTGGCTTTAAGGATGGAAAAAAAAGGGGTTATATAATATTACTTCATGACTAAGAAAAGCCAGTGAGGCCAGGCATGTGTCCAGTGGTGTTGCTGAATGGAGGCCTATAGAGATCATTGTGTGAACCTGTGAAGTTGAAGCCTAAATTGCCTTGGAAACCCCAAGATGCTGGAGATACCAGAGCCATGGAATTCCTGCTGAGGAGAGGTGCTAACCCGGAGTGGAACCAGCCCAAAAGAGATAGCAGTCAACAAAGCTGGAAGAATTTGGAGATCTGTAGAGCATTTTGACATCAGATATGGAGATGCAGAGTTTTGAGTTTGCCAAGCTGGTTTTCAGTCTTGCTTTGGTCGAGTATTTCATCAGTATGCTCCCTTCCCCACATTTTGAAGCAATAATATATGTTCTGTACTTGTGTAAGTTGGACATATTTGATCTGCTTTTTATTTTGATTTCATATGAGATTACAGTTAAAAGATTGCATTAATCTCAGAACAGATTTTGAACTTTAGACTGTTAAACATTGTTGAGACTGTAATAGACTATGGAGACTTTTGAAGTTGAACTGAATGCATTTTTGTATTAATGATATGGCTATAAGCCTTTGGGAGTCATGAGGTATAATGTGATTTGAAAGAAGATAGCCCCCAAATGGAGTGGCACCTTTACTAGGTATGGCTTTATGGGAGTGAGTGTGGCCTTATTATATAGGAAGTGTGCCACTGTGGAGGTGGGCTTTAAGGTTTCATATATGTTAACCTACACCCAGTGTAGTTTACTTCCTGTTGCCTCTGCTAGATATTGAGCTCTCAGCTACCTTTCCAGCACCATGTTTCTTACAGACTGCTTTGCTCCCTTCCATGATGATAGTGGACTCAACCTCTAAACTCTAAGTGGGCCACCTTGATTAAATATTTTTCTTATAAAGTTGAAATAGTCACGGTGTCTCTTCACAGTAATAGAAACCATAAGTAAGACAATACTTAATCACATAGCAGTATCTTTGTTTAATGAAAACTCATTATACCGTAAAGTAATATGGCAGGAAGTTAAGCACAATGTAATCTGAGTAGTTGGAAAAGATAAAATATTTGGTGGATATACTTACCTGAAAAAAAATAGGCTTCTATTTAAAATGGCTAGCTTTTCTTTGAGACAGTGTTATGGAGTAGGTTGACCTAGAACTTGCTATGTAGCCATGGGTGGAAAACATTGAGAGTCTTGATTTTTCTGCCTTTACCATCAAGTGCTGGATTCTAGCCGTCTGCTCCTATGCTTTGTATAGGTGGAGATGCTGCTTAGGGCTTTATGTATGTTAGGCAAGTCTTCTACTAATTGAGCTATGCTCAATCCACAACAGCTATTTGTACTATCCCAAACCTTTATCATTCTCTCTTTTTTTCTGATGCTTCCTTGTTCTCCTTGCTTGAGCTCACTGAAGGTAGTGGGAATCTTGTTTTCAATTCCTACTGTACTGTCTTCAGAGCTTAAGGAGGGCCGTAGAGGGATGTGTTTTCAGTGTATTTCTTGCCCTTAACAAATGCTTGGCCTTTATACATTGTGTCTTCTCTTCACTGATAGCTATCAGTGGTCTTCTACTCAATGAAATATTTTCCTTAGAGATAATTACAGAGAAAGAATGTAACCAGATCTCACATTGCATGTGATGTTTTTTGATTTTGAAAACCACCAACTAAAGCCACGCTTGGAAGAAAGGAGAGGCACACCTATGTAATAATGGCAAAACCAAGCAAAGTAACTTCAGTGTCTATTTGGAACCAGACCAAGATGCCTATGTTTTGCTTGAATGTCTTTTTTTTTTTTTAATCCTTGTAGCTGCTTTAAAGACACACTCTAAATTCAAACTGTGCTTCCTGAGGACCAACAAAAAGAAAGTTCTGAGGCTGCTATGAAGAGAAATGTCCCTTTGTGGCTCACATGGTCTTTTCTATCTCAGCAAAATTCAAATCCCCTGAAAATGTAATCTTTGCTCTTATGCAAAATCAGTGACGAGACATCACAATAGAAGTGTGCATTTTTTGACTCAAATTGAGTTACTATGGATTCATTTGAATTTATTTTGGATGATTAAATTATCTTACATTTAAAGTTTTATTGCAGTTTGGAGAATTTCATTTGAAAGTGGAGGAGATATCTGCTCTGCATGCTGGACAGCTCTGCCCTTTGACAGTCATATTTATTTCTTCAGATTGCAAAGATTCACAGATTTGGGAGAAATTAACTAAGAATAGTTTTTGCCAAAGCAGGGTCTTGTCTGTTTTAAAGACCTTTGTACAGTGTAGTATTTATGCATAGTAGGTCCTCAATGAGCATATACGACTGATACTGAAATGCATTATTATCTTGTCATTTATCTATTATAAAAGCAAAAACTATCTGCAGGAAAAGCAGTACATATATTTAATCTTCTTTTTTTTTTTTCATTGAATAGCATGCTTACAGTGGATCACATATATGAAGAAATCCATTGTGCATTTTCTTTTAACCTGAACCTCAGTGTTACAAGTAAATTGATTTGTTTGCCTTAATGGCATCTGGTTAGAAGTAAATTTCCAATGCCCTGTATAATAATTAGATTGAGCATAAGTCATACACTGGATGTTTCTTTGAAAATGGGCTCCTTCACAAAGGTAAGAGCTGAAACAGAACACATCCCTTGGAACTCTCAGAACAGATTCTCATTGTGTAAAATCACATATGCACTGGGGTGAAGATAATGTCAGAGCTTAATGCAGACAAATAATGCTCCATGTGCTTTTCTTTCCTTTTGGCTCAATTGGTGCCATATGTTACTTAAGTGATGAAAAGCTATTTGCTATGGAGAGAGAAGAGGGTGCAGTCCGAAATATTTACTAAGTCTGAAATGACTTTGGAGTATGCTCAGTTGTATAGTTCATCTCCATTTTATTAGATTTCATTTGATGTGTCTCTTATAAGCATTTGAGGACAGAATTGATTCTTATTTCTTTATTATCCAGATACTGAATAATGAAAAAATTTTCAACTTTGAAAATGCCTAAAAACTATGCAGTTCTGATAGTACTAAATTAATTAATATTTAAACATTTTATCTCCATAAGAGAACACTATTAAGGAATTACTGGTTACTCAAATAACTCATATTTATCCTTACTTTCATATGGTATCAAACAGAACTATGAATTAAAAATTAATTTAAAATATTCTAAAGTGTATCAAAATTCTATTAATTATCTAAATTATTCTAGGTTATGAAAGAAGCCAGTGGTATAAAAATTACAAACATTATCAATATTTAAATAGAAATGAATTGAATAACTTTTTCAATATAATGATGAGCAATGCACACAGTTCAAATCTGAATAAATAAAAAGCATGGTTTACTGTATATTTTATATGCCCCAAGAAGATAAACTGGTTTTTCCAAGACACAAAGTAATTAGAAGTCAGACAAATGGCAGCCAACCATTCATGGTTATGGCTTCTTGATTTCGCTGTGGGTTATGAGGAGGCTTCATGGCTTGATAAAAATAAATCTAACCGATTCTTCTTTGTAGACTCATAACCTTCAACTAATGACTTTCCCAGACAATTTATGCTGATTGGACACTGACCTGCAAAGATAAAGCTCTTCATCTCATTTTAAATTACAAATTACCTAAGTATGTGTTGATATGCCATCATATGGGATGACATCTTCATGTTACACTTCTCTCAAAGATTTCTTTTGATGGTGAAGTTTGCTCTCACACATTTACATTTACAGGAATGTTTCATACAGTGATGGTGTAAATTAAAATAAATATCATAGGCTATTTGACATAGCCTATAGAATCTCATTTTACATACACACACATACCATACACTGATAAATTAAAAAAAGGAAATTCACATTAGCAATTTGTTAATACTAAATGCTAGATGGGTATCAAAACATAGAGACATCAGGAGTGGTGACAAACACAGAGGCCAGTGGATCTTTGTGATTTCCAGGCAAGCCTTGTCTACATAGCAATTTTTGACCAGAGTTACACAGAGAGATCCTGTCTCAAAAACTGGAAAGAACCAGACCAAACCAAACCAAAAACAAACAAACAAAAAGAAAGAGAAAATAAAATATAAGAAAGAAAAACTAACGAAAATAATGTTTTTCTTAATGGTTAACTAGCTGAGGTCCTCAAAAATACATTAAGACTCCTTTTCTTGTCCTTCTGCATCATGTAAAAGCTATGATATATGTCTTGTTTAGAATCTATGGAGATTTAGGGTAGAAGCCAAAAGATCATGGAAACTGGGAATTCTGAGGTTACAGAACTGTCTCATCTGTTTGAGTCTCTGACCTTAGATTCTGGAAGCTTCCTATTTGATAAATAGAGGAAGTTTCTTTTGCTTCAAACCATTGGTGTTCATGCTTGGATTTGGAGACAAAACACTGGCATTACATGGTAGATTTAAGAATGACAGATCAAATGTAGAATCTCTCTGAGAATAGAAAATGCCAGGTGAGGCTGACATGGAAAATGTAATGTATGAATGGGAGAGGAAATGAAAGCAAAGTTAAAATAAGAGTTTTGAAGTAAGAGAGTGGTGTGCTTTGACTCTGAAGTGTCATCCATAATATCATGTTTCTCCAGCTGTTCAAGCCTGTGTTAGTTACTTTTCTATTGCTGTGATCAAACCAAACTCACTTAAGACAGAATTCACTTTGGCTTAAGCTTCCAAAGGTAGAGTCCATGAGGGCAAAGGAGGCTAGCAGCTATGACTAAAACAGAAAGCTGAGAAATTACATTTTTATCCACATATGGGGTGCAAAGGGCAACCTGGAGAAAGGGGAAGGCTATACCCTCTTAAAGCCACTTCCTGTGATGTGCTTGCTCCCAACCACTTCTCAGAACAGCATCACTAACCAAGGAACAAGTGTTCAAATATGTGAGCCTGTGGAAAACATTTCTCATTTAAACCACAATGGTAGTCTGTGGTGAAATTGTAAACTCTTTAAGAGGTCATGCTGGTTGGCAGAGGTGTATATTTGAGGACAGTGTTCCTTCTTTTTCCACTGACCAGGTACCTCATGCTTCACAGAGAGAAGTCATTGCTGTAGTATAGCTTTCCTTATCAAGATCAACTAAAGGCCTCTGAAATCCCGAACTAAAATAAACCTTTTTTCTTACCAGTTATTCCTCTGAGCTATGTGCTTACTCTATGGAAGCAACACATAGAGATTGTTTTCTCTTTTCTCTTTTGATTTCTTCTCTACTTGTCACTCTCTAGAATAGCTTGGGTTGGACATGCAGTATAAGCAGGTGGACTCAAAGAATAAAATGGAGAAGGAATATTAGATGTGAGATCATCACCAGGTGGACCTACCAAGGGTCTCCTTTATAAAATGACATTTCCTGCACCATAAGTCCATAGCTTCTTGGAGATGGGGACTCATGAATCCCTCACTATCACATGATAGAATAGTGACTGCCTTGATGTTGTAAAGGTCCTGGGCAGGTACCTACAGCTGCTGTAAGCTTATGTATCCAGTGACCCTTCCATGCAATGAGACACACTGTTTAGCTCTGCCTCTTCATGACCCCTTACAGCCTTTTCTTCCCCTTTAGTGATGGTTCCTGAGTTTTGATGTGCCCTTTTTGGCTAAAGATTGCACTGACACTCTCTGCATTTTGGTTAGTCTTGGTGTCCTCTTAATTGAAGTCTACTACACAAAGAAATATCTATTTTTGAGGTCTGGGAGCTGTAAAAATCTCTGGCTATAGGCATACTAATTTAGAAGGTGATTCTCAATTTTTAACAGAATAATAGTAACTGGTTCACACCTAGGGCCTGTCAGCTCCCCAGTTATGAATTATTTTGTGTGCAGGACTGCATGCAGATTTGGACATTTGAAGGAAATCCTAGGAATAGCCACCAGTGTGTGCTAAGGACCAAATATAGATATCCGAAAGGGTAATTTCAACTATCCTCTGGGTGATTTTCAAAGTACATCTTCAGATGTTTTTTTTCTTTTCTTCAGTTACTTTTCTTTACTTCAGTTACTTACTAAAGGTTCCTTTGCAAGTCTAAGAAAAGATTCAGAGGAGACCTTGAATAAGGATATACAGGGATGGAAAAAAAAAATTCAGAGGGAAAGATGAACACAAATAAAATATAGGTGTAGCAATCTTATTTGTATGTCTACCCTTGATAAGCCATGCTTATCATTCTTATCCTCTATATAGTTATTGTTAACTCTTCCACATTTTAAATTCTTTTTACTGTGTTTTTTTTTAATAAATACAAAATAAAGGAAAAAAAAAAAAAAAAAAAGAAAAGATTCAGCATTTACCCAGGAAGATGTCTAAGCCACATGCACCCAGGTTTTACAGTCAGGGTCTTAGGATTTGTGGAGCCCACATGCTCCATCTGTTGATAACCTTCTCCAGAGCTGTAGACTCAGCTGCTCACTAACATGTGCTGTTGAGTCTTCATTAGACTCCTCAGGCTTTTCATGTCCCTAGTTTCCACTTAGACTCCACTCCTGCATCGAAGCTCTCTCAAGTTTCTGCTGATTCCACTCTCAATAAAAGGCATCACCTCCAGGGGACTGTTAAAACAATCCCCCTGTCCCATAATCCTTTCTCACATAGCACATAGGAAGATGACATTGAATCCTGAAAATTCTATAACATCACTTTTGTTTCTTTTTTGCATTTGCCATTACATGAATACAGGTCCTAGCACCAAGATTTTTTTCTTTTGGGCATATTAATTTGGCCCACCAAGATATTGCCAACAATTCTAAAGAGTTGTATTTTGATCTAATCTAAGCCTGTGTTTAATAAACCTAGTGAAGCATTGCTTCAAGTGGGACCATGAACTCAAATGTTCACAAAAGCCACAGGCAAATGCTATAAACAATGAAACAATGACTGGTCAGAATACATCCCATAACAAAGGGGATCATGGAGACAGCTGTCACTCAATTAAGGCCATTTGCTGCCACCAGGAATGCAGGTTTGATGTTACCAGAACTCTTAGTTTTTCAAGAAAGGTTAAAACTGGAATTTTAAAGGTAAAATCCTCCCACCTGAAATAGAGTATGGTATGTAAAAATAATGTCGAGAATTGTAAAGAGTCTATGTTTGATCCAACTATTCATAAGTTAATGGGTTTGTCTGATACAGATTTGTAGGGCTTGTCAGAAGGCATATGAGATACAGAATTTATTATTAATGAAAATAATAGGGTTCAAGTTTAACACATACACTTTCTCCATGAGTTGGTTTTCTATTGAAACACAAAGAAGATACTTGCACACACCATGGGGTATGTAATAGGAGAATAACCATGAGTTTGGCAATTAGAAGTTTTTATAATTTACAGTAAATTTGTCAGCGGGGGGGTGATGGTCTGCTCACTCTACAGACATCCAGATATCTTTGTGAAGACAGTGTGCAACAACTGAAGCTTTCATATATAGAAGCATGAGTTATTCACAGAAAACATCTCTATAATACAAGAATACATCTGTAGGAGAGTTCTAATTTGTAAGATACATGTTTATGTTCAAAAGTATGGAATTGAAAGATTAGAAATTTAGTCTTATGAATAAAGCTGTATAGGCATAGGTCATGTTTATTTATTAAGGTAGTAGACAAAGACTTCTTTGAATTATCAGAGTAGATCTAAATAGTTGTAATTGAAATCAGTCTTAAAATAGTTACTACTGTATGTGAAAAATGCCATTCTTTCCTTCTTGGACACTGGCACAAAGGATGAAAGGCTAACAAGTTATTTAAAACATTCCAATTAAAACTAAATCAATCATCAATTAACTAAACAAATGGGTATTAATGATCACAGTGTATCAGTCAGAGTGGATGTTGCTGTTGTTGAAACAAATGGCACAGTTGTGTATTCCAGGGACTGTGTGTTTAAAGGGAGCTATAAAAATAATGACAACATAATATTGAAAATCACACTGTAAAGGCTGTCCCACAGTAAATGTAACTACTTAAGTCTCTAGGTTTATGTACTAAAGACATATATATGGACTGGGAGGGTATGGGAGAAAGTCCTTAATGATAAAGAACTATTTTCTACAAATACACAGAGTGTTATTCCAGATATAGAACCAGAGCACACAAGACTATAGATTTGACAAAGAAAACACCATGGACCAAATGTTTGGTAGAAAGAATTAGGCTCAGAAAAGTTGGTTTGTGGGTATGTGAACAGGGACAGGTTTATAGACTTTGAATATCTCAGTGAAGACCTGGTTCTGAACCAGTAACTAGCTTTCCTGAAGAACTATGGTATTGTTAGGAAGATACTGAGACCTAAGGCATAAAGGTCAGCTAGATTGCTATTGCATTGGTCAGGTATGAGATGATAAACACAAGAATGAAG
>PVIH01001243.1:55660-120660 GCA_004025045.1 Sigmodon hispidus
GTGTGTGTGTGTGTGTGTGTGTGAGAGAGAGAGAGAGAGAGAGAGAGAGAGAGAGAGAGAGAGAGAGAGAGATACACTAACATGATAGGAACAGGAATGTGTGTGTGTGTGTGTGATATAAGAGTATGATAGGGACAGGGAGTGTGTGTATGTGTGTATGATACACTAGTGTAATAGGGACAGAGGAGCTCTTTACATACTGAGGTTTTATTAGCCAATGTTCTAAAAGGAACTTGAGGGCAGGCTCCATGCCTCTGTTATTAAACGCCTCAAGCCCATGAAGCATTGTTCCATAAAAAAAGGATCAGTATACAGCTAAATATCACCTCAGTAAAGTTTCACTTCTTTAAATGTGAGTCTCTTCTCTGCCTGGGCTGCTTCCTTCCTCACAGCCCTCTGTTCCTACTACAGTTTGCTTGACTACATTAGATCAAGCAAGGAACAGTGGTTTCTTTTGGGCCTGTTCAATTTAGAGATTGGAAAGCATGCTTCACTCTTCTGTGTTAAACTTTATTTTGAATTGACACACAGTTGTGCATGTCACGAGAATGCAGCATGACATCATAATAAACAGATACATTATGAACTCCTCAGACCAGGGCAGTTGGTATAGCTGTAAGTTTGATTCAATTTCTTTGTTAAAGTCATTTAAAAGTCTACTAGTTATTTTCAAATATGCAAGTAACTGTTGATCATAGTTCGTTTCTGTGGTGTGTAGATGAGTAGAAATGATCTCTCTGAACTAACTCTCTGGCTGACCATCTCCTGTCTCTTTCAAGGTCTCCCAGTGTCCTCATAATAATTTTTTTCCTATTCTTAAGAAAATAGTGTTCTTTGAGTGGATAAGTGGTTGAGACAGGAGCTCAGGCTGGCATTGCATTTGCTCCTGTCTAGCCTCAGGCTCACCCATGGATTATAGGTATGACCCACCACCCCTGGTGGCTTAGGTTTTATATTTAATGCCTGTATCTGGCACAAATCACATAGCTGTTGACTAGTAAGTTTTAGTTAATAGACATGTACTTATGCTTTACCTTATTCATCCTAGGTGAACCAATCATGTTTCTAAAGTATTTGTCACTCTGTTTCCTAATCCATCTTCTAATGTAGTTTTCTACATTGATAGATGTTTAGAAAAATTACAGTTTAATTTATGGGCTATGAAGATCTGGTCACAGGTTTGCTGGTTTTCTTGCCTTAATATGCTTAGTAGCGTGAAAACTTCAGACTCATTGGATGGTATCAAGAAAGACAAGAAGTGGCAGCATTGTGGTGTAATTGTGCAGACACTGTTTTCGCTTAGCCTCTGCAAAGTGAGAGTGATATTAAGTTTATCCCCTAGTGTAAAGCATGAGTAGTAGGTGATTGGGGGGTATTTTGGACTTGCAGACTCCTTTGCCAGCAATGGTTTGAAGATTCCTGATGCTGCTGCTCTGTGCTTTGCTCCCCTCTGAGAGCACTCCATTTGCCTCATTAACCATAGGACTTGAATTAATATAAATTATTGAAGCTATTTTTTGTTGTCTGCTTTTTAAAGACCATTTGCCTAACCACCATTGCTCCTTGCACAGAAAAGGCTGATTAACCCTTTAGCATAATTGTTAAAAGTGAAAAAAACCTACGATGTTGCCAATTAATGCAATGCTTTGTGATAGTGCTGATAATGAAATGTGATATGCTCTGTTATAATTACACAGCTTCCCACTTTCATGGAAATAAAAGAAATGCTGAGAATGCACAAGCTATAAGATTTCCATCCAACTTTTTTACTGCCATATTTCTATTCCTTTTCTTTTACCAACCTCTCTCCTATGGTTACTCTTGGAATGCCATTATATATCTTACTTTTTATGATGATATTTAAAGAAAACCAAGGCAGACTCTTATATTTTTGATCTGAAAGAAGTTTAGTTTACTTTATAAGCCAAAGACCAGCCCTGTGCTTCTGTGATAAAATACTGTGAGAAAGCACCTTAAAGAAGGACTTATTTTGCTCATGGATTGTTAATTCAGTCCATCATGGCAGGAGAACATGGACAGAAAGTGGAGTAGCTGGTCATGTTGCATTTGCATTTGGGTAGAAGAGATAGTGCTTTGCTTTAATTTTCACTTATCTTCTGCCTAGGACCCAGCCCATGACAGGGTGTAGGCCATGTTCAGGGTAGGTTAGGTTTTCCATTAATCCTCTCTGGAAACTTCCTCATCAACACATTAAGATGTTTGTCTCCTAGGTAATTCTAGGTCTCACTAAGTTGACAGTCAAGATTAATTATCAAAGTAGTTCTAATCCTTTACAAGGAGAGTGAATGAGCCCTTTTAGACACAATTGAGATAGATGCATGGCTGGGGTAAACTTCAGCTTGACAACTGTCATCAAGATCCTTAAGTTAAGCGTGGACATAACAGACAGGTAGTGGCTGTCCTCTTCTCACTCTTAAATGTACCTATCTACTTGCAAATGTGTTCCCATCACCCATCCATTTTTAGGAGCCTGTAGTCCATTGCATTCAACTGCTCTGATTGCATTTCCTGTCAGGAAAGAGGAAAATCACTTTTGTGGATTATAGCTTTTCCTGTGATTCTCAACTTTGATACAGTTAGGTAAGTGTAATTTACATCTTTTTGCCTAAGGAGACACTATGAGAAAATGATTTCTAATATGATAACTATTATCAATCTAAACTTCTAGACAATTTACATATTCCCGTTGGGCCTCAGTTTTTAATATTGGTGAGCTAAGCAGGTTTACCTATATAGAACTATTTGAGCATGAGTCCTATTCATAGTAGCTATTATTTATCAGATGAACCCTGAAGAAGTTCAGTCTATTAGTCATTTTTCTTACCATTATGATCAAAATACTGGCAAGAACAACTTAGGGTAAAGTCCATTGGTTCATAGTTTCCACAAGTTCTTTTTTCAAAGCTGCCAAGAGAGCCAAGCAACTCACATCATAGAAGACAGGAATCAGAGTGGACTATGAGAAAGAGCCAGGGCTGATACATTCCCCAAAGTCTCACCTCTGTGACCTTATTCCAGCTAGTTCCCAGTTCCTAAACTTACCACAACCTCCTCAAATAGCAGGACCAGATGGAGTCCAAGGGTTCAAACACATAAGCTCCTGGGAACATTATTGTACCTTTGTGCAGCTGCTTCTTGCTGTCTTGGAGAGCAATTGGAACTGCCAACCTACTGCAGACTTTGTCTAGTCTTCCGTGGTTTCCTGAATTAGTTTCCAGACAAGGTACAGAGATTGTGCTGCCTAGCTTTACTTCAACTTGACACAAACTAAAGTTATAGAAGGGGAGGAAAACTGAAATAAGAAAATGTCTCCATAAAGTCAGGCTGTAGGCAAGCCTGGAGGGCATTTTCTTAGTGATTGATGTGGAAGGACCTAGCCCATTGTGGATGATGTCATTCTTGGGCTAGTGATCCTGAGTTCTATACGAAAGCAGGTTGAACAAACCATGGGGTGCGAGTCAGTAAGCAGCACTCCTTCATGGGCTCTGCATCAGCTCTTGCCTCCAGGTTCCTACCCTGAGTGAGTTCCTGTCTTGACCTTCTTCAATAATGAGCAGTGATGTGCAAGTTTAAACCTAATTAAGCCTATCTTCTTCAGTTTTCATTTTGTCATGCTATTGTAGCAGCAATAGTAACCCTGACTAAGACAGAGTTGGTCTTCCTCAAGTGTTGGAAAGAGGTGCAGAAAAAGACAAAAAAGGAAGAGTGAAGGTGAGCAGGAGATGAAAACAATACCTTTTGTCACGCTAAGTATAGACCTTTGCAGAGACACTTAATATGTCAACTTAAGATGTCATCAGCAAATTATGGGCTGTAGAAATAACTATGCTTTAAGACACTGTGATATTTTCACTTTCAGCTGTACTGTTTCTGTTGTAGACACTTGGCATTGCCACCTATCACGTTATTGGCATGCAAAATTTCATTGTGTTGAATTGGTATTTTAAATGTTTATTTTTTAAATTTATGCACATGCAAGGGTGACTTAGTATATTTATGCATGATTGTAGGTGCCTGTGAAGGATAGAAAATGATACGAGGGCCCCAGTTACAGGTGGTTGAGAGTGCTCAATGGGGGTGCCAGGAAGTGAATTCAGGTCCTCAGCAAATTCAGTATGTACTCATAGCCACTGTGCTATTTCTCTGGCCCCTTGAACTTGCAGTTTCAAATTTTATGTAAAACCCTTCCTAGCCTATCAATCACATAACGTTCTCACATAATACTTTAATTTTGCTTAATTCTAAAACTATAACTTTCTTATTACTCCATGTCTTAGTTAGGGTTACTACTGCTGTGATGAAACACCATGACCAAAAGCAACTGGGGGAGGAAAGGATTTATCTGTCTTACAGATTCTTAGTAACAAGTCCATTAAAGGAAGTCAAGGTATAAACTCAAATCAGGCAGTAACCTGGAGACAAGAGCTGATACAAAGGGCATGGAGGAATGACAATCAGTGGTTTGTGACTTATGGCTTACTCAGCCCACTTTCCTATAGAACAGAGAATCATCAACACAGGGGTGTCCAAACACACAATGAACTAACAAAGAAAATGCCCTATAAGTTTCCCTACCTATTGTCTAAGATATAAGTTATATTCAAAGTTGATGTGATTTTAAAATTGCTCACAAGATTTTGTAGATGTTTAGTAACAGTCAAGCTGAAAGTGTTCTATGAAACTATAATAGGCATGGAGAAGGCTCTTTGCTGTCCCTCCTGATAGCTATTGATATAATTAACTGCCAGCAGCAAAGTTAGATATATATTCCATGGCCTTGAATTGGAGTTCAGCTAACTGGCCCCTTCGGGGCTAATACCCATGACTTGGGCCGTTTCTACTTCACTTAATCGGTTAGAAACACAGATCTTATTTGGCCCCTAAAGGATTTTTCTCCATCATTTCCTCTCTCATACCTCTGCTGACTTTTTTCCTTTCCTTTTCTCTTAGCTCTTAAGAAATTAAATTTTGTCATAAGTGTAAGTACTGATTGTTAAAACTTTTTAACACTTTTCTTTTTCTCTCTCACTAGTAAAAAGAATATCAAAATCAGAAAGGAGAAATGTCCTGGCATTCCTAGAGAACAGTGTTTCTTATGCTCCCTTTAGGCTAAGAAAAGAAGACATTACTATTTCTTTCTTTTTCTTGTTCTTAAAACTATGAGCGAAAGCAAAGGACAAATCATGAGATGGTTGTAAGGTTTTTAGTCTTATATGCTTTTCCTAAAATTTAGGACCTTTTTTTTCTGTAAGGACAATTCTTTAGGATACAGAGAGCAATAGGGATGCACAAACATGGATGGCCATAATGGCCACTGATGTCAATATGAGCTGTGGTCTAGCTTGGATCACAGCTTTATTTCTCTAGTTACCTATCCTCCCTGAACTGCTGCCTCGGGGCCAAAACATATTCTACCTAGGAAGCTACATTGCCCAGAAGCCACCCAGTATTTATATCATTCTATATTTTTATTTAGAAACAATTAAAGCTACTTGGATTTCAGAAATTTTTCCTTGAGATTCAGGTCAAAGTTTACTTTTTTTTAAAAAAAAATGTAGAATAATCTACAACTTTATCAGCTTGAACCTAAAATAACTGCTATAATTTTAGGTTTTGAGTTTTTCCCCCTAGCTGCATTTGTCCCCTGTGTCCTTATACACTGAGAACCTGTTCTCATTAACAATATATGGGAATGATGTCGGGTGTGGATCTCTAAAAGGGTTTGTGACAGAGATGAAACTGGAGACAGAACTGTATAGCATTCTATGGGACAATTTCTACTTTGGAGAACAGTTAGAATTTTATTTATTTGTTTGTATTTTTTGAGTCTGGCTGGCCTGGAGTGAAGCTTAGAGATCATGCTGGCCTTGGACTAACAGAGATCCATTTACCTGTACACTAAAATTTTGAGATTATAGATGCACCCTCCCCCATACACATATATACACATCTAGCCATATTTTTACAAATTAAATAAAAACTTACTGATTGAATTTAAAAAAAGCTTGTGATTATCACAAGTCCAACACTGTGCTGAACTAGAAAATACATTAGTATCATTTGATGACAATAGTAATTTCTTTCATTGAAATTTTATTCTTTGTTATACCTGTTGATAATAAAACATTGTAAAAAAATTTAAACTATTGATTATTCTAAATAATTATTTTTCTCTCTGTAGATGTGTCATCTCTCAAAACAAATCCAGATTGATTTGATTTTTCCCTTTGATAGCAGAATCTATAAAGTTCTTATGTAGATGTCACATGGGAAGATATAAAAGCCTTTCTACTCATATCTCTGGCAGTGGACTGCATCACTGGACTTCCTCCAAATGCTAACCTATTACATAATTAAAATGACCATGTGCCAGTGAGGCCAGTATGTACACAATACTAAAATCTGTTATCTTTTTTGTCATGCTATTTAGAGAGTAACAGAATTCTTTTGAGCTAATTATATTATGCCATATTAAAATAATGTACTTGATTGGTTATGGACTATAGATGTAGCCCATTGGCAGAATAAATGTCTAATAAACACAAAGCCCTAAATTTGATTGCAGATCAATCCCTAGAACCATATAAACTAGATGTGATATTTAATATTTATTGTTAACTTGAAATAATATTGATTCACTGCAGAGACTGAAGAGACTGGATATGATCATGTTCTCACAAACATGATAATCTGATAAGATAATAAATGTAGAACAATCCACTTTAAATGTGAGAGGCAGTGTTCCATATGCTGGGGTCCTGGACTGAAAGTGGACTGAGCATGTGTATTCTCTCTCTGCTTCATGACAAGGGGCACAATCTGAGCAGCTGCCACAAGCTCCTAATGCTATGGCCTTCCTATCATGAAGCATAGTGTCCTCAAACTATGAGCCAGAAAGAAATCCTTCTTTTTTGAATACTTTTCCAACATAATGTTTGTATTGATTATTTGGAAATTTTACATCATGCACCTTAATTACCTCACTTCCCAGTCCTCCCAAGATTGCTCCCCACCCTTGTGAAGCTCTCCCAAAAAAAAAAAAATAAGAATAAGAAGAAAGAAAGAAGAAGGAAGTAAGGGAAAAAAGGAAGAAAGAAAGAAAGAAAGAAAGAAAGAAAGAAAGAAAGAAAGAGAGAAAGAGAGAAAGAAAGAAAGACAACATAAGTTCAATTTGTGTTACCCATACACTCACTGGAACACAGTCAAACTACCAGTGGCCAGATTCTTTAAAAAACTGAGTCCTTCCCCATCAATATCCACACTAGAAGCCCTTCAATTTTGAAGAACTATACTCCAGCATCCTTATAACAATTTTTAAGAGTTCTTTTTGAACTTCCTAGAATTTAACAAAAATGAATCCACGAAATACCCAAACTTATGAGATACATTGAGAGCAGGCTTAAGGGGAAAATTCATAGCACTAGATGTCTACATGAAAAGACTAGAGAAATCTCACACAAGAGAACTATCAACACAGCTGAGGGTCCTAGAACAATTAGAAACAAACTCACCTAGGAGTAGGTAACAGGAAATAATCAAATTTAGAGCTGAAATCAACACAATTGAAACAAAAAGAACAATAAAAAAAATCAATGAATCAAAGATTTGGTTCTTTGAGAAAGTCAACAAAACAGATAAACCCTTATCTACACTAACCAAAAAGCAGAGAGAGAGTATCCAAAAAAGTAAAATCAGAAATGAAAGGGGGATATAACAACAGACCCCCAGGAAATCCAGAGAATTATCAGGTCATACTTTGAAAATCTATACTCCACAAAAATAAAAAACCTAGAAGAAATGGACAGCTTTCTGGACAGGTACCATTTACCAAAATTAAATCAAGATCAGATTAAAGACATAAACAATCCTATAACCCCAAAGGAAATTGAAGCTGTCATTAAAAGCACTCCCAAATAAAAAAGCCCTATACCAGATGTTTTCAGTGCAGATTTCTACCAGACATTCAAAGAAGAGCTAATACCAATACTCCTCAAACTGTTCCATACAGTAGAACCCGAAGGAATATTGACAAACTCTTTTTATGAAGCCACAATAACCCTAATGCCCAGCCACTCAAAGTCAAAACAAAGAAACAAAATTCCAGACCAATTTCTCTCATGAACATCGATGCAAAAATTCTCAAAAAAACTCTAGCAAACCGTATACAACAACATATAAAAAATATCATCCACCAAAATCAAGTAGGCTTCATCCCAGAAATGCAGGGATGGTTCAACATACAGAAAACTTGTTTATACTTGTTTATACATACAGAAAACAATTTGTTTAACCATCATATAAACAAATTGAAGGAAAAAAAAAACATATGATCATTTCCTTAGAGACTGAAAAAGCCTTTGACATAATCCAACACTCCTTTATGATAAAAGTCCTGGAGAGGTCAGGAAAACAGGGAAAATACCTAAATATAATAAAAGTGATTTATAAAAACCAGGCAGCCAACATCAAACTAAATGGAGAAAAACTCAAAGCAATCCGACTAAAATCAGGAACTAGACTAGACTGTCCAATCTCCCATTACCTATTCAACATAGTTTTTGAAGTTTTAGCTAAAGCAATAAGAGAACAAAAGGAGATTAAGGAGATACAAATTGGAAAAGAAGTGAAACTATTGCTATTTGCAGATGACATGATTGTATACATAAATGACCCACAAAATTCTACCAGGGAACTTCTACAGCTGATAGACACCTTCAGCAATGTAGCAGGATACAAGATTAATGCAAAGAAATCAGTAGTCCTCCTATACATTAAAGATAAAAGGGCTGAAAAAGAAATAAGGGAAACATCACCTTTTATAATAGCTGCAAATAGCATTAAAGACCTTGGTGTAACTATAAGCAAAGAAGTATCAGATTTGTTTGACAAAAATTTTAAATCTCTGAAGAAAGAAATTGAAGAGGATATCAGAATATTGAGAGATCTCCCATGTTCCTGGATGGGTAGGATCAACATAGTGAAAATTGCAGTCTTACCAAAAGCAATCTACAGATGCAATGCAATTCTCATCAAAATCCCAACACAAATTTTAAAGACCTTGAAAGAACAATACTAAATTTTATTTGGAATAACAGGAAATCCAAGATTGCCAAAATAATTTTGTTCAACAAAAGAACCTCAGGAGGCAACACCATCCCCAACTTTAAGTTATACTATAGAGCTACAGTAATAAAAACAGCCTGGTAATAGCATAAAAACAGACTTGTGGATCAATGGAATCAAGTAGAGGATCCGGGCATTAACCCAAAAACCTATGAACACCTGATCTTTGACAAAGAGGCCCAAAATATTCAATGGAAAAAGATAGTATCTTTAACAAATGGTGTTGGCATAACCGGATGGTAGTATGTAGAAAAATGAAAACAGATCGAAACCTATACCCTGCACAAAACTTAATTCCAAGTGAATCAAAGACCTCAACATAAACCCAGCTACACTAAACTTGATAAAAAAAAAAGGTGAGAAATACCCTCCAACATATTAGCACTGGTGACCACTTTTTAAATATAATACCAGTAGGGCAGACACTAAGAACAGCAGTCAATAAGTGGGACCTCCCGAAACCGAGAAGCTTCTGTAAAGCCAAAGACAGAGTCAATAAGATAAAATGACAACCACAGAATGGGAAAAGATTTTTACCAATCCTTCAAGTGACAGAGGATTGATTTCTAAAATATATAGAGAACTCAATGAACTGGAGCCCCAAACCCTTAAAAACCCAATAAAAAATGGGGTTCATAACTAAAAACAGAATTTTTAGCAGAAGAATTAAAAATGGCTGAATGGCACATGAAAAAGTGCTCAACTTCTTTAGCCATCAGAGAAATGCAAATCAAAACAACTTTGAGATACCACCTGACACCTGTCAGAATGGATAAGATTAAAAATGACAGCCTATGCTGGAGAGGGTGTGGATCAAGGGGAACACTCCTCCATTGTTGGTGGGATTGTAAACTTGTTCAGCCACTTTGGAACACAGTATTGTGGTTTCTCAGAAAACTGGGAATCACTATCTCCAAGGACCCAGCAATACCACTCTTAGGCATATACCCTAAAGATGCACATTCGCACCCCAAAAACATTAGTTCAATTATGTTCACAGTAGAATTATTAGTAATAGCAAGAATATGGAAACAACTTAGAAGCCCCTCAACTGAGGAATGGATTAACAAGCTGTGGTACATCTATACAATGGAGTACTACTCAGCAATTAAAAAAATATGATATTCTAAAGTTTGCAGTCTAATGGATGGATATGGGGAATATCCTCCTGAGTGAGGTATCACAATTCCAGAAAGATAAGCAGGGGATATATTCACTCATTGTGGACTTAAAAAAAATAAAAGAGAGAAAGATGTCATTGTATACAAGAACTCAAGGCTAGAACATAGCTAAATAACACAATGCCTCACTTCTACATGGATAGCCTCTGGCAGGGGTGTGGGTGAAGAAAGACTTGTTTTCTTTAAGGGCCTGGTGACAGGGAGTTTAACTATGCTCTAGTAAGTAAATGATCAGCATGAATGGGTGTTTTTGTAAATGGTGAGATCATAAGAGTGGGCATGATTCTGAGAGGTCTTATAACTATATCTGATGGGGTGCATGATGTAAAAACACCAAATAATAAGTAAAATAAAAACAAAAGTGTTCTTTTTGATGGTTTCCTGTCTAAACTGTTACTATTTTGGTAGAGGTGAGAATGAAGTAGGGGCAGGATTTGTCACAGAAGCCTCCTATATCCTTCTTTATCAACTGTGAGTCTGCAGTCATCAATAACACTGCAAAAATATCTTCATTACCCTTTACAGTCAGCAGGAGCATGGGTCATGGACATGTACATGGTCTTTGGAGCAACATGGGCTATGGATCCTTTTTACCACAAGTTCTTTCTTATTAGAAAAGGAGAGAAGCTAATGCTGTGAGACTGGTTGTGTATGTCTGTCATTCTAGCACTGAAGAGCTCAAAGTTATCATTGACAACATAGAGTTACCAGTTAGCTTAAATTAACTAAGATGAAAAGAACCACATCAAATATAAGATACATGAGATATTGTCTCAGAACAAAGCAATCTGTGTATAAGGAATACTCTGATGAGACCTAAGGAATGGCTGTTGAACTGTAAGGCCTGAGAGTTAGATTTAGTAACTGGATATATTCATAACATTGCTCAAGTACCACAGAAGACTGGATGGTCTTTCCAGTCAACACTGATGATGATTCTGTATATTTACTTTCCCCTCATTTAAGCAGTGTAGGCATAATAGAGATGAGGGAGGAAGATGGAGGGCAATAGGAAGGACCAAGCAGACATTTTTCAGGGGCAATGTGTAATTCACTCTTCCTGTTGCTTTCCACATGTACCATTCACATATATTTTGTCCTTTTGGATCACTCTAAAATATATTCCACACTCACAGCTCACCTACTAAAACTGACCCAATTCTTCAAGTCTCAGTTAAGACAACATCTACTCTCCTAGAAAAATGTCCCTGAATCTCAACTTCATGACTAGGTTCCCTAGTATTATGCCCACAACTGTTATAACATGCATTGCATAAGTTTTTTCCTTTTCCACTGTATTATGACCTTTAATGCTCACATCCTTAAAGAAGCAGGACAAGATATGACTAGCCCCACTCAATAGATGAGAAAACTAGGACTCAGAAATTAAGGTCTTACTGTAGGGCACATGCCCATAAAGTTTTGCAATGAAATACAAACATAGCACTTTAGGTTACAGAGTCTATGCCCTTTCCGTTGTTACAGGGAGTAGACTTCCTAATAATAAAAGTGACATCAGGATTAGAAAACTCAACTATGAATCATTTTTCAAGGACTATACATACACAAGAATTTGCAACTTATTTATGGCCCTAGCATTTTTCCTGTAACTATTATCTAATTATTCCCTAATATGTCAGACATTTGGCAGTCTTGGGCATTCACATGGGAAGCACAGCCTCTGTAGAGCTTAATGTCTACCTGCTTTAGACAAAGGCTATGAAGAGAGGCACACACTGAACTACTTGACTTTGTTCTATAATCAAGGTCATTTGTAAGTACCATGGCAATATTACCATCAGACCAAAATAAAGCAATGCAGTGCCTTCTAGTATGGAACATTTAAGCTTTCTATGTAACATCCACAGTGTATCCCTAAAAGTCCATGTAAAAATTACCAATTGAGGCAGGTCTCAGGTACTCAGTAGATTGAAACAGGAGTACCATGAGTTCAAAGTCAGCCTGGGCTATAGGGTAAAATGCTGCCTCAGACACCAACAAATATGCTAGATAAGTATTCTATGTCTCTGGCTGCCTAGGCTGCCTACTTTAGCTTAAATAAGCATAAATGAACAGGATATTGCTGCTATTAAATATAATTTTTAAGGAAAAAATTAATTTTTAAAAATCATGCAATTGTTTTGGATAGTAATAACTATAATCAATAAAGAGTATTCAAGAGTCAATTCAATGAAAGAGAGATAAGAAGCTGCATAAAAAAGTCACAGATTATAAAAACCTTCTCCTTAGATGCAATCATGGTTTATATAGTGAACACAATAAAGAAAAAAAAAAGGAAAATAAGTTTTCAGCAAAAGATATAGTTAAGTCAGGGATACAAGATGGCAGCAACTTTGACACATTAGCAGAAAAGAAAGAAGACCCACATGACTTGATAATATCAGTAAAGGTTGAGTTATGGAGGCAATGTAAGAACTTTGGATTATACTTTAACTACAGATTGTTAATTGAAAATTATTAATACAGTTATACATGAGAATAAGCTAGAGGAACCCAGGTATAAGGCATACTTTGAGAAAAATTACTCTTATTTATAGATGTTTTCCTTCATTTAAGGGTTCTTTGTGGTGTATGTCACTTGATTGATATAACACTGCCAAGACTTGAAAAATAGAGCTAGATTTTTTTTTTTTCTCGATCACATCAAATGAAAAAATATCTCTTAGGAGTAGTCATACATTAATAAAAAACTCAGGAATCCAGTTATAAAACCAAAATATCCAGATACAATCAGCAATAAGAGACTCAAGGAACAAAAAGACTCAAAGGTCAACTTTAAAAGTCTTAGGTTTATCTCCACTTGGCTAAGAATCCTGGGTAAGGCATCCATTGGCTGCAGCTCTGTTCCCACCTTGTCCTCAGGTGAATGTGAGCCAAGTTTGCCTATGACATCCTCCTATGGCTGTTTCCCACAGTTAGCTTATCTGCCTTTCAAAGAAAAGGCTTTCGTTAGATCTCATATGTCACATCAGATGGTTTTGAAGTTTGCTGGCACAGTGGCCATTCTGTTTTCCTCCAGTGACTTTGTATATCTCTTCTGTGACTATGTACTGGGCTTTCAGACTATGGTTAATTTTGTTCATGAATAGATTCTCAGAGAATAGATTCACTGTAGCCACTCAACTCTGACAGAAACTGAACAAAAGAAATGTAGAACTGCTTCAGATGCCCGAGTTTGAGTATAAATGCTTCAGGCCTCAAGAACAGCAGTGCTAATTAACAGGAAGGTAAAATAGCTTTAAAAGTAGTTGACACACTCATTCCTCCAATATCTATTCATTTCAGAATGTGACAGTCAGCCATAGCATGTTCCTGACTCGTCCTGGACCCACAAGCACAAGGTAGTTCAGAGCAGCCCATCCTGACATGCATCCTTTTAGAAAGAAAGCTATGTCCCCATTCTGGTGTCTTACTACCCAGACCTCTTCCCACTACTCTTGCTGTCTTTTGTACTTCAGTGATCCACATTTTCTCTGGCCTCAAACCCTGTGATGTTGACTCAACAACTTCAGGATGGGCATCATCTAGTGAGTTGTTTAACCTGCTCCCCATATTTGGAGATATATAATCAAGTCTCTGAGTGGTCTTTTCTATATCTAAACCCTCTGAGGCTTTCCTTGTGAGTGCATAATTATGTTTAACGTAGTTAATTTTAATTGAGTCAGAGGGTTGTAGGTGATTTTATTTCTCTTGCATGGCCTAATGGAAAGGCTAATGCAGAAAGCATAATTGGTCAAAAGTTTGAAGCAGAGTGTTCTGGACATGTTAAAGGCTTCTCAGTGTAAGCCTCTATCCCACAGCCTGTGCGACACCTGAAGACCTGTGTAAGAGCAGAAGTTAGGGCTGCCTGAGTCAGCTCTGTCATGACACCCAAGTACGCTTAGAAGCGAAGAGCAGGGATTAGCAGAAAAAATGAGTAATAAGATTCTGTTTTAAGAATTTATGCTGAGAAATCTTAAGAGGCACCAGGTGAGGAGTGATATCTAGGCAAGGAAATAATTCACTCATGGGGGAACTGTGCAGTTTATAAAATGCTGGCACTAGGAGGGAGCTAAGATCGAGTGAGATGAAAGGAAATGGTTAGAATGTTAGATAGACATGTGCTTACACACACATGGATGGCACATGTGGAGATGATCATTTGCATTCTGTCTTCTAATGCCAATATCAATATAAAAAAATGTTCAAGAACATGGAGAGTGGTGGGAGGTATTCAGGATAAAATTGCAGATGCATCCTCTCTAAATTATAAGAGATGAGTTACCTGCTTCATTTAGAGATGTTTCCAAAAGCTCCTTCTTTCCCCCTGTTTTTTGGAGGTGTAATTTCACAGGAGGGGGACACTGCATTCTTAGTGTTTGTGTTCTAATGTAGAGGGCTGTCATCTTCACATCTAATAAGCATACTTTAAATTCCTTTATTCTATCATTGCTCTCTGGGACAGCATCCAGCCCATCCCCCTCCCCCAGGATGACAGGAAGCCATTGATTGCTCTCTCTAGGTACCTACATTTGACTAGCTATATAACACCTACTTGGCTATGGTTTGTGTGGTGTATTCTTAACGCAGCCACTAATTTCTCTATACCTGTGACTGAAGCATAAAAAATAATTCATGTGAGGAAAATCAGTAGACCATCTTGTCAGAATAGCAGAGGCACAAATAAGAATTCATCAAGAACCATGCTGATTTAAAAAATGTAATTATAAAAATACAATATTTTGAACTTCCTATACAACAAAGGCAAAAGACCACTTACTAAAGAAGCACCATTTCACAGAAGCATTTACATTTTCCACTTCTTCTTCTTTTTCATGGATTAAAAAATAAATCTTTGCCAAAAATAAAAACTTATTCAGAGTCAGAAAAGGAGGAAAAACTGAATCCTAAGCTTTGCTCAGGGCAGTGAAGAACTTGACTCAATGTGTTGACCTCACGTTTAACTACAGTGTCTAGTATTTACATATATTGAGCGAGTCAGAATCAAATCTAGGAAGAAAATTTTAAAATCTACTAAATTGACAGTGCATGTGTAGGTAGGTGGGGTTTTCTCCCTCCCTCCCTTCCTTCTTTCCTTCCCCCCTTCCTTCCTTTCTCCCTCCCTGCATCCCTCAATCCTTCCCTTTCTCTCTTTCATCCTTTGCCCTTTTCTGTTTAGGGATGAAAATTAATTTGCAAAGCAATTTAAGATAACATCAAAGTGAGAGGAGACCAGAAGAGACTTACATTATCAACTCCAAAGAAAGCAAAGGGGATCCAGCAATAAGATACTGCCTCTGGTAGGCTGTCAGGGTTCCTCTGCTTTTAAAACTCCCTAACAAGGTGAGCAAAACCATTCCAAGAACACTATTGTCAGGAGACACCTTTGAACTGATCTATCCTGCAGAATAACCCCCAGAAAGGTAAGGGAAAAAAAATAACTTTCATATGTTTGTGGCCACACAGTGCAGCTCCGACTTCTGAACATTTTTCCCCAATTATTTTTGTAAAGTATTGATCGCAATTTAATTTTGCAGTCCCAACATGAGAGGCGCTTCATGCTGAAATGTCTCACAGGAGAATGTAATCAGGGTCTAGCCCGAAGGTGAAGCACACGGACACGGGCTTTACTCCATTCCTCCTCTCTTCCTCAGCGCGGGGATTGGAGCAGAGGGCATTCTCAGGCAGATTAATTTTTGACGATGGGATCGATGGAAGATGTTTTTTTTTTTTTCCTCCTGACATTGAGTCATCTAATTTGCTGTTTATCTTTGGCTTATTGAGTTTTGAGCATTGTTAAATCATACCTCTCAGCTCTTTAATTTCAGATGTGAATTTTGAATTCCCCTCTTGTACTTGGGCATAACTCTTTTACCTAAAAGGAGCAGGATGATGGGCCTTTTTTTGACACAGGGTTACCACTTTGGAGTCTGTTAAGTACTCCACGGTAATGTTATAGTACCTTCTAGCCTTTTCTCTTTGCTTGTGGCCATAGATCAGCTCACCTCTAGGGAAATCAGAACTTGCCATCATTATTATCCCTGGCCCCTTCATCTCCTCTCCCTTGTTTCCTGACTCCAAGGCTTGATGAAGTGCCTGGATGTATGAACACCTTATCTCAAGTCTCATAATTAACCCCTTCATAACACAGGCTGAGGGAATTATTTTTTCTTGTAATCTGCTAGCTCAGTATCAGGGGTCCTTTATAGTAAGCATGTGGATTTACTGCTTTCAATCCTGTTTTGGCTATAAGATATGAATGTTGTTAGGATGCTGATGACTGTAAGAAAAATGTTTTCTGCCTAGAGAAACTTGGCCTTATAAAACCCTTAGTCTAAAAAAAAGAATAATCACACTATATAAACTCTATCTCAAGACAGCATCTCATTTATACACCTGAACATTTTCCACAGCAGCAATAGGATGTTAAGTATTAGCTAGCCTATAAATTTTCCTGAGCCTACTCATAATTATCTACAAGTTAATAAAACACTAAAATGCATGCTTTTTAAGTTGAAAAGATGTACAGCATATTTTAAAAGGTGAGTTCAAAATGAAATTAAATATATTAACAAAATCTACCTTTGGTTTGAATTTAACAATAAAACCACATCCCAGTCCTAATTAAAGTCATCCTTTGCCATACATCAAATCTCTCATGGACTTCCTTGAACAGAAAGGTGTTTTTCTTACCCTCCCGAGAACAGTATTGGACCAACTGTTTATAAATGTTTTTCCCAGTTTTGCTAACTGCTTATGTTCCCTAAGAAAGCCAAGCTTCCTCATTAGTCAAGTAAGAAAGTTAAAAAGAAATATTTAGGTATGCAGTACAGAATTGATGACATTTTGATATGGAATGTTCATATTTGTCTGTCTCTTCTCTAAGTTCTGCCTCCTCCATAATGGTTTGGTGTCCATCATTGCTCACAGTAGAATCATCAATGTATAGTCATGATTATTTGTGTTCATTTTGATGATGATGTAGTATTTATACATCTTATTACTGTGCATTATGAAACATTCCTTTCATATCATTTTACATACTGTTTAAATATCTCTGAAGATTGCCCCACATCTCTTTAATGAAGTAACGCTTCATGTATGGAACAAGCACTTATTTCCTCATATCCTTTTGTAATCATGGTGAATGATCAAGACTGAAGCCTGGATGTATGAACACCTTATCTCAAGTCTCATAATTAACCCCTTCATAACACAGGCTGAGGGAATTATTTTTTCAGATAAGCATATCTACTGCACATTTTTTAGTCAATGTTGACCATGTCACTGTGGGGGAGACCTCACAATGCCTTATGTCCTGAAACCCGTGAGAAGCATACAGCATGTGAGTGCTGGTGTTGGAAAAAGAATTTCTATTTAAAGACAGTATGATTTAATTGTTTTTATTTTTAAATCAGTTATATTTTCTTTTATTGTGTCTTACAAAGTGATAAATTCTTTCTAGGCAAGAAAGTGAATCTTTAAATTTTTGCTTTGTTGCTGTTTTATTTCTTTCCTCTGCTCAAACTTCACATTGCGATTAAAAGACATATCACAGAGAAACTTGGTGGAAGTATGTGTGCTCTTTAGCTGGCATTGAAGTTGAAGACTTACTGTGGGAAAATGAAGACAAAAACTTCCTGCTGCACAGGAGAATAAATGAATTGTAAATGTAATAAGACTTTGAAAATTAACTTTACAAATTAACATTTGTAAATATAATTTATGTAGACTGGTAGCTTCATGACTCTATTGAAACACTTTAAGTGGGAAATGGTTAACTCAGGAAAAAGAAATACATTACCAAAACTGGAAAGGGAGAGGAATAAAGAGCTCCAGTGTCCTAAAGTGTACTTTCCGTTAAGATTAAGGAAGTTGTGAAAACAAGAGAACACTGTGATTGCTGACAACAGCAAGATCAAATGCTTCCAGACTTCAGTTCAGGAGAAGAGAAACTTTCTTAGAGTGGATCACAGCAATATGCACCACACACACATTCACACTCACACTCGTCACACACACAACTATACACACACACACTCATACATCACACACAACCACGAGCACACACCACACACATGTACACACACACCACACACACCCACATACCACACACACACTCACACTCATCACACACACACACTCACACAAACCACATATACACATTCAACACACATACACCACACACACACACTCAACACACACAGAGATGCACACACTCAACACACACACACCACATACACATTCAATACACACAGTCACCACGCATACACTCAAACACACACACACAAAGACACACATGAAGGAGAAAGTGGAGGAGGGAGTCAGGGAGGGAAAAGTGGAGGGGGAGAGAGAAAGAACAAACCTATTCCTGTTTAACTACTTTGGCTGATTTCACATACTTATGAATTGTTTCTATGGTTCTGGTTAGTTTGCACAAAATCAAACTCAAACTTCCAGGACACTTCATACTTCTAAGGCAGACAGGCTGTCAGTGAAGCCTCTTCCCAGGGAGGAGGACAGCAGAGGCCAGCTTCATGTTTTATTCCTCCATGCTGTCCACCTTGTTTTCAGAGACAAGGCAACAGGCAGCCAGTCACCTCAATGTCACATATGAGGACATTTCTGAGGAAGACCATGTGGAGAATATGGAAGCTAGGGAGCTGGCTCAGTGGTTGAGAACATGAGCTGCTCATCCAGAAGATCCATCCAGGTACAGCTCCCAGCACCCACACATGTTTATAACTCTTAGTTCCAAGGGATCTGATAACTTCCTATGGCCTTTACAGGCAGTACCCTTGTGCTGTGCTGATATACATGCAAACAAAATAGTCATGCACTTTAAAATAAAAATGATGATGTTAGAGATTAGTAAATTTATCTCTCTTAATTAATGTCTTACTTTTTGAAAAATTAAGTCTACACAAAGTCACCTGCCCAACCAACATGGTGCTGGAAACTGATCTTATGTATTTTACAAAAGCAACACATGCCATTAGCTGCTAAGCCATTTCTCCAGCCCCCAAACTCACATTTTACCACTGTTCCCAAACCTCACCTTTCTACTGTGAACAGACACTTGGGGTCAAAAAGCTGTCTGTGGTAAGCTATTTCTGCTTCATCTACCATTATCTATAAGTATTTGAACTCTTTTCTTTCTGCTTTTCTTTTGTTTTTCAAGAGAGGGTTTCTCTGTATAACAGCACTGATTGTCCTGGATCTAGCACCATGGACCAGGCTGGCCTGTCTCTGCCTCCTGAGTGCTGAGTACTGGGATTAAAAGTGTGTGTCACCATTGCCCAGCAGCATTTGAACTCATGAATATTGAATTCAAACCAACTTGGGCAAATGAATTCCTGGTATAAAATGAAGAGTTGGAGACAGAATAGTGGAAATTCATTTTTAGGTTCATGCTCCATTAATATATTTGCTTCCCTTATTCATCTGAGGTGCCCAAACCAACTACTCTACAGCAACTTGGATCAACACTACCTTATACTTTGTCTCTTATATTCACTCAGTAATAATAACATTGTTAAACAACATACCAGAGCAGAATAAAGAATATATTTTAAAGCCCTACAATTTCATTATTTTGCTTTTTTATAATTTAGAGATAACCAACTTTTGCAATGAAGTTTAAATTTAAACTTGTATACTTTTTTCTTGTTCTTTTATTATTAATAAAGTCTCATTTTTATTCATGTATCCCCTTGTTCAAATACCCTTCCCCTCCCACCCCTACAAGTCACACTTCTCCCCATCTCCTTATCTCCTCCCCGGCAAGGACAGGAGGTCACAAGGTCCCAAGGTGGCTTAGTTCAGCATCCACTCCTGGCAAATCCACTTTCCTCATTCCCACATCAAGACTGGCTCAAGTGTTCCTCTGGAGGGAATGGGCTCCAAAGTGCCAGTTCAAGGTACTTCAGATCCCAAGATGTTCAGTGTTTGTGGTTTGCAGCTTGGACATGCTTTGCTTTTTGTTTAAAGTTCACTAATGAGTGAATACATCCCCTGCTTATCTTTCTGGGATTGTGAAACCTCGCTCATGAGGATATTCTCCATATCCATCCACTTGCCTGAAAATTATAGAATATCATTATTTCTTACTGCTGAGTAGTACTCCATTGAGTAGATGTACCGCAGTTGTTAATCCATTTCTCATTTGAGGGGCAACTAGGTTGTTTCTAGGTTCTTTTATTCTTTTTTTTTCTCTTTCTTATTTTTATTATGAATAAAGTTACGTTTTTTATCCATGTATCCTTATTCAACGTCTCTTCCCCCTCCAAAGCCTTTAGGCCACTCTCTCTTCTCCACATCTTCCTATCTCCTCCCCAGCATGGGCAGGAAGTTCCAAAGTCCCAATATTGCTCAGTTCAGCATCCACCCCTGGCAGATCCAGTTTCCTCCTCCCATCATCAAGACTGAGTCAGGTGTTCCTCTAGAGGAAATGGGATCAAAGGTGCCACTCCCAGGTGTTTCAGATCCAAAGCTGTCATGGGTTGTGGTTTGCAGCTTGGACATGCTTTACTTTTTGCTTTTTGTTGTTGTTGTTTAGAGTCCACTAATGAGTGAGAACATCCCCTGCTTATCTTTCTGGGTTTGAGATACCTCACTCAGGAGGCTATTCTCCTAATCCATCTATTTGCCTGCAAATTTTGGGATATCATTTTTTTCTTATTGCTGAGTAGTACTCCATTGTGTAGATGTACCACAGCTTGTTAATCCATTCCTCAGTTGAGGGGCATCTAGATTGCTTCCATGTTCTTGCTATTACGAATAATGCTGCTGTGAACATAGTTGAGCTAATGCCTTTAGAGTGTGAATGTGCACCTTTCGGGTATATACCCACAAGTGGTATTGCTGGATCTTGGGCAGATAGATTCCTAGTTTTCTGAGAAACTGCCACACTGCATTCCAAAGTGGCTGAACAAGCTTACACTCCCACCAGCAATGCAGAGTATTCCCCTTGCTCCACAACCTCTCCAGCATAGACTGTCAATTGTGACTTTATCACATTCAATCTGACAGGTGTAAGGTGGTATCTCAAAGTTGTTTTGATTTGCATTTCTCTGATGGCTGAAGAAGTTGAAAACTTTTTCAAGTGCCTTTCAGCCATTCGTAATTCTTCTACTGAGAATTCCCTTTTTAATTCTGAACCCGATTTTTTGATTGGGTTATTCAAGGTTTTGGGCTCTAATTTCTTGAGTTCTTTATATATTTCAGAGATCAGTCCTCTATCACTTGTAGGGTTGGTGAAAATCTTTTCCCATTCTGAAAGCTGTCCTTTTGTCCTATTGACAGTGTCCTTGGCTTTATAGAAGCTTCTCAGTTTCATGAGGTCCCATTTATTGATTGTTGTTCTTAGTGTCTGTGCCACTGGTGTTATATTTAGGAAGTGGTCTCCTGTGCCAATTTGTAGAAGTGTATTTCCCACTTTCTTTTCTATCAAGTTCATAGTGACTGGGTTTATGTTGAGGTCTTTGCTCCACTTGGATTTGAGTTTTGTGCAGGGTGACAGGCTTGGTTAAATTTGCATTTTTCTATACACTACCAACCAGCTATGCCAACACCATTCGTTAAAGATACTATCTTTTTTCCATTGAATATTTTGGGCCTCTTTGTCAAAGATCAGGTGTTCATAGGCTTTTGGGGTAATGCCTGGATCCTCAATTCTATTCCATTGATCCACAAGTCTATTTTTATGCCAGTACCAGGCTGTTTTTATTACTGTAGCTCTATAGTATAACTTGAAGTCAGGGATGGTGATACCTCCTGAGTTTCATTTGTTGAGCAAAATTGTTTCGGCAATCTTGGTTTTCCTGTTATTCCAAATGAACTTGAGTATTGTTCTTTCAAGGTCCGTAAAATATTGTGTTGGGATTTTGATGGGGAGTGCATTGAATCTGTGTATTGCTTTTGGAAGAATTACCATTTTTACTATGTTGATCCTACCTATCCAGGAACATGGGAGATCTTTCCATTTTCTGATATCCTCTTAAATTTCTTTCTTCAGTGACTTAAAATTTTTGTCAAATAGATCTGTTACTTCCTTGGTTATAATTACTCCAAGGTATTTAATGCTATTTGCAGCTATTATAAAGGGTGATGTTTTCTTTATTTCTTTTTCAGCAGTTTTATCTTTTGTGTATAGAAGGGCTACTGATTTCTTTGAGTTAATCTTGTATCCTGCTACATTGCTGAAGGTGTTATTCAGCTGTAGGAGTTCCCTGGGAGAATTCTGCAGGTCACTTATGTATACAATCAAATCATCTGCAAATAGAGATAGATTCACTTCCTCTTTTCCAATTTGTATTCCCTTAATCTCTTTTTGTTTTATGAAGATCAGATTATTTACCTAAACAGACTTATAACCCTAAAGGAAATTGAAGCTGTTATTAAAAGACTCCCAAGTAAAAAAAGCCCAGGTCCAGATGCTTTCAGTGCAGAATTCTAGCAGACACTCAAAGAAGAATTACTACCATTACTCCTCAAATTATTTCACACAGTAGAATCTGAAGGAATGTTGCCAAACTTCTTTTATGAGGCCACGATAACCCTAATACCAAAGCCACTCAAAGACATAACAAAGAAGGAGAAATACAGACCAATTTCCCTCATGAATATTGATGCTAAAATTCTCAATAATTTTTTAGCAAACCGTATACAATAACATATAAAAAATATCATTCACCATGACCAAGTAGGCTTCATCCCAGAAATGCAGGGCTGGTTTAACATATGAAAAACCGTAAACGTTATCCATCACATAAACAAACTAAAGGAACAAAACCACATGATCTTATACTTAGATGCTGAAAAAGCCTTTGACAAAACCCAACACTCCTTTATGATAAAAGCCCTGGAGAGATCAGGAATACAGGGAAAATACCTAAATATAATAAAGGCGATTTACAAGAAGCCAACAGCCAAAATCAAACTTAATGGAGAAAATCTCAGAGCAATCCCACTAAAATCAGGAACTAAACAAGGATGTCCTCTTTCCCCTTATCTATTCAATTTAGTTCTCAAAGTTTTAGCTAAACTTGTATCCTTAAATCTTGTCTTTTTCTTTTCTTTTTTTTCTTATGTAGTTGAGTATTGTTCTCTCCAGTTCCTTGAGAAATTGAATTGTGTTTTGATTTTGATTGAGATTTCATTGAATCTGTAGATTGCTTTGGGTAAGGTAATCATTTTTACTATATTACTCCTACTGAACCATAAGTGTGGGAGATCTTTTCCTTTTCTAATATCTTCTCCAGTCTTTTCTTCAGAGGCTTAAAATTTTTGTCATGCAGGCCTTTCACTTGTTAGGTTAGTGTTACTTCAAGATATTTTATATTTTTTGTGGCTATTGTAAAGATGTTGCTTCTCTGATTTTTTTCTCAGCCCATTTGTATATAGGAGAACTACTGATTTTCTTGAGTTAATTTTTTATCTAGCCATATTACTGAAGATGTTTTTCAGCTGTAAAAGTTCCCTGGTAGATGCTTTGAGTTCATGTATGTATCCTATCATACCATCTGCAAATATTGAATGTTTGACTTCTTCCTTTCTAATTTTAATCCCCTTGATCTTTTTTTTTTTTTGTCTTATTGCTCTAGACAGAACTTTGAGTTCTATATTGAATAGATATGGAGAGAGTGGACAGCCTTATCTTGTTCCTGATTTTAGTGGAATCACTTTGTGTTTCTCTCCATTTGATTATATGTTGACTGTTGACTTACTGTATATAGCTTTTATTATGTTTTGGTATGTTCCTCCTATCCCTGATCTCTCCAAAATCTTTATCATGAAGATGTGTTGGATTTTGTCAAAGGCATTTTCAACATCTAGTGAGATGATCATGTTTTGTTTTGCTTTTCTGTTTGTTTATATGGTGGGTCCTAATTGTCATCAGAAAGCATTCATCCAGTAACTGACAGAAGAAAACGCAGAGATCCACAGCTAAGCACTGGGCTGAGCTGTAGGAGTCCTGTTGAAGAAACAAGAAGAATTGTACCAGTCAGGAAGGTCAAGGTCATGATAGGGGAACCCACAGAGACAGCTGATCTTAGATCATGGGAGATCACTGACTCTGGACTGACATTAGGTCCTGTGCATGTATGTGACAGTTACATAGCTCAGTCTGTTTGTGGGCCTCTTAGCAGTGGCTTTTGGAAACCCAACTCTCAAGCTGGGTTGCCTTGCCCCACCTTGATGCAGAGGGCAGAGTTTGGTCCTGCTTCCAGTAGATGTGTTGTGCTGTGTTGACTCCCATGGGAGGCCTGCCCCTTTCTGAATAGAGATGGAAAAGATGTGGATGGGGGGGATTAGAAGAAGTGGGAGGAGAAGGAAGAAGAGGAGGAAGGAAAAACTATGGTCTGTATGTAAAATATATAAAAATTATTTTATAAAAAATCTTGTGGTAACATGAGCTATTTTAATCTATATGTATGGTATGTTTGTTGACAGATGTGTGAACATATGTATTTTCATGAGTGGATGTGTGTGGTGTGTGTGTGTGTGTGTGTGTCTGTCTGTCTGTCTGTCGGTCGGTCTGTCTGTGTATCTGTGTCTAGGCAATAAGTTGTCCATGGAGTCTTTTTTCAGTCAATGCCCACCTTATTCAGTGAGACATTATCTCACAGTTGAACATTAAGCTCACTAGTTTTCCTAGTCTAGCTATCCAGTTTGGTCCACCCCATGTCTACTATCCTAATGCTAGATAGGATTCCAGATATGCTAACATGTTCACTATCCTGGTGCTGGGATTTCAGGTAGGCTTACATATACCTGTGGTATTTTGTGGATTCTGAGCATTTGAGTTCTTGTGCATCAAGTATTTTATTCATACATCTATCTCCTTAGTCTAGCCCTCAATTTAATAATCTTTGGAACTATGATTGTCCAGGATCAGAAACGTTACCTTAAATTGTGAATGAAGCTAAGAATTAAACATGGAAGCAGGTTATATAGTTATGAGCATATGAGCTGTGATGTTACTTTGGATATGATGGTCATATGTAGACCCTTCCCCAGCCTAACACAAAATAAGAAGACTGACCATGCCTCACTAGACCTTTTCACTTGGTTAATACTATCAAACTTCATGCAAATATCAATAGGAAGCAGAATTCATCTTCCATCCATCTCCTCATTTTCCATCTTGTCTGTATAGCTTGTGTGATGTTGCTTATTGTGCTCATTCTAACTATTTCTGGACATTGATGTGGCCTTTACAATTATGCCAAAGACAGAAATAGATTGGGTATATCACCTTACTTGATGTTTCCTAACACTGTTTTGCAGAGTCCGGGAAAGTGTACATATTCCTGTCTAGAAAAACCGAATAGGAGGCTTAAGGAGGCTGTGTTGTTTCTCAAGTCTATGGAAACAGGAATGTGAGATGAACTTAAATTCAGGTCTTGGCTAAGCTACCATTTCTACATACTGCCTGGTTTGGTGTCTACTACCCATAGTCAACTACACATGAGACATTCTGTGCTAGAGAGCTGGAGGTACAGGAGCAGGAAGAGGATTTTGGAACATGAACATACAGAGAAAGAGGCCTTGTACAGAGCTCAAAAATAGTAAGAATGAAAAGATGCCAGTGTTCAGGTGAGCATCAGATATGTGCTTCTAAAAGACGAAAACAAAAGAAAAATAATATTTGTAAAGTGTTATTTTCTTTCTCCTAATGTCATACCAAGGCTATCATCTATTTATCTATTTTCTTAGGAATATTATCAATTCTTGATGGCTTGACAGTCCCCTGTGATCAATTTAGTTTGTAGTCATATTGTCTTTGATTAGTGGCAAAGCCTTATGGGAGATGTAGGAGGTGAAAGGAAAGAATATAGCATAACAGTAAAGCTGATCAAGGCCCTCTCCTCATTGCTTGGCCTCCAGAGGTGTTCAGGCTTGAATTATTGTGGTGGTTCGCCATCCATAACAAAAGTAAAAGATTCATGATGAGACACATGGCCTAGTAATGGAATAAGCCACAGGCTTGGCTTGGAAGGATGAACTGCTATCTGACATTCATTAGATACAAAAGGGTGGGTTGACTTGCTTGATTAGAACATGACTCAGTGAGCATTTCCAGCCACAATGACTCAGAAAGCAAAGACATAAATCTATCCAACTCCTAAGCCACTCATGAATCCACTCTATCTCATTCATTTCAGAGCCCTTGGAGTCTGAGATAGCTCCTTTCCCGACAGAGTTTCTTTACATACAATTTCTCTCCAAGTGTCTCATTTTCTTTCACTCCAGAGGTTCCTTTATGTTTGTTATAGTTCTCTAGAATACTATATGGTTGCTCAGTTAACAGTGCTAATTCAAACACTAAGAAAAAAAATCATGGAGTCTTTGCTTTCCCTCTAATAATGTTTGAAAATATAGTAAAAATGTTACATTTCCAAAAATGTCATTCACAAGGCTAGTATCAGAATTCACTACAAATCCTCCACCTGAGAGTAACTGTTATATAATTACTCTACTGAGTTTTATGCTTTTTTGACATACCTGCTGGCACAAATATTCATCCAGGACCAAGTTACCTTCATTGGTGCAATTCCAGCACCTAGTAGTGTATGCCATTTAAGGGTAGTTGTTGAATATTAGTATAGAAAACTGTTGAATTTTATTGTTGTTGTTAAATGATGGAAGGGGGGCAGTTGGGACCAGTTGTTCTTTCAGAAAAATGTCTGGGCTTGTGTTATTTGTTAGAACACAAATGAGTTGATATTTTGTTTATGGAATAAGTTGAAAATCTGTAATTGTAAATTTGTGCTGATTTAAATGAAATCAAAACTCAAAGTGTGAAACTATCCAAATAAATATAATTTCCCCCAAACTGCCTTGGTATGAAAAGAGACTCTTTGGCATAACTCCAATTAACTATGTGAGTCACCCACACAGAAGCAAGATGACGCCATCCATCTGATTGTGAGTCTCTGCAAATAGCAGAGACACTCCAAGCATCTTGGCTGCTTTGTCTGCAATGGGCATCTTCATAACTTTGAGCAAACAGAATAAACTGACTTTGTATTTTGTAGACACAGATCTGTGTCTTGATTTTTAGGCTGTAATGTCCTACTGAAGCAAATCAGAGAATTAAAAAGAAACTGCATGAAACACATTGATAAGAAGTGATTTTTATACTTAGTCTACTGTTCTATCAACAGAGCACATTTTCAGCATTGTGCATATTTGTGTGTGTGTGTGTGTGTGTGTGTGTGTGTGTGTGTGTGTATGTGTGTGTACCTGTCTTTGTGTGCTTGTGGAGGCCAAAGGAACTCATTGTTTATGGAAAAGTCCCTGGGATCTGACAGTTTCTGACTTCCTGGCTATGGGATTACCATCTTGGTCTTTTTACATGGATGCTGGGAATGATGCTTAAATTCTCACACTTGTGCTAGAAGCAGATAAAAGACTGGCTCTAATTGCCAAGGTCTACATAGTCACCATTCAAACATGATTAAGATTTACTTGAGATGTTGCTAGTTCCCATCTACAGTTGTTAAGTAAAATCTTAATTTTTAAGTCTTTGTTTTGTAAAATGTGAGGCTTCCGTTTTATATTCCACTCTCCTTTGCCACTGCTGGTATCCAGCTTCCATTCATTGTTTAATATACCTAATACAAACTGTCACTACCGGGATCTTGAGAGCAAAATCAATATATACAGATCTAGGACTTTTCTAGAACTTTTTCCTTTACTAAATATATAAACACTCAGACTGAGAAATGAGGTCCTATGAAGTATATCTTCTCTTCAAATGGGAAAACCGTTATTCACTGAGGTCAGCTGACAGAGACAATAAAGGCTGCTAAACACTTCTGCCTTCCCCAGACATCCCCAGTATATAAGTATATACTCACATAAGTGCTGAGTATAGACACAAGATGGATCCAATGGACTGGCTCATTTTCAAACAAGCAAAGGAAAGGAACTCTCCATCATGAGCCAGGGCAAGATATTTCACTGTCTGAGTGTAATATAAGAGGTAAGTAATTTGAAGGGATCCACCCCTCATTATCTGAATGAAGGAAATTTTCAGCACTGGGCATATATCAAATATCTCCCCGGAAGATTACAACTTCACTTAAAGGAAGAACATGGTCTTTGCCCATGAGGTGATAAATTGCCTGTGCCAGCAACAGTGAAGACTTGGAAAGTGAATAAAGAAATGTCACTAAGCATCTCTTAGGCATGTCATAAAAGGTCACATTCAATATAATTCATATGGAAAAGTAATGTCTGGTAGGTTTAGAGAAGAGAAGCAGAGACCAGCTGTCCTTTCTGTAGTAACTCAGCCTGGAAGTTGCACCAGCAGCTCCCCGCATAGAGAATACAGGCAAAGGAATTATTGGCACATATCACCCCACAACATCTCTAAGATGGGATTATTTGCAGTGGGAGGGTCTGAATTCCTTTTCAACCAGATGCCTGATGTTTAAATATAAACAGCATTGAAGCCAAAGAACTACAAGCCGGGCAACTCTTACTTAGCTATGGTTTAGTTGATAAGTAAGGATTCTTCACATCATTAGCCTCCTTTTCTTTCATCTATTTGTTTTCTGGTCTGTGGTTGTAGGGAATAAAGTCAAAGCTGTAAAAAATGTCTTTCTGTGAGTGAAATTCTGTTAGGTATGGAGGGGGAGAGAGGAAGGGAGGGGAGAAGGGGGGAGAGAGAAAGGGACAAAGGAAGGGGAAAGAAAGGGAGGAAGGGAGACTAAATAAAATACAGGTGTAGAAAATAAATGGCAAAATGGTGTTTCCGAAAGAAAACACAGAAGGAAATTATAAATGAACCAGAAGAATTCCTATAGTTTTGAGAGGCTCACATGTCCAGTGTGACCTTGCATTCAGGGAGCCAGTTTGGTAGAATGTGCGGAAGTCAAATGTGAGTTGGAAACATGCCAGTACAAATGCACAGAAACACTTCACAGTGAAGCATTGTTTGTGTGAGTAAATGCCAAGGCTGGCCCTGGGCTAATTGAAATGAGCAGCTGCATGGGTCACATAAGTATAAGGAACGAGTACTAACAGGTGCAAGGGGCTATAGTCTCTCCCTTTGTCAATATTGATGTGAACAGTGAAGCTCTTCCCATAGTGTCCTAAAAGAGAAAACTTTAGGCTCCAATTGAAAGCAGCCCATGGCATCTCCCGTGTCCTGCAATGAGTGTGTGGTGCCTGCAACTTGTCTCAGTTCAAACCCAGGCAGTTACTTATGATGAGGTGTAAATAGGCACTGTGTCTTCCGCTGCTGTTCCGCGGGACAGATAGAAAATGATGAAAGCTTCTAGCAGGATGGTTTCCCTAGTACACGCTGTTTCCAGAAGTTATTTTACTTCCAGAAGCTTTGGGTGGGGGTAGAACATCTCTTGATGCTGGGCAGGGCTGCTATAATCTTATTCTTTGTTACCTTAGGGCATGAGAAAGCACCAAGTCCATCCTCACTAAGTGGTCTCATCCCCTCTGAGTCTGTGCTAGTCTGTGTTAAAGAAATTGAAATAAAATGGTTGTTGGGCATTAAAAAAAATTAGCCTACTTTCCACAACCACTTCAGATCAGTTCAAGAGAAGAATCTGTAAATGTGATTTAATGATTTATCAAAGCTATAGGGTTCAATTTTAGGCCAGAGATTTTTTTTGACTTGTGTTTACTAATATGTGAGGTTTTTCTTTTTTTATTTGTATTTTAACATAGGAAGCAAGAAAACCAGGAACTCTTGAACAGAATCACAATCATTTATGTTATCATCAGGGAAAAGAGCCGTTTTAGCTACAGCACAGAGTGGAATATTTGGAGTCTGCTAAGGGTTCTTCTCTGTCATAGGTTCTCATTTCAAACAATTTTAATCTGCCATTTCTGGGTATAGATTAGCTGGGGGATTCCTTTACCCTCTTCACTGGGTACGACCTTAGCATATTGACAAGACTTCTGTTCTGCAAAATGTCTTATTCATTTTTATTTCATCTTCTGTACACAAGACAGTAGTGAAAGCATAAAAAGCATGCTTTTTTTGTCTCAATATTCAGATATTCTTAAAAACCATATAAAGATATTTTACAACTCACCTAGAACTAGCCTCAGATCCAATAAAAGACTATTAATAAAAAGAATAAGACACGCGTCTTCTAGTCAAATCTTGGGTGATGCTCAAGAGAACACATGCCAGTAGCTTAGGAACTTCTCCCTCCACAGACTTGCTCCCATCTACCACATGGAAACAAAGCCATCGTGGGGATCTGATTGGGCTTCATTAACCCTTTGTAAAATAATGAGTCTGACTTTCCAGTTTTGCTTCTGTTAGGTGTGGTTTTAATAATGAATGTGTTGGCATATAAAGAAGACAGTACTCGACTTTTGCTTGACTTCCACTCCAGTTTAAGTAGGGGATGCATAAAAGAAGAAGGTGTTATGGTTTATAGCAGCCTCTGGGATGAGGAACCCTGTTGCCTGTAGCTTTCTTTACCTCAAACAGCTGGGGTGCTCAGCTGTTCATTTGTCTCCTGTTAGAGCAGAGACCTCTGCTTGGCTATATTAAAAACAGGGCCTCACTCTATTCCCAGGTAAATTTTATTCTGAATGTTCTTTTTTTAGCTCTTCGGCCTCTTCAATACTTCATTGAAAACTTTAGTTATAAAATGTTGATATGAAGATCCTAGGATTATGTCAACATTCTAGAATAGAAACTGGTCATTCAGAGTATTAAGTCATTCAACAAACTTTGACTATGCACCTAGCATGTACCAGGTGGTATTATCAATTTTGGTGGAACTTTTAAGGAATTCTTTGCATAGTGAAAGTGTCAAAGGATAATACAATTGGCCTCAGTAAAGTGAGTGTGATCAAGAAAGAAAGTAACAAGTGTGAATCTGTCTCAGCTTTGCAGTTCACAGCAGCTTCCAGAAATTTCTCTCTAGCACACACTTGTCAGGGGAGTTGACAATTGCCAGGAAGATTTTAAAAAAATGTTGGAACACTTTAAGCAAAGAGAACTTGGACAGGAAGAGAGGCATCATAAAGCAAGTGTGTGGTGCTAAGAGGAGAAATTCAGTGTGGCTGGAGCATATGGCAGGTGATGGGGAAGTGAGAAGATGAGCCTGGAGAGGGAGGGGAACCCATGCCTGCTCTCTCAGGGATTGAAAGGCTCTCCAGCCTTTTATCTGAAAGGACTGAGGTGTCAACTAAAATTAAGACCACTTGTTGTTTGGAGTGAAGAAATAGTGATCCAAATAAGTCAAAAGAATAACCATGATGACAAACACAAGCAAACCATCATCTAATCTACGTATAATAAAAATAGTTGCATAAAAGAACATGATGTGATCTGTGAGGAGTGTTTGAAATAAAGATGCCATTTTTTTACATATGCTCTTTTCTTCTAGAATTCTCTAGCATTGCACTCTCATCCAAATCGACATTTCTTTCCTTTGTGAAGACACAAATTCAAGCCAAATCCTACAGACAATACTGGCTGGATTCCCATTTATAAGGTGCTTTTCTGATGTGTGCATCTTCTTTTTTTATTTGTTTTGGGGGGTCATGTGTAGAAAGAAATGAGAATTGCAGGCTGAATGTCCTCTTGGTGTGGACAAGGGTTGAGATTTTCTCTTATAGTCTCCCTATTGCCTTAAATAACTCTTCATGTTAGTCTCTATATAGTGGCCTACTCCCAGCATTTAAAAAAATATTCTTTCCATGTGTATGTGGTACACATATGTGTGTGGTGTATATACACTAGTGTGAGATGTATATGGAGAGATGCCATAGCCTGACACTTAGCAATTTCCTGTATCAGTTTTTACTTTATATATTGATTCAGGTTCACTCACTTGAACTTTTAACATGATAATTTGGGTAGTTTAACAAGCCAGCTTGCTTCAGGGAGTCCCTATCTCTGTTCTCCAAGAGTAGAAGTTACACATGGGGAGGCACACCCACCAAGCATTCTGGAATCCTAAACACTAGTCCTCACAATTACAAGGTAAACACTTTACCCTCTGGCTCAAGTCCTTATCTCTCTCCCAGTGAAAGTTAACATTCAGATTCCTCCAAGTAGACCTGAAATATGGCAGTTTCTGAGTAAACTGGGAATCAGTCTCCCCAAGGATCCAGCAATACCACTCTTAGGCATGTACCCTAAAGATGCACATTCGCATCCCAAAAGCATTAGCTCAATTATGTTCACAGCAGCATTATTCATAATAGCAAGAACCTGGAAACAACCTAGATGCCCCTCAACTGAGGAATGGATTAATAAGCTGTGGTACATCTGCACAATGGAGTACTACTCAGCAGTAAGAAAAAATGATATTCTCAAATTTGTAGGCAAATGGATGGGTATGGAGAATATCCTCATGACTGAGGTAACACAATCGCAGAAAGAAAAGCAGGGTATATACTCTCTCATTAGTGGACTTTAAAAAAAATAAAAAGAGAGAAATGTCATTGTACACAAGAACTCAAGACTAGAACATAGCTAAATGACACAATGCCTCACTTCTGCATTGATGGCCTCTGTCAGGGGTGTGGGTGAGGAAAGACTTATTTTCCTTAAGTATTTGGCCACAGGGAGTTTAACTATTCTCCAGTAAGTAAATGAGCAGCATAAATGGGCGTTTTTGTGTGGGGAGATCATAAGAATGGGTATGAATCTGAGAGGTCTGATAACTGAGTTTGATGGGGTACATGATGTAAAATCACCAAAAAGAAAAAAGAAAAAGAGAAAACACAAAAAAAAGAAGGTTCGATTTCTTTGACTTCAAGCCCAGATGCTTGCTTCCTGTTACATGAACCAATTCATGATAAGGAAATACTCTGTAAGTAAGCTGTTAGATGCATTAACAACTATGTTACAGGAATAAATGCTTACAGGAGAAAAAAAGTTATGACGACTATGGTCATCAAATAATATGTAGTTTCCACAGCCATTAACTATGGGCCTGGAGTTTAATGTATGTAATAACTCTGTACTCTGCAAAATATATCTGGAATTGTAACTTTGAAGTTTGAGGGATTTTCTGAGAATTCAAAAGAGTAGTGTCTGTAGAGAAGGCTTACTCAATTGTACAAAATCTTCTCAACATAAGAGATATGGACACACATGTTTACTTGTGGAAAATATAAGTGACAAGTCAGGTCACACTAATATAATTGGCTATTATTTATTCTTTGGGGGCCTGCCCCTAGCTTCCAAATAAATACATGGGGACTTATTCTTATTTATGAGTGGCCAGCCTTGGCTTGGCTTGTTTCAAGCTGGCTTTTCTTAACTGTAATTATATCATCTACTTTGTGCCTCTGGGAATTTACCTTTCCCTATCTATATGCTGTTTTTCCCTTCTTATGCTATGGCTGACTGTGTGGGTGGGTGGTTAGCCTCTGGCCTCCTCTCCTCCTTTTTTCATCTCTCCATTTTCTCTCCTCTCAAGTCTAGATTTAGCCTTCTATTTATTCTTTATTCATGCCAGCCCTATCCCTTTTCTGTCTAACTATTGGCTGGTCTGCTCTTTATTAGACCAATCAGGTGCTTTAGACAGGCAAAGTAACACAGCTTTACTGACTTAAACAAATACAGTATAAAGAAATGTGATGCATCTTTCCATCATTAAACAAATATTCCACAGAATAAACAAATGTAACACATCTTAAATATAGTACAATTCAACCATCATTTTAATTCCTTAGTAACATGTGGGCAATATACCTGATTTATATTGGAACAAGATAGGCTGTTCATGAGTTAGTAAACTTCATGAATCAGAGACCATTTTTACTAGGAAAAAAAAATGGCTCTTAGTATATTGTCTATAAAAGACCAACAATAGGTAATATGGTATTCATTAACATTAGTCTCATATATTCCAAACAAGACTATTGTAACTCCTGGGCTCAACCACTGAAAAAATATATCTCAAAAATGTTTTGAGAAAAGCCATCAAGATTATCTAAGTTTTAGAAAAGTAAGGCCTTTGAGGAAAGGTCAGAGGCTGAGGATTATTCTGGATGAAGAATGATTTTGAGATGATCTGTGAGTATTTTGGGTTTTCTCATTCAGGGAACAGTTTGTTAAGCACCTTTTTTCCCCTTGTAACCACTAAAGGATAAAAGTGGAACAGAAAGGATTTATGTTTGGGGGAAGAAGTGCCCTCTGAAGAGGACCACCGGCTCTCCCTTGCTGGAGCCTGGATAATGCTCCCTGCCTTGGTGTGCACTCATGCTGTTTACCTGGCGACCAGGGATGCACCAGCTTCCCTGTTTGCTTTATGGAGTCTGTAGAATGAGCTATTTCCTTGCCAGAGTCATTTAACTAAAAGCATTAAAGAAAAGTGACTTTATTCATTCAATGTTTTGGCTTTTTCTCTTCACCTCTTTTTGTTGTGCAGATCAAACTCAGAGCTTTCCACAATCTAGGCAAAGCACTCTATCAGTGAGCTACATTCTCAATCCTGCCTTGGATTTTGTAATCAGAAGCAAGATGACTGTCATCATTAACTTTGATATTAGAGTTTATTTTATTTCATGTTGTGGAAAGAAACAAAAACAGGGTGGGTAAAGAAAATAAAATGTTAAAAATATCAATTTCATTAGTTGTAGTTGTATAGACTTTTTAAAGACGAATCCATTTTTATTTTATGTGGATGAGTGTATTATCTACACGTATGTGTGTACCAAATGTGTGCCAGGTACTAGTAGAGACCACAAGAAGGCATTGAATCCCTTCAAACCAGTTACCGATGATTGTGAACTATCATGTGGGTTCTGGGAATCAAACCTAGATTCTCTGTAGAGTATTTGCTTTTAACTGCCAAGACCCATTCCTAGAATCCTGCATATAAAAGAAATGGTTTGGGAAATTAGACAGTTTTTAAAAAAGTTCTTCATAAGGGAATAGGATGGTCCAAATATAACAGGAGAGCAAAGTAAAAAAAATCTTGGCAGAGGGAAACAGCATGAAGTTAGGGAGAAACTTGGAACTAGGAAAGTTCCCAGGAATATACAAGGATGGCCCCAACTTAGACTACTGGCAGTAGTGAAGGGGGTACCTGAGCTGGCCTACTCCTGTTGAGTACCTTAACTGTTCTCATAGAGCCTTCATCCAGTAAGGGATGGAAACAGATGCAGAGATCCACAGCCAAGCACTGGGCTGAACTTTGGGAGTCCAGTCAAAGAGAGGGAAAAGAGATTACATAAGCAAGGAGAGTCAAAATTATGGTGAGGAATCTACAGAGACAACCCTCAAACTTTAGATCAGCTGTAGAGCCTGCATGGGACCAGATTAGTCCCTTTGCACGTGGGTGACAATTATGTAGTTTGGTATGTTTGAGGGGCCCAGGGCATATGCTGGCCTTTTGGGAACCCATTACCTATGGAGGGACACCTTGTACAATCTTGACGTAGGGAAGAGGGGCTTGGTCTATCTCAATGAATGTACCAGGCTTTGCTGACTTCCAATGGGAGGCCTTACTTTTTCAGAGGAGGGAACTGTAAGTGAGTTGGGGAGGAGGACTAGGTGGGGAGCAGGAAGAAGGAGGAGAGGAATCTGTGTTTGATATGTAAAATGAATTTTTTTAAATCTTAAATAAAAAATAAACTTGAGAAGTTCTTGATTATCATAGAGTAATGTGGTAATTATGACCACAATTCTGCCTAGATGTTAAATAAAAAGACAATGTTGAAATGATGCCATATTGAAATTAATCTGATGAGGTAGAGTAACAAAACATTCTGATTTTTTAATCTTTTAGCTTTATTATTTCTTGTTCATTTCAAACCTAACAGTTTAAATAAGACATTTTTCACTTAGGAAAATAAGATTTGTTTGGTGATTTAATAGTCTTTTTCAAGAAATAAAATTTGAAGAGTGGAGGGCATTGCCTTTACCACCCAATTGCACAATCTAATTTCTTTAAGTTCATGGGCATGAGTTTTCTGCTAAAATATAAATAGTTCTGTTTTCAAGTTCTATCTCAAGGCAATATAAATGCAATGATTCTAAAAAGCCATCTTTTTAAACAAACTGCCACTTTCTTTTAAACAGCTCTTTTCTAACGTTTTGGGAATCTCTGTTTTCTATGGGCCTTCTCTACAAGAGAATTTCACATCCTCAAGGTCACATCCTAAGGCTGTCGCATTAGCTGTTCCTTGGTGGCCATCCAGCCTTCAGAGGCCACCTGAAATCTTAAAATATTAACCTGACAGCTTTTCATGCCTTCCCTGTTTTGTAGTTCTTGGGGGCACTCCCTTTTCTGTGAAAATGGCCTTCAAATTTGGATGGGTTTCCAGATTTCCTGAGTTGGGATGGTACACACACATACGTAAGCACATACATATATATACACTTTTAAAGTGCTATACATTTAGAGATGACTGTACTGTAAGAGAAACAGGATATTTTATGTATATGGGTATTTTGCCTGCATGTGTATCTGTGGGACACATAAGCCTAGTGGTGGCAGAGGCTAGAAGACAGTATCAAATCTCCTGAAACAATCAGTTGATGGTTGTAAGCTGCAACTGGAAGAACAGCCAGTGCTCTTAAACCCTGAGCCATATCTCAACCCCCACTATTGCAGTGTGATACACAACTCCTGGACATGCTAGTTGCAATTTCTTAAACTACTGTAGCTATTCCCTTCTTTACTCCAGCATATCTTGCTCATACTTGTCATGACATGGAGCTGTGTTCCCCTTGTTTTCCTGCATGCTGAAAGCTACTTAAAGCCTAAGAAATAATGTCCTATGTATCTTGGTGCTTTTCTGTCTTTTCTCTGCACTAATCACACTCTTCTACACATATTCCTGGATTCCCACAGTGATTAGTATATAAAAAAGTACTGAATAAGTGTTCCCAGAAGCGTGAGAGAGAATGCTCTTGAGATGATGCCTTGGGAGTTAGTTAATTATTAAAGTACCTTTTGTACAGACAGAGAATCTATAGCACTTTGAACATGGGCAGATTGAAGTAGAAGATTGGCTTGAATGGTAGTTAAAATGATGGAATTTTCTTAAGGAGCATATGAGTGGAACCAGAATTTGTATCCATGAACAAATAAAATAAAATTAATGGATTTCATAAATTTCTTATATATTGAAGCACATATTTATGGACTGGAGAGGGAGAATAAAGGGATATGGGAGGCATTATTTTTTATATAAAATAATTAGTTTTAAATTCACCTTCTTATTTAGCACCACCACTAAATCTTTTATTTTAAAATGGAAAATTAAAAATCCAATTAAGTAGCTGGCCTTAAACATATTTACTTAAACATATTTACATCAATACAATAAATAATTTATCTTTCATCATTTTTTCCCAAAGGAACAGAGGATACTTTAGAGATGAGGAGTGATCATTGAGAATCTACAGAAAGGACTTGGTGGGGAGGGCAGGAGAACCTTCTTACATCCAGAGCAGACATCTGACATTATCTCCTCAAGGGAAAATAACCTTGAGTGGCCTGACATTTGCACAATGGCTTTCTCTCTGATCTGTCTGTGGTTCCAACTAATGACTTGAAAATATCTCAGCTGTTTCTTGGATCCTTCCTCCTATGTTGTTTTATGGCAGTCTAATAAGACCTTAGCCTTTTCCAATGACCATATGTAAAATTAGATAAATTATAATATTCTAATATTCAATGCTTAATTGATGTTGAAGAGTCAGTGCAGGCTTTCAGGGCTGTGTAAGATAAGAGTAAAGACACAGATACTGGAAATTTCACCTTCATGCTTTCTTGCGATATTAAGGAAGTAAATCAGGAGGGATGAAGCCATAATATGGTAGTGGTAACAATTAATTTCCTCCTCAAGACTTCCTTCTCTGAGTCAACCTTAGATACAAATTCAAAATGTATCATATAATTTTTCACCTTTCTGTAAGCTAACTGTATTACTCAATGTTTTTTTGGCTAGATGTAATAGAAACTCAGTTAAAGACCCAAGAGGTAACCAGACAAAGGCATGAATAATCCAGAGGTAAATTACACATGAACTTACAAGGCTGCCCAAGGCTTGCCCTGACCCAGCAGGACCACAGTTTCATTGCTCTTCCAGGCTCTGTCAGTTTACAGTTTTATCCCCTTGCTCATCTGAGTTTTAAATGGTTGGGTGCACTTAACTTCTATTTGTACTCCAAACAAGAAGAAAAAAGAATAAGAAGACAGCAATAGGAGTGTTACACCAATAATGAAAAATGTGAAGAATGTTATCACTGATTGTTGTGAATTCCCACAGATTACATTGATATCAAATAGCTATACCCAGATACAGCAAAAAAGTTTTCTTGGGCATGGACTATTAGTAAGAAAGATGGAAGAAAGAGGATTAAATAGGAACTGGAAATACCTGTTATTCTATCATTATCCTTTATTTGTTTTATTTTCCTTAGACACTCAAATAATCCTTTAAATGCAGGTTTGTTTATTTGATGGTGGGCACAGGCATTCAGTATTGCCCACATAGAGCTCAGAGAATAACTCCTTATCAATTAGGTCTCTTTCCATCTTGTTTTGAGGCTGAGATTTTATGTTATTTCTTTGCTTTGAATGTTAAGCTCTGGCTGATTCTCCTGTCCCCTTCTTTCATCTCTGAAACACAAATTCTAATTGGTATTTCATAAAAACTCAGAGCCAGATATTGGGGGAAAAGCTGGAATATCAGAGAGAAGAAATATACCATAGTGTATTCTCACCTAGCCAACTTCCCAGGGTAAAAGCTATCTTCAAGAGTCCTCAGCCTGGCTTGTTGCTTCTACAGAATACCTCAATATCTGACTATACCTCCTTAAATATCTTCTTCACCCAGTTGTCTCACTTCCGGGGTCAATTTTGCATCATAGCCCTAGAGTTAGGGTTAAAGATGTGAACTATAACTGTTTGGTAGTTAGGTCTTGAACTCACAAAAACACAGAAAGATATCTGTCTCTTAAGTTACGGGATTAAAGCTATCTCCTATCCCAGATCAAAGAAATGTTAACACAGAAATGCATCTCTGTGCTCTCACATGAACTATCCTGTTTCTTATATCCAACAAGTCATAGAAAGGGTGTGTTTCTTACTACATCTTCCTCATACCTTCTACACTAACTCTAATGTAGTTGGCTGATCTCCATTTTCCCTGGTATATTCAGGTTGCTAAAATTATACTTCGTGGTTGCTCTCCAACATATTTTATTGAGAAGATTCTCATGTAGCCCAAGGTAGCCTTAATTGATATGTAGCCAATGATGAATTTGATCTTTCAATTTGAAGGCTTTCACCTACTAAGACCTGGGATTACAAACATGCCTGGTGTTTTGTGATTTTGAGGATCAAACCTTTGTTTTCTTGTATGCTGGGCAAGTGTTCTATCAAGTGAGCATCTTCCAAATCTTATTTCCTCTCTTTTTAGTTCCAAATGACTTTTTTGTTAAAAAAAATGCTCATTGTTTTTTATTGGTATCTTAGTTTGCTGTGAAGAGACATCATGACAATGGTGACTGTCATATGGAAACATTACAGTTTTAGAAGTTTGGCCCATTATCATCATGGTGAAACATAGTGGCACATAGGCACACATGGTACTGGAAAAGAGGCTGAGAGTTCTACATCTTGATCCACAGGCAGCAGAATGAGCAAAGCTGGCCCCCAGAGTGACACATTTTCTCCATCAAGGCCATACCATAGGACTGACTGCTCCCTGCTCAGGGAGGGGATGGGGAGTTGTGGAGAAGAAAAAATGACCTGATGTGGCTGGAGGGGGAAGGGACCTTGAATGGGGATATACAGGGATGGAAAATAAAATTCAGAGGGAAAGCTGAACACAAAGTAAATATATGTGTAGCAATCTTATTTGCATTATCACCCTTGATAAGTTATGCTTATGATTTTTATCTTCTTTATAGTTATTATTAACTTATCAGCATTTTAAATTCATTTTACTGTTTTTCTTGATCCCAGTAAAATCAGGAACTAGACAAGAATCCCAGAAATCACAGTAAAATCAGGAACTAGACAAGAATATCTTCTCTCCTCTTATCTATTCAACATAGTTCTTGAAGTTTTAGCTAAAGCAATAAGGGAACGAAAAGAGATTAAGAGGATACAAATTGGAAAAGAAGAAGTGAAGCTATCTCTATTTGTAGATGATATGATTGTTTACATAAGTGACCCACAAAATTCTTCCAAGGAACTGCTACAGCTGACAAACACCTTCAGCAATGTAGCAGGATACAAGATTAACTCAAAGAAATAAGGAGCCCTTCTATACACTAAAGATAGGAGAGCTGAAAAAGAAATAAGGGAAACATTACTCTTCATAATAGTTGCAAATAGTATTAAATACCTTGAAGTAACTATAACCAAAGAAGTAACAGACCTATTTGACAAAAATTTTAAATCACTGAAGAAAGAAATTGAAGAGGATATCAGAAAATGGACTGATCTCCCATGTTCCTGGATTGGTAGGATCAACATAGTAAAAATGGCAATTCTACCAAAGGCAATCTACAGATTCAATGCACTGCCCATCAAAATCCCAACACAATATTTTATGAACCTTCAAAGAACAATACTCAATTTTATTTGGAATAACAGGAAAGCCAGGATTGCCAAAACAATTTTACTCAACAAAAGAAACTCAGGAGGTATCACCATCCCTGACTTCAAGTTATACTATAGAGCTACAGTAATAAAAACAGCCTGGTACTGGCATAAACACAGACTTGTGGACCAATGGAATAGAATTGAGGATCCAGACATTAACCCAAAAACCTATGAACACCTGATCTTTGACAAAGAGGTCCAAAACATTCAATGGAAAAAAGATAGTATATTTAACAAATGGTGTTGGCATAACTGGATGGAAGTGTGTAGAAAAATGCAAGTAAATCTGAGCCTGTCACCCTCCACAAAACTCAAATCCAAGTGGATCAAAGACCTCAACATAAACATAGCCACTTTGAACTTGATAGAAAAGAAGGTGGGAAATACACTTCTACGAATTGGCACAGGCGACCACTTCCTAAATATAACACCAGTGGCACAGACACTAAAACCAACAATCAATAAGTGGGATCTCCTGAAGCTAAGAAGCTTCTGTAAAGCCAAGGACACTGTCAATAGGACAAAACCACAGCCTACAGAATGGGAAAAAATTTTCCCCAACCCTACAAGTGATAGAGGACTGATCTCTAAGATATATAAGGAGCTCAAGAATCTAGAGCCCAAAACCTTGAATAACCCAATCAAAAAATGGGGTTCAGATCTAAAAAGGGAATTCTCAGCAGAGGAATTACGAATGGCTGAAAGGCACCTGAAAAAGTGCTCATCATCTTTAGCCATCAGAGAAATACAAATCAAAACAACTTTGAGATACCACCTAACTCCTGTTAGATTGGCTAAGATAAAACCTATGTTGGAGAGGATGCAGAGTAAGGGGCACACTCCTCCTTTGTTGGGGGGAGTGTAAGCTTGTTCAGCCACTTTTGAACGCAGTATGGAGGTTTCTCAGAAAATTGAGAATCAGTCTCCCCAAGGACCCCGCAATACCACTTCTGGGTGTATACCCTCATGATGCACAGTCATACTCCAAAGGCATTAGCTCAACTATGTTCATAGCAGCATTATTTGTAATAGCAAGAACCTGGAAACAACCTAGATGTCCCTCAACTGAAGAATGGATTAACAAACTGTGGTACATCTACACAATGGAGTACTTCTTAGCAGTAAGAAAAGATGATATCCTAAAATTTGCAAGCAAATGGATTGACTTAGAGAATATTCTCCTGAGCGAGGTATCACAAACTCAGAAAGATAAGCAGGGCATGTACTCACTCATTAGTTGTCTCTAAAAAACTAACAAGAAAAAAGCCAAGCATGTCCAAGCTGCAAACCACAACCACTGAACAGCTTGGGATCAGAAACACCCTGGTCTGACTCTTCGGATCCCACTCCAACTATAGGAACACCTGACTCACTCTTGAGGGAAGAGGGACAAAACTGGATTTGCCAGGAGTGGAGACTAAACTAGGCATTATTGGGTCAGTGGGACCATAGGACTGTCTGCTGCCTGCCCAGGGAGGAGATGAGGAGTTGTGGAGAAGAAAAAATGACCTGATGTGGCGGGAGGGCAAAGGCACCTTGACTAAGGATATACAGTTATGGAAAAAAAAATTAGAGGGAAAGCTGAACACACACACACAAACCCTCTAAACAGGTTACAAGATGTTTAAAAATATACATAGGATTGACAGAAGAAAAAAAAAGTAGAGAAAATCCTTTAAAAAAATAGAGTAAAATAGTTATGTAAATATGAAAAATATACAGAGAATCTGGATAATGTATATTATTATGTTTTTTGTGATTTTTTTTTACTCAGAGAGAAATTTGATTATGAGACCTGTGAAATTAAACCAACATATATATTTTAAAGGTAATTTAAAATTTGAATCTAAGGATATATTGGTTTAGAAAAGAAGTTCTGCTTTTGTTTCCATGGAAGATAAGAATCTATGGATTGTTCTCAGGATTATAAGGTTAATTGACCAATACTCCCTGAAAGGTCTGTAAAGACAACCATAGTCCAGATGATCCAACATCCAGAACAACTGCCTGAGATGATGCAGCTTCATAGATTACTATAGCCAAGATTTAATCATAATTCTAATTTTTCTTGTATTCTCTTAAGATTGTCAGCACTTCCAATCAGCAGAAAGTAGTATGGAAAACTGTGCCTTCAAGTTCCAAAATCCTTTTTATAAATGTTTGTTTTTACTTAAAGGGTATTAATGATAAATGTAGTTTCTTTCTAAGTAAAAAAAGGGGATATGATGTAGAAATGATAATAAAGATTATTGATTCTACTTTTATCCAACAACAATAAAACAACTGTTAATCTCACAATACTTTACATTGGTATGCGTTCTGGTTTATTAATACAAATTAAAGGAAAATTTTGTTACATTGCATGTATGTTTCTACTCTTGTTTATTATGATTATACAACTCATTCAAATTACATAATTAAGAAATACATATTAATATTCATCTATGATAGCCAAACATATTCATGCTAATTATGTTTTCTAGGAATGCAAATATATATTTTATTTAGCTAGGGAATTGTCAAACACTTCAAAGACCTACAGAATATGGCATTTAAAATGTTTTTAGAACTTAAACTTTTCTAGGTTTTAAGATACATTTGATCCTGACAGCACCAATCTACTTCAGAGAAGATGATGGGCATTAAAGAAATTCTATATGAAGTTTGCGTTCTTTTTGGCAAAAGTTAGTCATTGAGAAAAAAAGTACCCTTGTCTTGACTGCTTGACAGTATGTTGTATAAACTTGACATGCAGAAACCACAGGAAGGTGACCACTGAATTTGTCCAAAATAAAGTGGGATGGTCCTTCAAGTTCCTGCTTCACAGAAGAAACTGCCAGATATTCTGCAGGAGAAAGAGGACATGACTGATAAACTTTGCCAATAGATGAGACAATCTTTCAAATTTGCTGCTTTGCTAGCATGTCTGTCAGAGACTCTAGGTCTGTATAGTAAAGATGGATGGCCCAATTTTGCAATGGAACTCTGAGTGACTGTCTAGGCAGCCAGATGTCTCTGTCATTTCTTGAATTTTGAAAGTTGCTTGCTATATACTTTCTATTTACTCAGATAGTATTATATCTTTCTAGGGTCTTTTATAATGTTGAAGACTAGATAGTTATACTTTTCTTTGGTTATAATAAGAGGTAAATTAGATATGAAAATTTAGGCTTACAAAAATAGGATGGATGATACAGTATTTTCTTTAACTTTGCCCAATAAAATTGATAAGATATTGTAACTGCAATTCTTGCTTGATGACAATTTTGTTATATGTAATTTTACTATGTTAAAGTTAAAGCCTTCTTTTTCATTAGACAGAAAGGAGGAAGTACTGTGAGATATCTTTCTGTGTGCTGTGAATATGTGTAGCTATCATTGGTTAACAAAGAATCTGTTTTGGCCCATGGTAAGAAAGTTTACAACCAAGAGGGAAATCTAAGCAGAGAAACAAGAGAAGGACAGAGTCTGGGAGACAGGATCCAACAGCAAAGAAACAAGATGTAAGAGAACAGGTAATGTCACAAAGCCACATGGCAATACATAGATTAATAGAAATGGGTTGACTGTAGATGCAAGAAGTACATAGTAATACTTCTGAGCCACAGATCAAGCATATAAACCTCTGAATGTTTATTTGGAACTAAGGAGCTTTGGGTTTATCAGAGCAGGGCTAGATAGAGAGAAACTTTCTTCTACAACTGATGCCCATAGCTGTTCAATTGGTTCTGTATTCTTGAGTGTATTTATCCATTTTATATCTTAATAAATCACAATTACACATTAAACAGACTAATGTGGATTGCTCATAGCGTAAAACTATATTTTGAGGCCTGGTGTGATGTTTCAGTTGGTAAAGAAGATTGTGGGCATGCCCAACTAATGACCTGAGTTTGATCCCTGGACCCCACATTCTGGAAGGAAAGAATAAAGAACTGTCTCCCATACATTGTGTTTAACATGCTCTAAAAACTGACCTCTATATATACTTTGTGGCATGTAAGTAAGTACACACACACACACACACACACACACACACACACACACACTCCAAATGTAATTTTTTAAATTAAATGTATTTTGAGTTAAGCAACAATCAATTTTACCAACCTCCCCCCTCAAAAAAACCCCAACAACAACAAAAACCAATGTCCTCATAAACTGGTAGCAGCATGCAGCATAGCACATGTATGATCTTGTCAAAAAAACCTTAAGAATAAAAGTCCTCATCTAGAGTCTCCTGCTTTGCTCTTGATTTTTTTTGCTGTCTCCATTTTCATCTTCTCAGTGTCCAGCTAACATTGTTTAATACCAAGGTTGCCTCAGTATAAGTGGTTTCTGTCCTTGCTATTTTATAACATGTTAGTTTGCACTTTGCAGTTTTCAGGTTGAGCTCCCCTTTTTCTCATGTGTTCACACCTTTGCCTTGCTGCATGCACTTTGCACTTCTTAAAAGGCTTGGGGTTTTGGTTGCCTGGTTTTCCAAAGGCATTGTCTTTTAAAATAAACTTTTTGACTGACATCGCACTAAGCACTCTGGGTGGAACCCAATACCAACACAACCACACAAATACTTGAACATAACATGTTACTGGATGCATCTGTATTGTATCACAGTCCCTGAACAAATAGATACTGTAAGAGCTTGCAAAAATAATGAATATAAAATTGTTACATGGAATGAAATATGTGCCCTCTTTCTTCTATTGGTGTATATGTATTTGCACAGTAAAAATTTTGCATTTTGTCTTTTTTTAAATGATCTTTTTTTAGACAAGTTCTCACTATATAGCCTGACTGTGTCTGAAAATCACTATGTAGACAACGTAAGTCTCAAGCTCACAGAAATCTGCCTGACTCTGTCTCCTGAGTACTGGGAACAAAGGTAACTGTCATCACTCCCAGCCCTTATCTTCATTTTAAGAAGAGAATATTGAAGATAGGGAATTATTAAATCATAAGAAGAACATGCCTGGTAATGTAAGATAATCCATCCCAAAGATGGTCCAATAATTTGTGTGAGGAGAGGGATTCACCAAATGTCCTAATAGGAAATTTGACTGAATAATTTCAAGTTTTTATTTCTTAGGGGATAAAAAGCTCTAAATGATCTCATAGCTTCTAATTAGATACTAAAATGTCATCACAAGACTCCAACAACATGAACATGCATATCAGTGTGGGAATGGAAAGGCGACTGGGCCACAGGAAACTTTAACACATGGAAAAGATTTGAACTTTAAAAAGTTATAGGAAAGTAACAGGAAATTCTATCATTGCATTATTGTCCAATTTAATGTTTAAGTTTGAATTATTTTGGACCCAGCATTTTTGTTGAATCAGTCAACATCCATACAGTTAAAAGATCCTGTATAAATCTCTCTTTAAAAATAAGCTCTTACACTTTAAAATAATTCCATTTAGTGAAGCCTCAGCAAGGTCAGAAGCAAAGTGAAGAAAAATTCATTTAAATTACTGACGTTTTTTACAGTTTTATATACATAGAAGCAGTTCTTTATTCATTATGAGAATTCTTGTCTATGAAGTCACATGAATCTTAGAGAGGATTTGATTAAAATCTTTAGAAGATTCTAAGATTATGATCAAACTTTATGTAGTTAAATATGACTTATTACATTTATAGGGTTTTTTTAGATGTAGCAGTGGTGTACAAATGTGTTGAAAATTTATGTTTCATAAAATTTTATTTTTAATAAATGGAGATTTTAAAAAAGGAGCAAGCACATTCCATATATCAAACAGAATTTTGAGAAGCTTGGTATAGTGCTAATCAAAATAGATGCCTGAGTATGTGTGTGTCCATGTGTGTGTGTGCACATATGTGTGTCTGTTTGTGTGCATATGTGTGTGTGTGTGCGTGCACGCATGCTTTCATAAAGTTTCTTGGCTCTTTCATATAGAACTCTGAATAACAATAAAGCACACCTACTTTCTTACCACCAGTCTGTCAGCTACTGCATCCAACATAATTCTACAGCTTCTTCTGGCCTCTTTCACTTTCCACAGTTAACTACAGTGTCCTTAAGAATATGGGAATTGTCATTTGATGTAAGGCTGAGGCAATCTGTCAGACTCTGTGGAAGTCACATGCTCCTAACCATTGAGCCATCTCTTCAGTTTTGTAAAATATGCAATCCAATTCAATCATGTTTTTCTAAGCCCTTCAGTTTAAAAAATAGTGTTATATCAAAACCACTGAAGATTTATTCAGTTCAAGCTGCCATTGGGAGCTTATGAACAATATGACTGACAAGTTCAAAATACCCCACTATGTGGAAATGACTGTAGGGAGGGTAGGCTATAGATATTTGGTACAGTGGAAACAGGGATGCCACATAGGTTTCTCAGCATTAACATGGATTTTGAACATTTTCTTTGGGTGTGTGTAAACCTCATATAACAATCTGCTATATTCTCTGTTGCTTCTATATGGTTGGCTTTGTACTTGTCAGACAAATGGTCCATAGCTGTTTGACATCACATGAACCTGGCACCCTCAGAATCTCTATGGTTCAAGTCAAGCTCGACACATGTTGCTGTCTCAGAGGATCTTATCTTAACCTCACCTCATGTTACAAAGGTCTATAAACCATCAAATATTGGTATATAATCAACTGTTTTCTTGACTCCTCAGATTTTATTAGTTATACTTCACTACAGCTTATTTGTCTGCTTTCAGTCGACGTTTACTCTAAAATGAGACTACTCTTGTTTTCAATGCTTCTCTACTAAGAGACTTGATATGGAGGTTCTACAGGTTCAAACAAAGGCCTCCATGTGCCATGTGGAAGAATTTCCAAGTATACTGTTACTTGGGAAAATATTATCCCTTTGTTCTAAATAATTATTTCCTCCGTCTCCTCTTCTGCCTTCTATTCTTTTTGAGTTTTTGAAAATATTGTTTTATCTAGCCCAGGCTAACCTTAAAGTTGCTATGTAACTGAAGATGACTTGTCATTTCTGATGCTTTGTGGAAATTCTGATATCAAACTAGAGTGCTGCAGCTGGAGGTGTACATCACCATTCTCTGTTTATGCAGTTCTGATGATTGAACTTAAGGTTTTACTCATGCTAGACAAACACTCTATCAACTGAGCTAGAGCCCCAAGCTACCTTTTTTTTTTAACGAGTACATTAACTATGAAGTGTTTGAAAATTTTGCTCATGTGTAGATAGATACTACATGAGAGATCCTGATGACTTAGAGGCTATGAAAAAATAATGACAATACTAACAAAAAGGTAGCAACTGACACCCAGAAACTTACACTACTTGTGAGGCCAACATCCAGAAATCCTGTGTGTAAAACTCATGGCCTCCACTTAGAACCTCTGGTTCATCCTCTTACTTGACATTGAGTAAGTCTGGGTATGACATCAAGTACCTGCATGCCTGGGTAACACTGAAAGAAACAAACTCAAAATAATAAGTGATAAAATAAAATAAAAATTGGCATATAATGATTAAATACTTATATGCAGCTCGAGATCTTAGAATGCTAATCAGTTCATGGTGCTGCTCAGTAAATGTTGCCTGTGTATTAAGACCTATTAAAGTGACATCATACAAACATGTTGCATAACACACATGGATTGCTCCCTGGTCCCTGATGTCTCTGGTTCCTTCTTTTCTTTACTGTGTCCACTCAATCTGGATCAGTTAATGGCAGCCACCTTGCCTATAAAACCCAAATGCCCTTTTATCATCTCCACCACACCAATTTTGTGAGGACATAGATTCTCAGACCAGAATACCAACTGTGTAAAAAGTGTGATGAATTATAATTCAGTTCTGAATGCAATGATCTGAGCCAAACAGAAACTACAGATGATACACGGTGACTTGGGCCTTACAATTTTATACATAACGTGATCTGGATGTGTAAACCAGAAATATCTTTGAATTTAACGTTTTTTTCCCCCTCTTTTCACAAAACAAGATTCTTTTAATTAAAAACATTTTTTAAAAGTTCAGTATGTTTAATTGTTAGCACCTGCTATGTGTTACCAACAGATGTTTCTCACTTACCTAGGGGAACTGTTGTAATTATTTTGTAAGCATACTGGAATGGCATTTACCAACATGGCTGAGAAAGTTTCATTTGTGACTTTGTAGCATATTTGGTTTCATATTCTTCTTTAAAATCCATTCCCCTATTGTTTCTCCCTCTTCCAAGAATCCACCCTGACCAAGCTCGCCAAACACACAAATGTCCTTTTAGGCTAAGAAAACATTTCTAAGTCTGGCATTGGTGATTCATATATGTCTCATGGGGTTATTATTAAAATATTAAACCTCATATGTGCAAATGATTGTACAACTCACCTGAGCTAACTCAGGCATTGTGCAATATGGAACCCCCAAATCTTCATTATAAATGCATAACTGCATCTTTAGAAAGATGGTATCCCTATAACAGTTTGACTTCAAAAGAAGCTGTAGTGAAAGCAAGTGCTCTTTATTTTTCTGAACTCTTAGAAGAATCAGGCGCTCTGAATTCTTCATTTATGATACCAATCACACAATTACCTATAGGCATGTACTAAATATAAAAGTAGTGTCAGCCAAATGGTGACCCAATTGCAAACAGTGAAAAAGCAGAGATAGCTGCATTCACAGCCACTGTTCAACTGAGCTCAGTGGTAATCAAAGCAATCTGAGGATGACTCATTAATTAATTGATGTTCTTTTTATTATGTGCTATTGAGTTAATGAGTAATTTGGGTGAGATAATTCTCAGAACACATCGATTACTTGAGATATTTTCTGAGGCTTTCATACCAATGACACGCTGTGTCTTAGAAGATGTAGCATGTAGTGTTTTTTGTGCTCATTATGGGTAGGTTTAAGATGAGTGCCAATGCGCAAGGAGACAGAATCAAAGGACTGGATACATGAGATCTGCTTCCATGTGTCTATAGGCAATAAAGTACACAGAACAAGGCCTGATACACAGCAAGCAGTAGGGAAAGTCCATCTGAATGAGTGACTGTTTCAATCCTTCAATTCTTATTACTTTGAATGAAATCACATTAAAAAACAAAACAAAACATGTATAGTGGAATTTTTAAGAAAAAGTAGTGATCAAAAAGCTTTTGCCTAAACTGTATGCTGTGTTAATGGCCTATTACAATAAACATGCAGATTGTTTCTGCAAGTCACTGAAGTGAACACTAAACATATTGGGCCTGTATCATTTCTGTAAAATGGTTCAAGTGATGACTCAAAGAGCAAGCTGCCTAAAGTGATAGTTAAAACAAAACTGTGGGTGGTATGTTTTGTTTTTGTTTTCTGTTGTTTTTTTTTAACCTGAGATTGCATGTCCCTCCCTGTTTTAATTAAGGCACCACGTGTCTTTCTTGAAAACACAGAATTTAGCTGATGTTTTTGTTTTACTTAAAGAAAATGTGAAATTTAGTCAGCTGACAGTAACACACTGTTTTTAACAGGATAATTTAAAATATATGCAAATGCACTAAAAATCATAGCCAGCGATTACTACCTTCATTTGAAACAATTTTATTTTTTTTCTGAAATGTAAAATAGTGGGAAACCTCCTTTAGGGATCTTTACCACACTCATTGAATGGAGGAGGAGATGAGGTAGCAGCTTCCTTATGCTTGTTGGAATTTACCTTTAGGAAAGAAGTTTTTATTTTTACATGGACAAAACATGCTTTTTTTTTGGATCATCTTTACCAATTAAGTAGCATTACATAGTGGAGTGCCCTTTCTATTAAAAACAAGAATCAAAATATTTTAAAAATAAACAACAGAGTTCATATATGTATAGGCAAAATAAAAGTGAGGTTACAAATACAGGTCTGCTGTTCTGCTCGGGATGTGGGTGGCATGGTGGTTGCCTGGTCTCTCATCGTGAGTAGCCTTCAGAGATGGCTGTTGAAAATTGGAAACTTGTGAACTGGGAACTCTGTGGCAGGTATCTTGCTGGAGCATCAGATACCATGACATAAGGGCCACACAATGCAAAGAGAAGAACTGACTGACAAAGCCAGAGGCTTTGTGTCCTCAGGACAACTAGCTTAATGCTTCAGTAAAAACTGATAATATTTGTGGCCACTTAAATGGAAAACAGCTTAATGCTGAAAGTTAACTCTTGTCTCAGTTTACAATTTCATGGAGATGAAGATAATGTAAAGATCAAGACCTTAGTCTTTAGTGCAGGTGAGCAACTTTCTCAAAGACGAATCCAAAGCAACATAGATTCTTTGATTTTAGGGAATGCAAGGATGGCTGAACAGCTTTCAGAAATCAAGAGAAATTTGCTCTCAGCTGACATATATTTTGACTTGTTATAGATAATGTAAAAACCCATTTTGATGTGAAAACCTGAGAATCATTTGAAAAACCACACAAAGTTCATGTATGCTTTAAACAACTGTCAAGAGGAGCCAGCAAGGCTGTTAGGTAGACTCCTTTATGTGTGTCCTTCCCTTGCTGTGTGTCCTTCCCTTGCTGTGTGTCCTTCCCTTGCTGTGTGTCCTTCCCTTGCTGTGTGTCATCTTTCCCAGTTTTGGTTTGTATGTTTTAAGCTAAGCCTGTCTTATCTTCTCACAAACAAACTTACGAGACTGAAAAGGAAATAAGAATCACCTGTGGACTTCAAATGGACACTCCCACAATTTTTTATCCTACCTCAAATTTGAATTAAGTGGTACTTGCACACTCTTAAGAATGAAGCATTTAGAAAACATGCCTATCATTCACTTTTTACAGAACCATGTTTTTTCATGAGGCAATACTCAGATTCTCATGCATTTCCCTAATAAACATATGTTTCATAACTATTCAAAGCCACACAACTATTGTTCCAGCTTAATATTTTGGCTCCAGAACAGAATGTAAGTAGAACATTTAATCGCCATCTGTAATACAGAAACTGGCAGGGGAAATATGTAATACAAATAATGCTGGGAGACATTTCCTGTATAAGTGATAAAGAACAAAATAAGAAAGACCATGGTGAAGAGTTTGCGTCAGAACAAATCTGGTTCATTGTGCCTGTACAGAGTGGATCTGTGAGAAATTGGTTTCACCACAGAATAGAAAACCAAAATAAAGTGTGAACAGAGGAGGGAACCATATTATTGTTTTTATTTCCTTAATTGCAATTTAAGTAATCATTTCCCACAGTTTCTGTTTCTAGAACATTCTTTTTCATCAGCTATCATTTAAATAAAGGGAAAACACTTCACCATAAAAAATGAGAAAGAAATGATAGATTTCAGCCTGTGTTACATAATCTGAGCAGAAAGATGACAAAGAACACGAGGGGCTGAGGAAGTGTTACATACCAAATTCAAAGGGTCTTGAATGTATCAATGGCAGGTAAAATACATAATCACCAAACAGTTCTCAACTTTTCCTCAAGCCTTATTTTCTCTTCTATAAGATTCCATACCTATAATGACCTTGCTGTAAGCAGATCACTATCTGACTCCTACGCCACCATAGTCTCAATGTGCATTATCTTAACTTCAGTAGATTCAGATTTAAGTCTGTTCAGTGTCATTGATTCATTATCCATAAAGACATTAAGTCCCATCTTTCAGGGAGAAGCCTGGACAGCATTTATAAAATAAATTTAAAATTTGAAAAATTAAGTCATAATTGTGGTAATACCTTTTTCATTTAGAGTAACCCTTTGGAAAATACTTTTACATGCTACCCAAAGGCACTAGTTCACATAAGGTGTGTGATTGAAACAAGAAAAGTAGAATAAATCTATAGTGAAGGTAAAGAGCACAATAAAGAATATTAAAAGGACATCACTAAGTCTTAAAGTCATTCTAAAAATGGCACTTTTCACGTTGGTATAAAATGAAAGTGCTTTAAGATGAAATCTTTATCGTTTTTTTAAAGCTGATCTTTAGTCCCCTGAAAATAGGGGGTTATCATGAGAACATGAATACACCAAACTGCAGTAGCCATAAGGAATGGATGTCACTGACTGCTTTGCAAGTGTTTATTTTTGTATTTCTAATATTGATAGTTTTGCTTTTTCTGTGTGTCATCAGTGAGGTTTGCTTTTCAGTTCTTACTAGAAAGGTGTAGCTCGTTGAAAATAGCTGGTAGACACAGAAAGCATAAATATACAGGAGTTTAAACACTGATTGTACTAAATGCAACAATACAAAGAAGCAAACAAAACACAAATGGTAACACAATAAAACTGTATTACATTTGTGCTTCAGATATTACAATACATTATATACAATAGTCCAAAATAAACATCTCATGCCAAGTGACACAAAAACAAATAGCAAGCAAAAAAAATCCAGCAATATATACATTACTTTTCTTTCTTTAATAATGAACATTCAACTCTTGAACTGGGGCAATTTCACTACATACAGATGCAGTCCGCCTTTAATTCCATATGGCCATCCTGCTGTCCTATCACTACCCTATTCAGTAGGTTCCTGTGTCAATTCTTATATACATGTGAGCAAAAAAGATAAAAGAATGTAGTGCTTTATGTTGTTAGGGGGTGATGTCGATGGATCAGCGGACCTGGGGTGCATAACCTTCTTTCATTAGGCCTTCCTCATAGTCTGTCTGGCAGAGGATCATGTTATTCTTTAAGAAGAATTTGTCTCCGACACAAAATCTGAAAGTTAAAAAAAAAAAAAGCATAGTGTGTTAAGACTACCAAAATCCAAAAGACTGTCTTATGAAGTTACTTTTATTATAAAAGTTCAAACTGTTTTTTTATTTATTAATACTTGCATGCACCATTTAAAATTCACCTTCATATATAAACATCACAGCAACAGAAAGTTAAACATTTTGAACACCAGTCTTTCTTTCTTTTTCTCTTTTTCCTTTCCATATCAAATTGGCAAAAAGAAAATACTTGATCCATATAACTCTTATTAAAGTAAAATTAAAAATGTTTTCAGTTTATATTGGTCATGATTATTAATGATTTTATACTGATCCTTTGTTCAATTAATCAAAGATACTACAGTAAACCAAAAAATTAGAAAATCACCCAGTTAAAGTCTTCTTTTCCAGGCTCCCTTTAACTCTGTTATTAAAATGTAGCTAAATCTTAGTAATTTGGAAGTGCCTACTATCCAGTGAAAGGTTCCCAAGTGTACTGAGGCTGAACTTTCTTCCTTATGGCTAATTTCCCAGCTACGAAATAGTACATGTTACTTTCTAGAAGGTTCCTCGCATTAAGGCAGAGTAACCAGGATGAACTTCCTAATATTGATGTGATAAATAAAACCAGCTCCCAGCAGCTAATTATGCATTTTAGTTTATGAAGCATTGTTGAAAGTGCAAGATTGTAATGTTCTTAATAAGTGCCTTTTTTATATAGTTTCCCAGTGGGTGAAACCATGGACACAATCCAGGTCAAAAGTAAATGCTTGTGCTGTTTCCAGTACATTTAACAGTAAAGTAACTCTTGGGAGATGCGTGTGTGTGTGTGTGTGTGTGTGTGTGTGTGTGTGTGTGTGTGTGTGTGTGTACATGTATATACATGCATACTCTTAAATGTAACAATTTAACATTCAAACAGCAGTGTTTGGTAGGGCTGAGAACAGCTCTGCAATTATATAGGTTGACCTCTGTGACCTTTGGTGGTGGTCATTCTTTATCAGGTAGTCAATTCAGAAGCCTGCTTTGGCAAAAATCTTAGTGAATGGATTAAATTGTGAAGTGAAAGCTACCTTCTAATGCTCTGTAAAGTTGAAGGTTTAAGTGAGGGGCACTTGGACTGATTTACATTTGCAAAGATTGGAATTCTAGACAAACACTGAATCTATTTATTTTCCATCCAGGCAGCTTTGGAAATTTATCCTTATACTAACTAAGTAGATAGAGGGGAAAATAGTGTAATAAAAAAAAGTAGATTGAAAAGAATTAGCTCTCCTCTTAAAGGAAAATTGGTCTGTTTATTTGTGGAATTTACTTTTTCCCAGGATTACTGCCTACTGCTGATGTTGGCTTTAAGTAGAGGCTCAGCTCTGGTCTTGAAATCCTGGATTTGTTTACGACTGCATCTACTGGACAAGATGCACCTTTAAGTTTGGGACTTTGAGTAGATTTTTCTTTTTGCTGGCCTAAGCTTGTATGCTTTAAATATTGTATTTGAACAATGATATTTAATACATCAATTTATGTAGCTATGATGACCTTAAAGATATATTGGATAAATGGAAATATGTTTTTATTTGGAGAATACTTAGGAGCCCAAATTTGACTTTCCCTTTATGGAAAATTAAGTGAAAGAGCAACAAAGACATATATAATGATTGTTTAATATAATTCATTTATATTAATGTTGAAATTAATTTCAGTTCATTAATAATATAATATTATATCTGAGTAAATATATTCAATAAAGCACACTTGTCTTCTTGCTGCTATTGGGTTAGGTTTTTTGCAATGCAGTTATCTGAAGATATTTTTCAATGTTCATTGTCTTTAACTTTGTTTAGTTTATCAGGAACTCAAATTCTCTTAATCATCATATATAGAGATAGGATTCTGTCAACCCATTCTGTGCTGTGGTATCCTGCCATTCCAAGCTCAGAATCTTTTAAGATAGAATATTTTATTTTTATAGGTGAGTAAGATCAAGGTTGTCACAGTGAGTTGTCACTTGGAAGCAGCAGTCTTGGGGACCTGGCTTCATGTTCTGCCTCTGCATATACCTGATGCTGGCATGAGTGCATGCTGCTCTTTCTACTTAAGCTCTCTGTAGGAGAGGTGGAGACACAGTATCCAACTATAGGGAGTCACCATGTAAAGCATAGGGAAGGCAGAAAAGCAAACAACAATGGATATGGTCTCCAGATTCCAGCCTTCTCCTGGTGACAAAGATGAAGCTTCACCTTTGGATCACATGACACAAGCAGACTTGTTGCTCACATCCAGCCTAGTAAGTCAGTGTACTCCGGGCTCCTATCAGAATGCCAGAGACCTGTCTGGGTCTGCACAGCCTGAGAAATGTGGTGGAGAACTGAAGACACTGGAGTTATTTGTCGATCCCCTGCCTTTTTTCCACCCAGATCAAGACGATGTAAACAGTAAATGTAAGTTGGTCTGTATATTTATTTTTGTATTCCTGAAGTAGAGTCTCACTCTGTTGCTTAGACTAGCCTTCAATTCAGTTTCATCCTCATTCGAAAACTACTGAAGAATGGGATGGAGAGATGGCTCAGTGGTTAAGAAGAGCACTGACTGCTCTTCTAGAGGACTGGGGTTCAATTCCCAGCACCCACATGGTGGTTCACAACTGTCTGTAGTTCCAGTTCCAGGAAAATACCAAGGCAAAAATAAATAAATAAAGAAAAATACTAAAGAAGTAAAAAGGATACTAATTAGGTTATTCACTAATTTAATATTTGTATGTTGAAATTAAGAAGGTAATACATTAATAGAAACCTGAGTCTAGCTGACTTCATAGAGTTTTTGAGTCCTGAGAAGCATAAGAATAAAGTATAATTAATAAACTTCTATCTAAAATAAGGAACACAGAGCACTTTCTCTTTTATATTCTTTATTGATTCTTTTAAAACTCAACACAATGTATTTTCAGCTTTGCAACCCTCCTAGTGTACCGTAACTCCCTTTGAAGCCTCCCATCCCTTCTGGTTAGAGTCGGTTATCAGAACCCTGTTCTAAGATGCCTCCATTTGTAATAAGCATTTGAAGAAGTTAGACTGTTAACATAGTTGCCTTAGTTCCCTCAGGTCAGTGATTTCCAATTATAACTAATTTCTGTCTTTATAATGCTTAAAAAGAAGAGAAAATCTGTTATGTATTTCCAATGTATCTACTTTCTCACGCAGCATTCATAGCCACTAAAGAATGGAGTACTCTATACTGCAGCATTCAGCAAGAGGCATTTGCCAATCCCTACACTCATGAACACATTTCCTGTCTTTTTCCCATTGACAGTCCAATTGTCATTGCATATCTTAGTCCTTACAATCCTTTCAGCAGCAAGGAATGCTATCCGTATCCGGAATCCTGCTATAAATTATTCAAAATCAACTTTACCCTACAGAATCTATTTATACTTACATAGTCAGAAAACACAACACTCTTCTGAAATTGGTCTGCTCTAGACAGTAAAACCCTGCCTTGCTTGACTAAAATCTTGGGTTGACCATTTATTATTTTAGGCAGAGTACTTAATGTTTTTCTCCACATCTTCTGTGTCTATATAATGCTACTTCAATGTGTGTTTTTAGGGCTGACCATTTGTTGTTAGATAACCAACAAACTGGTGTGCTCTGCCCAGTAGAAGACTCTTTCTCTTGCTCTACCCATTCTTTAGCCACCTATAGTTTGCTGCATCTGGTTGAGGTCTCCTGCACTTTCCCAACTCTATGTTTTCATGTCTGTTGCTCAGCTCATGTTATATATAAATATGTGTGTGTGTGTATAATTAAATACAACTTTCTAAATCTGTAATTATATGTTATGTTTTATATTACTATATATATTTCATTTATATATATGTCAACAATTAATAAAAAGAGAATTTGAAAAAAGCAAAGAGGAATATATGGAAAGGTTTGGAGAAAAAAAGGAAAGGGAGAATGATGTAATTAAAATCTCAGAAAAGTAAAAGAAATAATAATTTTTTTTCTGTACTCCAATTTGTTTTCTTACCACAGAAACTAAAAGAATCTACATTATGGTCATTTTAAGTATTAAATGAAATTTCTATGCTAAAGTGAATATATTTAAAAATCAATAAGTCAAAGTATAAATCTTAAAAACTACATATTTAAATTATATTTGCCATTTTAAATTAATATATTTCAAAATAATTTTCTCTTTTCCCCCCCTCTGTTATTCATGTAAATGCATGTGAATGTTTATGAATGTAAAGAGCAGTGATCACCTTCTAGTGCTATTCTTCCAGAGTTATCCACCAATCTTTTTGAGAGAGTCTTACAGAGACATGAGGCTCACTGATTTGGTGAGGTCACCTCCAGAGAGCCCAAGGCATCTACCCCTGTCCACCTTCCTAGCTCTGGGATTACAAGCACTTGTCACCATACTGGGATTGTTGTATGTTATATGGCTTTTGGAGCTGGAATGCAGGACCTCAAGTTCACCTGGAAAGCATTTTACCAACTGAATCCTGTCTCCAGACCAACTGGAACCCTGGGGGAACTCCTATCTGAAAACTAAATATATCGGCCCTGAGGTGCTTTCCTGAACTTGAAAAAAAAATTGATGTCTCTTCCTCTAGCATAGGCCTAATTCTGATTAAGGTCTTCTGTGAGTCTCTGATATCTTATTTTCCCCAGAGTGTTGAATACATTTTCCTTTTTTTTCCCCTGAGAAATATTTTTTGATTAATTTTTTTTTTTTACATACCAACCGCTGTTCCCCTTCCCTCTCCTTTTCTCAGTCACCTCCCGGCTCCTCCCCACTCCACTCCATTATCCACTCCTCAGAGAGGGTAAGAATTTTTAGGAGGAGTCAGTACTGTCTGGCATAACAAATTGAGGCAGGACCAATACCCCCCCCCCCAATATCAAGGCTGAACAAGGTGTCCCTCTAAAGAGAATGGGCTCCAAGTAATAGTGGAGAGAGTGCCTGAACTGGCCTTCCCCAATGGTCACCATAGTTGTCATCGTAGAACCTTGACTAAGCAACTGATGGAAGTAGATGCAGAGATCCACAGCTAAGCACTGCAAGGAGCTCCCAGTCCAGCAGAAGAGAGGTAGGAGGGATTATATGAGCAAAGAGGCTAAGATCATGATGGGGAAACCCACAGAGACAGCTGATCTCAGCTATTGGGAGCTCATTGACTCTGCACTGACAGCTGGGGAACCTGCATGGGACCAAGCAAGGCCCTCTGAATGTGGGTGCAGTTTGTGGGGCCTCTGGGAGTTACCAGAACTTATCCCTAACCCATTGAGTATTCTAAAGAAACAAGACTTTTTTTCCTCTTAGCTTCTGTAGAGTCTAGCATTGTTTCAGTCCTTAAAATAGAAAAGCAGATGTTGAGGCAGAGAATTGGTTCTAAGGGTCAATGTGTTTGCTGTTGATCATAATAACTTGAGTTTAATTCTCAGAATCCACAGCGGGGAAGAATGGAAAGAACCAACTCCCACAGGAAATCCTCTGATTTCTGAAGATGCACAAGTATCAGAAAATTAATATGTTTAAATGTTTTAAATTAAGTACAACAAAAAGAAAAAGAAAAAGAAATATCACACAGATTGGTTTTCTTCCCTTTTTTTCCAAGGTCATGATGTTGTGAATTACTCCTTTTGTGCACTGTAAATATGTGTCACTCTGATTGATCTAATAAAAAACCAAATGACCAATATCTACACAGGATTTGGAGGGAAAGAGAGAATGCTGGGAAGAAAAAAAAAGAAGAAAAAGAAGAAGAAGAAGAAGAAGAAGAAGAAGAAGAAGAAGAAGAAGAAGAAGAAGAAGAAGAAGGGCTGAAGTCAGAAGGAGAAGCCAGGAATGCAGAGCAAGCAGTGTGGACTTCACAAAGCAAAGGTAACTAAGCTATAAAAAAGAATGTGTATTAAAATATGTGGTTAATATAAGGTATAAGGACTAGTTAGAAATAAGCCTAGGCTATTGGCCAAACTTTCAGAACTGATAAGTCTCTGTGTCATGATTTGGGAGCTGGCTGTCAGGGCAGAGAAAGACTAGATACATTATTATTTATTTTTCTGTGGAGGAACTTTTCAGCTTTTAAGAAATTAGCCTATTATAGAGATTTTTTCAATTTTAGATGAAAATTAAATTATAATAAAATAAGTTAATGTGGTGATATATATTTAATAAGATAGACTATTTTGTATATAGTGCATATATAATAAGTATATTGTATATTTAATAAAAATAAAATATCAGAGGACAGAGCCAAATCTCCAGCCTTTTGTTTGTTTTGTTTTTGTTGTCGTTGAGACAGTTTTTTCTATATAACAGTCCTTGCTGTCCTGGAACTTGCTTTGTAGACCAGGCTGGCCTCAAACTCATAGAGATCCTCTGCCTCTGCCTCCCAATTGCTGAGACTAATAGCGTGTGCTGATTGACTGGCTGTTAGTCCTTAAATTCACAGAGATCCAGAAAGATCTCTGTCTCCTGAGTGATGGGATTAAAGGCATGGGCCACCACTCTCTTACCTTCATGGCTTGACTGTGGATGATCTGTCCTCTGATATTCCAGACTGATTTTATTAAATATACAATATATCACCACATTCCAGATTATTTTCCTCCAGTTTTCTTCCTTTTTAAAGGGAGCTATTTCTATAGTTAAAACATGGGATCTAAACTTTTAACCACGCTTTTTTTAAAAAAATAAATAAATAAAAGGCATAGACCTGCACATATTATTATTACTGCCTTATGTCTCTCTGTGTGGGGCATACAAGTGAATATTTATGTATGTACACATGTTCATGTGCATAGATACTACTTTGTGTGTATGTGTAGGTGTGCATGTACTGATGTACAAGTATATGTGGAGGCCAGAGGTGAACACTTGTCCTCTAATATGCTTCTCATTATTTATTACTGTTATTATTAAGAAATCTTTGAAATGATTTTTTTTTCAATTTGGGAGTGTTTTTTTAAGGGGAGGTTGATATGCAAATACAATACCATGTGTAGAGGTCAGAGTATAGCTTAAGGAAGTCAGTTAATCTATACTCAGAATTTCAAGAACTACACTCAGATTCTCAAGTTCAGTGGTAAGTGCTTTTATCTACTTAGCCAACATGCTGGACCTTCTTTACTTTTATGATAGTCTCCCATTGAATCTGGAGTTCACACATTCAGCTAAATGGGCGAGTGTGCAAGCTCCATGGAGATGCCTCTTCCTGCTTTACCAACATTAACATTACAGGTATGCAACCACTTGTCTGGATTATTATATATAGGTGCTGTGTATCCGACTCAAGGCTTCTTGCTATTGTTGTTAGCACTTGCTCTTGATGCGAATACATTCCAGCTCCTATTATTACTATTTTTCAAATATTTGGAAATACTTCAGGTCTTCATATTTTGACTTAAAAGTGAAGATAAAATGGGTCAGTAGCACAAGCCTGTCATGCTTTTTAGTCAGGGGACTGAGGCAGAAGGATCCCAACTTCGAGACCTATATAGGCTATAGAGTGATTTCATAGCTAAAATGGAAAACTTAGTGTTCTCTTTCTCCAAAGGAAAGAATAAAGGGAGTAATGAGCATAGTTCAGTGGTAAAGTTCCTACCAAGAATGTGTGAGGCTCTCGGTTCAATCCCCAGGACCTCAATAATAAATAAATCTATACAATAAATACATACTTAAAACAAAATTAAGATGGTTATTAAATAAAATCCATAACCTTCTATTATTTCATAATTTAAAATGTTAACCAAGTTTGCTTAAGGGGAAATGTCTATAAATGATCTATTTCCTGCCTCATACTCTGAAAAAAAAAAAGAGTGTTGGGAGCAGTCTTTTCACAGGCTTTGTCAGGATGTGATCACAGTGGGTGGGTCTCCACAGCAAGGTTCAGGGGAAGAAGAACATGGCCTATCTTGAAACCCTTCTGTATTCAGGGTGAGCACATCTGTGTGCTCTGCTTGACTGATGAAGATGAGCTGACTTCCTGCATTGAGGAAGTTTGTCTTGTAAGGACCACAGTGACAAGACAATCACCAAGCGCTAATTGTGCATAACCAGTGCTAAAGATATGCAGCCCCTTTACGGCAGGTAATAAATGAAGTGGGCATAGAAATGTATTAGGTGTCTTTGTAATGAGGTCGGAATAGTATTTTGCAGCTATAAGAATGCAAGTAGTTTTTAGAGTCAAAATTTAGGAGTGTTTGTCTTACTTGACTGAGTTCTACTGAGTAGACAGACTTAATTGTGAATGTAACTTTTTATTTCCATGATGAAATAAAACTGATCTATGATTTGTAAATACCATTAACCACCTTCAATTACCTTGTATCATAATAGGATTTAGGCTGAGCTTAGCACTTGAATGATGCTTTCATTTTCAGTGCAGAATATAGATAAAATAAGGAAGCTTGCCCTTAGTAGGCAAGTGGACATAGGGCATAAACAGTTCCCCAGAGAAGGAAAATCTGAAGAGCTACAAGTCAGCAAATAAACACCAATTAAAAATTATAATCAGGTAGCAGCTTTCATCTCTGAAGGTGATAAGAATTTCTTTCTAAATAATAGGCCCTCATGTTAAGGCAAATATGTGCTGAGTAAATTTGGTGTGAGAATAATAATATATAAATAGCTTTTATAAAATTTATCTGGTCAATATTTACCCTAAGCTTTCAAATTGTTGTGTTTTTTACTAACTAACTAATTACATCTCTGTGAACTTATCATGACACAGATTTGAATATTTGTCTGCTTAAAGAGTCAGCATTTTATAGATGATACAAAATGTGCTATAGCAGTAACCAAAGCATCAAATAACACTATGTGGACTTAACACTTGATGATAAAAATGAATGCAAAATAGCTTAGAATATCTTGAAAGAAATTTTAATGGCAAATAAAAAGATAAATAAATAATAGAGATTAAATGAAAGAGTTCAAGTGTCATGCATTAAAATCCTTCCCTGTTAAGTTGTCTAACATGGTATTTTATTTACTCATTCTGTCCATTTGCATCATATTCAGTACACTTATCTCTTCAACTCCTCCTGGACACACCCTGATCCCTCAACTCCCTTCCTACTTCATGACTTATTTCTGTTACTTCTGTTACTACTATTTATAGACAAGAGTCTCTCCATGTACTGCAGGCTTTCAACTAACTGGATCCTCCTGTCTCAACTTCCTGACTGCTGAGACTATATGCAGTTACCATCATGTGGAAGGCTCCTATTGCTACTTTTTAAACTTATTACATATGAGTGTATATAAAAATTATGCATTTGTATAATTTGTCAAATATACATAGGGAATAATCATGAGTAGTTATGTAATAAAATACAATTTTCCTTTAGAATAGTGAAGGTTGGAGTTCTTTCTCATTTTTAAATTTTCTTCTAAAAATGTGTAAGCTTTTCTTAAGTAGAACAGTTGTACAAGATGATTTTTTAAGGATAGTTTGCCATTACCCCTGCCATCATTGAGTCAACCTGTCAAATATTTTATCATTATGGCTAACACACTTTTAAAATAGGCACATATACATATTCATGTGCATATAAGTGTGTCTGGGTGGATGTATGGATATTTGTGTTTGTATGTATCCATATTTCTATAAGAGGTAGCATGTGAACTTGTAAGTTTAATGTTGGCTAAGTGTCACCTTAAACTGATGTAAGTCTTTGTTGATATAAAACATTTGTTGGGCAGATCAAGACATAAGATGGCCCTAGGTTATTGCTTAGGCAATATAATATTTGTAAACATCTAAATTTGGCAAGAGATTCTCAGGGAATATAAATTTTATAAAAAATACTAAGACACCAGGATATAATTTAAAAATATATAAAAGTTTAAATTTTAAATTTTACATGAATGCATTATTGTATTTATAATATTTACACATTTATAATTATAGAAGAAATAATTTTCTCTTTTTTAAATATTTATTTTTATTTTATGTGAATTGGTGTTTTACCTGCATGTATAACTGTGTAAGAATGTCAGATCTTGGAATTACAGACAGTTGTTAGCTGCCATGTGGATGCTAGGAATTGAACTCAGGTCCTCTGAGCCATTTCTCTAGTCCAAAAGAAATAATTTTCAAAAAGTGCATCCAATACTAGTGAAAATCATTTTAATCTCCAGACTTTGCAAGACAAGTATCTGTTATTATGACAAAACTATAGCAATTTAGAGTGATCAAAAAACACATTGAAAATCATAAAGCTAATAATCTAGCTAATATATTTTGGGATCAGAATTTGAATATGTTTTTACCACTAACATCATATCTTCCTATTTCATAGGGTCTCATAACAAGCTCCTGAATCAAACAGGACTTTCCAGAGAAAGTTACATAAATTGAGAATGCAAGACAATATTCATTTATGACACACTATGTGGACATTTTCTCACAGATTCTATACATCCTTGAAATTCCATCAAGGATCTTACAATTTTAAATACTACAGTTTTGATATGCATAGTTTTGCCATTTTTGTGTTTTTTTTTTTCTGTTTGAGACAAAGTCTCACTGTGTAGCATCAGCTGTCTTAAAGCTTGCTATGTAGACCACACTCATTTTAAACTCACAGAGATCTGCATTCCTCTACCTCTGACATACTGAGATAAACTGTTTGCACCAGCATGCCTCACCCTGATAGGCATATTTATAGTATTCTAAACTCTGCATTGCCTAAGGGAAACAGCTTGTAGCCATAGAATAATTTCCATGGTAGGGTATAATTATTGATAAAGAAAAAAAGGAAGAACTTATCATACTTTTAGTTTGAAAGAATTTTGAAATTGATTAATTAAGTGTTACAAATGAGAAAAATGAATCTAAGGAGATGATGTAGTTTAAGACTGCACAGCCAGTTAGTAGCAGAGCGCAGACTACAACTTAGGTTTCTAGAGTTCTGTGCAATGCTCTTTCCTTTGTTGTTTTTCCAAAGCTGGTAATTGTTTAATTATTAGCTACATTGGCTTCCTCCTCAAAGAGAGTGGAGGTAGCTTAGAGTATCTAGAGACCATGTTTAGAATTCCAGAAAAGAAGTCCAGAGGTGGGAAACTGAGACACAAACAAGATGAAAACAAATTTCTTGTTACCAATTTCTTGTCTCTAAAAGAATCACAACAGAAAAAAAAGTTAGAGGTTAGAGGTAGATGAGTGTGTGTGTGTGTGTGTGTGTGTGTGTGTGTGTGTGTGTGTGTGTATGTGCTGTGCATAACACACAGATCTGCCTGCCACAGTACTCATGTAGAGGTCAGAGTACAGACTCTGATGTCAGTCTTTACCCTCTAATTTGTTTGGATGCTTGATGTTTGCTGTGCATTCCTGGTTACTTGGTTTCAAAGCTCTGAAGGCTTTTCAATCATCCCTAAACCTTGTCCCCATCTATGCCCGTTTTTCTGTAGAAGAACTAAAATTGCAGAAA
>PVIH01001243.1:125660-198810 GCA_004025045.1 Sigmodon hispidus
GCATAGAAACTTTCTGTGTAGAATAATTAGAAATGGATAGAGAAAAGTTCTACTGCTTTTTACAGATTATGACATAATAATGGACTGAAAAGATCTTCTAGTTTGAGCTTTAGACTGGTGAGCCTGTCTCAGTGTGTGATACCAGCAGGAATAAACCAATTTCACACACTAAGAAGGACAATGGCTTTTTTTGTCTACTGTAAATATACTGTTCATTATCTTTCCAACTTCACTTCTTAAACCAAGGGGTGGGGGTGGGGTGCTGAAAAATAAATTCCCTGTTAACATCTCATCCTTCTGAACTTGAAAATTTTCAATTTTGCAAAAAGCTGAAGAGAATAGAACTTATTCATACCCTTTTGTTGAGTCTTCACATAAAATTATTGTTGCAAAGATGGGGATATGGTGAGAATTTAAAATCAATAAATCCAGGGAACATTAAACATGTAAAACTAAGCAAAGGGGAACAGGTGATACACATGACTTTGAGCCCCGTTCCTAATTTGTGTTTGGTTTGTTTCCAATTAACAGTACACACTCGTGCACAGAGACGGAGTTCAGATTCTTAAAGGTAACAAATGCTGACTGCATGCTAATGGCCTAAGACATACATCCTGGTTAAAAGTATTTGGAGGTTATTTATTAAATATATCATGCATAACATCCTGGAGTATTTGTATTTTAAGTCATTTATAAGTTGTCTTAAGTTCAATCTTTGTGAGTAGTTTATTTTTATTAGCATACATTGATTAGGAATGTAGAAAAGTCTAGGCAGCCAGGATAGGTCACGACAGCTGTGATGACTTGGACTTAAGGTCCAGTGTGACTATTTTTAGTGTTTTCAATTCTGTCATTTCTCTAGCCCAGTTCAACCCCACATGTCCTTGAGTCATGCAAAATAGGACCAAAGAGACAGGGACTGGATGATCATCCCAGATCACTTGGCTATTGCTAGCTCATATCTGCCAGACACTGGGTAGACTTACAGTATCCACTCATGTCTACCCATTTTAACAACATCAGCATGGTCAGAAAAAAATAACTAGATTAAAAATTATTTCTAATTTTTAAAGGAGAAGATCTGATTTTTGTAATTCTTAAGATCCAGTCTTAGTTGTGTGTTGGCAACAAAAGATAGTATAAAAATGTTAATAATGTGAAAATTGAGGTCCATGGTGAGCAATGTATGCATCCAGCACTAGGAGGAAAGCTCAAAGGGAATGTTAAAGTTAAGTTGGGAAAAATATTTTGATGAAAGCCATTGTCAGCTGTTCTCTAGGTACAGTGCTAAATGGAGGGAAAAACAACCCCCAAAATATTCAAGAAATCCCTGGTTCCCCATCAAATCATATGCAATTTGAAGGGATCTAGCATTTTTTCAGTACAAAGTAGAACTCTTCACAAGAAATCCCTGATATAAAGCATTTCAGTTTCTACTCCAACTTGGGCCTGTGATTCAGTTTAAATTCTCTTAGCCTTGAAATGGTCCAGAAAGGCAGATTGAAGCAGCAACACACTTCACACCCTATTTGTAGAATTTTTAGCTCTGTTGTAGAATTGGTTCCTTCTCTACCTACATCCAATTAACCCATAAGCCAAGCCATCCATTTTCTCATGTCTGTGGTGAGGCTGGTCCAGCATCCAGCAATTATGGCTATGTGATTCCAGTAAGTACTTTCTAGACTTGACATGTGACTAGTCTTGACTTTTGTTGCACACAAAAATAAAATACTTTATGAATTCTTTAAGCAATATTGATTGTACATGGAGATGATGTACTCTTAGATGCACTGTATATTAAAGAAAATGTTTCAAGAAAAAATTCACCTTGAAAACAAAATTCTTTGTGCAACCAAGAGTGTTGATATATGTAGCTTTGATTTGTGTTGGACACTGTGTGACTTTAGTCTGAGTTTTCCTCACACTTCCACCACATGGCCATTATAACTTTCAAGCAAATAGAGAGCTATAATTTCTTTTAACTGAAATTGATCCTAGAGATTTCTGCTTTTTGTTTAAAGATTAAGATTAAATATAGCCTAGAGATTTGATCATTATATACTAATAGTGTAAATCATGATAACTCAACCTATAACCCCAACTATTTTTTTTTTATCAATTTCAGAGAATTGAGTGTTATTACTTCACCAACCTTTTACTCTTCCCTTCCATATTGATACAACAAGACAAATGTACAAAGACAAGAAAGTGATGCTCTGGCCGCCTTGTCCTATCCTAGCTTGGTACATAGAGAAAAGATATCCCATGTCTACAAGGAGAAACTGTCCAGTTACTTAGCACTGAAATCATATGAATCATTTATCTCCCCTCATCCTAAACTGGTCTCCTTCCCTGTACTATTTTGTATTTTCCTGTTAAAGGGGACCAGAGATGTGATGGGGAGGTGGTTCAGTCAGTAAAGTAGTTGCTGAATAAGCATAAAGACGAGAGTTCAGATCCCAGAACTCATGCAAAAATAAGGGTTCAGTGATGACCGGTCTCTGAGTTGAGTCTCTGAGTCTTATGGTGAACAGTCATGCTTAATCATCACATGCCAGCTTCAGAGAAATTGAGGAAAACAGCTGATTTAAAAACCTGGCCTATTTACACATACATACAGGCACAAACACCTGGCCTTCATATCCTCCTCATATGCTTACATACACACACATAGATACACACACAAACACACAGACACACACAGACAGACAAACACAAACAAAGACATACAGTAGGACCAAGAAAAGCTGCTCTGAACAAGCATCTAATCATGAGACCTGTCAGAAGCTCATGACTGACTACAGTCCTTTGTTTCCTTCACAGTGGACTGTAAAAAGTTGCAGAAACTGTTTAAATGCTGCACTTTCATTTTTAACAAATCTCTCTGGGTTTTTCCTTCACAGCCCCTCTATAAAATCTCATGAGCAGGTGTTAGGGCTGTTTAGATCAGTGCGGCATCCCCCTGGGACAAACTGTTCAGAGGAAAACAAAATTGAATATTTTTCTTTCAACATTTGGTGAGGATAACATCTCTGGGCAAACACACCAATTGTATCCGCATTTCATAGGATCAGAAAATCTTAAAACAAAAGTATGTCAACCTTGCTTTTTGTTGTTTTGATACTGAAAAGACAAGATTTTACACAAGTCTAGATATAGCTATGGAAATACAAAATATTAAGTGGAATAGAAGGGTATCAGGAAAATAAAGGAAACACATATAGACTAAAACCAGGAATAAATTTTTAAAAACTATTTTATTTTATTATACAACTATAGCCTTCCTGGTCTAATTATAACATGTTTAAAATGAAATAAAGAACAAATAGCCAAAGCAATATGTATATCTGTGGTCTGTGGCTGTGGATCAATGAAGGAATACCTGCCTGGAATGCATACGGCCCTGGATTCAAGTTCTAGAACTACGAAAACTAAAACACCCTAAAATGCCTATAAGTATATTTTAATGTTTTTGTTTGGTTGGTTTGATCCTTTTGATTTTTCTAGACACGATTTCTTTGTGTTGTTCTTGCTGTCTTGGAATACATCCTGTAGACCAGGCTGGTCTTAAACTCAGAGATCCTCCTGCCTCTGCTTCCAGAGTGCTGGGATTAATTGCATGAGCCACCACTACCTTGCCAATTTTAGTTTCTCTATACCCCTTTCAGAAGAGTCAAGGAAGATGTTAGTGGAACTAACTAAATTCTATCCAAGATTAACAATAGAGCACGGAAAGCTTCTTGGAAGGTATTTTTCATAATTTTATAATAAAATCTTTTAAGAATTCTTAAAATGATAGTCTTTTATCATGAGTTTCAGAAAGCTTTGTCTACTGAAAACTGAATATGTCTTTCTAGTGAACACTTAAAAAGTAAATAACATTTCTCTAAAGCAGTATGGAAACCAAATATTTTCCAAGATGTTTTAGAAACTCATAATTTCTTTCTTATTTTTCTTCTCACACTTTTCTTTTCATGCATCATATATAAAAGTTTCAAGTAAGAACCTTATGTAGAAATACTATTTTTACCCTTCTCATGATAGATTAACTTCAAATAAATTAAGTTTTCATCAAAAAGGGAAACTAGAAGAGGAAAAATAGAGAAAGGGGAGGAAGTCTCTTGGTAAACCAGTAGTTGACTAGTAATCCTGAGAAAGACTTATTCTTCCACCTTTGTCAAAGGAGCCATTTAATATTTTCACACTTCAACATATTTCAAAGAACCACCCTTTGATCCAGGTACCACACCCAGCACCCCAAAGTGCAACATGTATGACACCAGGCACATAGTGACAGACTGATTGACAGTGAAATGCAAGGCTCATTTGTTCTGATGGAGAATGTATGTTTATACCCAGATATTCTGAATTAGAGATTACTGATAATCTGGACTTGAACAGGTTATGAAGCATATTCTTGCAGCAGAGCTACTTAATTTCCAGACAGTCCTCTCTTCTATGATCAAATACTATAGCTTACTTCAGAAAAAAAATGTTATGCTGAATGGCAACAGCTAATATAAGAGATTCCTGTTAAGAAATTAACTTCAAGTTATTTTTAGAGTATTCATAAAAGACAGCAACTCAAGTGTGTTCATGGTTCTTTTAAGGTAAAAACAAAATACATGGTGGAGTACATGGTGGAGTGATCATCTATTTGATATGTTAAATTCGCTAAATAAAATGTACCAAGGTCATGTCATCCCATGTCCTCCTTTCAGTTTTTGAATAAAAGATTTATATAGTAGATATAAATCATATGTCACAGTTTTGAATTACACAGACATAATTGAAAACAGGTATGGAATATATATTATATATATTTATTTTGTAATTTCTCTGTACAAATATAAGTTCTAGTAATAAGAGGCAAAATAACCATTACCTCTAATTATTTTAGTGGAGAATTATTTTTTTAAGTTTCATAAATAAGTTATTTAAGTTCTTTTAGAAAGTATTCTTGATGCTATCCTGTTAGCACATGACTCATGAATCACGTATTTATAAGTGTTTGTCAAACATGTCCTGGGCTCAACAGAAAACTCTATGGTGACTAAATACCATGGATTAAACAGAATATAAACACTTTAAAAAATATTAAATTCTCAGTTTCTCCAGAGAAGCCATCATATAGATTGAACTAAGCACCCCTTAAGAGTGGTGTCCAACTTTAAACTCCTAAGATCCTGTATTCTAGTTAACTATAACTGAATTATTCAGGTAAGGATTAACATGAAGAACCTGAGTTTAATTTCTCATCTGGATTTATAATGTCTCATAGGATCCCAGGGAAATGAGAAGCAACACAATGTTTATTTAGCATTGTAGAGGGTGTGTATAAGACAGAGTGCATGTGTGTGTGTGTGTGAGTGTGTGCATGTGTAAGAAAGGGAATGTGTAAGTGTGTGTATGTGTCTGTGTAAGAGAGGGAGTATGTGTATAAGAGGGAGTGTGTGTATGTATGTGTGTGTAAGAGAGTGTATGTGTGACTGAGTGTGCATGTATGCATATGTAAAAGAGAGTGTGTATGACTGAGTGTGCATACATGTATGTTTGTGTGAGAGTGTGTATGAGTGTGAATTTGAGAATCTATTAAAGATTTTTGGACAACATTAATATAAGAGTTCTGACAGTTATCAAAATAAATCTCCCCAAACAATTATTGGTGGGATTAGATGAGTGTGATTTTTGACGAAGAGTTCAAAAATGTTCAATAAAAAAAGATAGTATCTTCAACAAATTGTGTTGGCATAAATGGATGACAGTATATAGAAAAATACAAATAGATCCAATCCTATCACCTTGCACAAAACTCAAACCAAAGTGGATCAAAGACCTCAACATAAAACCAGCCATGCTGAACTTGATAGAAAGAAAGTGGGAAATACCCTCCAACATATTGGCACAGGTGACCACTTCCTAAATATAACACCAGGAGCACAGACACTAAGAAAAACAGTCAATAAGTGGGAGCTCCTGAAACTGAGAAGTTTCTGGAAGGCAAAGGGCACAGTCATTAAAACAAAATTACAGCCTAAAGAATTTGAAAAGAATTTCACTAACCTTACAAGTGACAGAGGATTGATCTCTAAAATATATAGAGAACTCAAGAAACTAGAGCCCAAAACCCTAAATAACCCTATTAAAAAATGAGGTTCAGAGCTAAAAAGGGAATTCTCAGCAGAAGAATTGCAAAAGACTGAAAGGCACTTGAAAAAATGCTCCACATCTTTAGCTATCAGAAAAATGCAAATCAAAACAATTTTGAGATACCACCTTACTCCTGTCAGAATGGCTAAGATCAAAAACACAGATGACAGCCTATGCTAGAAAGGATGCAGAGTAAAGGGGAACACTCCTCCATTGTTGGTGAATGTGTAAGTTTGTTCAGCTACTCTGGAATGCAGTATGGTGGTTTCTTAGAAAACTGGGAATCAATCTCTCCAAGAATCCAGCAATGAGTGTCTTTAGGGCAAATACCCTAAAGATACTCATTCACACTCCAAAAGCATTAGCTCAACTATGTTCATACCAGCATTATTCGTAATAGCAATGACCTGGAAACAACCTAGATGCCCCTCAGCTGAAAAATAGATTAACAAACTGTGGTACATCTACACAATGGACTACTACTCAGCAGTAAGAAAAAAAAAAATGATATCCTAAAATTCACAGGCAAATGAATGGATTTGGAGAATATCTTCCTGAGCAAGGTCTCACAAACCCAGAAGGATAAGCAGGGGATGTACTCACTCATTAGTGGACTTTAAGCAAAAACATTCTTTTTTCATTGAAAGATGATGGGTGAATAAAGTGATTTAAAACACAAACACACACACACACACACACACACACACACACACACACACAAAACAAAACAAAACAAAACAACAAAACTTCTGGTTTGACTGTAGAAGTGTTGCTTAACAGAAATTTGTGGTGACCATAGTGCAGATGTGGGCATTAGCTGTGACCTACTGTGCTTTCTTTATCTGTAGCTGAGCCTAATCTGGCTTGAGGAGCTTTAGATTTTATTTTTTATGTTTCATGTATTTTAGAGAAAATAGAAGTTTTATTATTGTGTAGCTTTTTTAAAGCTATTTTGAATGCTTGCTTCTTTTTTTTTTTAAAAAAAAAAAAAACTTTATTTATTTATTTGCCTTGGTGTTTTGCCTGAAACTGGAACTACAGACAGTTGTTAGCTGCCATGTGGGTGCTGGAAATTGAACCCGGGTCCTCTGGAAGAGCAGACAATGCTCTTAACCGCTGAGTCATCTCTCCAGCCCCTGAATGCTTGCTTTTTATATAAAGTTTGATATTGATTTTCAAAAACAATAAAAAAGAAACAAAAACAAAATGCAGAAGAAATGAGAGTCAAAACAATTCTGTGGAAGAATTTGATGTTACTTTTTAGTAATGCAAAATGAATCAGCACAATGTTGAATCTAGCATTATGGCAGAGAAATTTTAGTCAAACTTTGTGTCACAAAATTAGAAAGAATTGTGTTTTATATACTTGTACAACAGTATTTTAAGTGTTCATAACAGTTTCTAAGTCATTTTAAAACTTTTTGTTCACAAAATGCAATTTCCAATGCGCTGGCTTCATTTCTAGGATGTAAATGTATTTCCTTTTGGGCATCACTTTCAGGAATTAATATCATAAATAATTTTTATAAAATGCTATGGCACAGTATTTAGAATTTTAACTATTCCTTAAACATATCAAAACCTAGAAGTCAAATCTGTCATAAATATAGAGGTGTATCTATTGGGGAGGGAGCATCAATACATATTCTCTTTCCAATTTATCTCATGCATCAAGTTCAGCTATCTTTGGGATCATGTATAAATTATTAGGCACATAATGATCTTCCTGGTGTCAAAAGACATTTTTGTAAGAAACACATGGAAACCACTTTGGGAAAATCTTTCATGGAATATATGTCAGAATAATTCATTCCAAGAAAGAAAAGACAAAACTATATAAAATCAAATACTTTACATTTGATCTGAATTTGCACAAGTAATTTCTGAAACTCTAGAAATAAGAGGTCGATATGAAAGCATTTGATCAAAGCAGGAAGTAATAAATATAAACCATAAAATGCTTAAAAATAGAATTTTTTTTGCAAATCTCTGTGTTTATCAGGTTCATTTTATTGAAGCAAAAGTCTTGCATTGTAACAATAAAGAAATCATTTTGATAAGTCATGGGTAGAGAGAAAAATCACATCAAATAGATGCATTTCAGTGTATATTTATAAATGTTCATCATTTAAATTTACTATTAACATATATTATTCATGGAAAGCTTATTTAAGGTTTAGAGAGAAAATATTGCAAAAAGCAGTAATTATATTTTAAAAAAAATCATTAATGAGTATAGTCAGAGGCAAGGCTTTTTGAAATTAGACTCTCCGATACAGAACAGCGAGGTATTGGGGTCAGTGGACAGCTCCAGTTTACTGGTTTATGTAGACTCCAGAAAGACAACTTCAGGCTATTTTCACGTGTGCTGAGCGTCTCTATGCCATGTGTCTACATGCATAGACACAATACTAAACTAATACTTATCTCTTTTACTCTCAGCCTGTCCACAAAAAAAAAAAAAAAAAAAAAAAAAAAAAAAAAAAAAAAAAAAAAAAAAAAAAAAAAAAAAAAAAAAAAAAAAAAAAAAAAAAAAAAAAAAAAAAAAAAAAAAAAAAAAAAGAGCTGTCAGCTGCAGGGGCGATAAGGGGGAAATTTTTAAAGAAGATATTGGAGCATTAAGCCTCTTAATGTGCCAAGAATCAATCCCATGAAAGCAAACGACTTGAAAGGGGGATAGGATACACTGTTAAAGGAATCACTGAGGTTCCTTCAGCCTGGCTCCAGCCGGAGCTGGTGCTCAAGTCTTCTCACCCTAATGACCCCTGAAGTAGCCCCTAGGGACTGCAAAACAAGGCCATTACACAAGGCAGCTTGCTAATTGAGAGGTTGATCAGGGGTAGAGAAACCCAGCCTTACTGCGTTGTGTCCAAATCAAGCATGACGGGATTGACGTCGCCAAATCACCGTCTGGAGGCCACTCCACACCAGGAGCAGCAGGGTTTTTCACACCTGATAGGCCTTCACTCTGTCTAGATCAAGTCACATTAAGAAAGGAATGGATTACAGGGCGGGGGTCCATGCCCCAAAGAGCATCACTTCGTTGCCTAATTGCTGCATCTCTGCTTTCCCGAAGGAACCTGAGTGCGCATTGGGGACCTGATGCTTACTTGACCCTCATGGAAAATTATCTCCTTGCTCTCTCTCTCTGCTTACTCGGGGAAAAAAAAAAAAACCCGGAATAAGTTAAAACAAGACAGTATAGCTTTTAGACACTGTGCATTATATGTAACAATCCCATTAGGTGAAGGGGCTGCACCCCGGGAACAAGTTATAAACCACATCTCTTTAATTTTTCTCAAAAGTTGCAGGTGTCTGTGTGATATGACATGAGATTCGGAAGGGGTCCTAGAGCAGAGAGTCCTGCTTTTGACCTATGGGTCCCCAGCCTAGCATCTGGGTCTCTGCTCTCTAGATTCTCTTCTAACAGCATAAGCCACATTCCCAACAGCACAACCTGGCAGCTTAATAGTAAATGGAATTTCTTACTATTCTATTTCTGACAAGAAGAAACTCCTTCACCAACAGTGTGTTTCAGGTAGCAAATACAGTCTGAATTAGAAAACCTTCTCTTAGCATCATTTATTTGTTTTAATTTTCAGTGTTGCTGCTGGAAATTCTCATGTTCTCTCCAGTAATAATGGGGCCCACATAGAAAAGTAAAGCACATTTCTAGGCCATCAACTTTTTTGGCCACCAGAAAGGAAACTATATTTTAATTTTTTAAAAAAATCATCTTATTTTTATTTTTTATGTGTAAGTGTGTGCATATAGATATCTCTTTTTGTGTGAGTTTATATGGGTGCCCAATAAGGCCAGAAATACCTTTCAGATGTCTTGGAGCAGGAGTTACAAGGATTTGTGAACTGTTCAAGGTGGTTACTAATAGCAGTGTTGGACTGTGGCAGAGCCTATGTGTTCTTATAGCCACTGCTGCTCACTTCAGCTGGGGAGTCTCTCTCACTCTTAACCAAAGTATGGTACACAGTGGGACAATTACTAACAAGAAAAAAACCAGCCAGACACACACAAGAGAAAAGGTATTCTTTCTATGAAAAGGTGACAGAAAAATCCATAGTGCTATATGACCCAAACACTATTGATGTCCAAGTTTTAATCCTAACTTCACATGTCACTGTCATGTTTCCCTCTGAAAACTTCAACAAAATCATTTGCAGCACTCAAAAGAGTAGCTAAACCCACATGAGTAAAACTCCACTAAGATGGGAACTCTCTTTTTGTCAAACAAAGTATAAGGTCAATTTTTCCACACGCTAGGAGAGACTGTCTACAAAGCATCTTTAATGGCAAAAGCAATAGACAGAATCCTCTCAGATAATCACACATCAGAAAATTAGAGAAATCAGTCAACAGATTTTCCTGTGCTCCCACTTTTAAAATAAATTTTAAATTTATATCTCAAATCAATAGCAATATGAGATCTCATCAACATTGTAAGGGCTTAGTCTATAATAGTCAGTGTCTTATTGAGTACTATCTCACTACGAGACAAAATATTTACCATCTCACAAGGTTTATCTTGTCTTCAGTCCTTACTGCAGTAAAAGATAGGGGGTATTTTTCCCCATTTTATGGATGTGAAAGATGAGAAGAATTATGTACACAGATAATAACCCCATGACTAGACTCCATGTACTAAGCTATTTAGTGTGTTCATTCAACACACACAACACAGCTGCTGCCACCACTGCCACCATCCTCATTCACATTTTGTTCTCAACAGAACAACTGAAAAGAACACGCAGGCAGTACAACAGGATCACCTTTAAGGTTCCCTTGTTACTCTCTGACCTCTAGATCATGCTCATACTTAGAGCTAAAGCCCAGTTCCCTCATCACCTACTTGTTTCTATACATCATCCATTTCTTTTAAAGGTTGCATTTCCCTCCACTGCCATTTCTAGTGCCAAAATAAATGTTGGAAAATCTGCAAGATCTTCAAACCAAAGATTCCAAATTCATCTTTGGCTACTCCTCTTCTGAGACCTCCAGATCCAACTCTGTGGATCACTCAAAAGCAGTTACACCATGTTTTCTTCTTTACTAGTGTCCATAGCCCTTCTGTTGCATGAAGGCCATAGCAGCTATCTGAACATCCTCTCTGCTGCACACCTTGCTCTTCTCCTCACTGCCCTTCATACTCTGTGGACATTAACCTCCCCTGGACAAGGGTGCAATACATTTCTCTTTTCTAGAACCTTCCATAGCTTTTCTCTATATTCAGGAAGTGAATAACAGCACATACTCAAGCTCTTCACTCTCAGTTCTTACCACCCATCCCTGCATTCCACTCTCATGACATCTGCCCCTTCCTTACCATGTGCATTCATGGCTGATGGCCTTTCTCTTCCCCTTGCTGAGACCACATGGAATCTACTCTGCACGGAAAATGATGACAATTTTCTATATTCAGTTCAAATGTCACTTGATCTGTGAATCTCCCCTGATTTCCTTCTGGGAGAATAAATGCCTTCCTTTATATATTAAAATGCTTGTTTTCCCATAGCACCATGATCTTTCAGAATTTATATGAGTTTAGGTCTTTCTGCTTGTCTCTTTCTTGCCAGATAATAAGCTTCCTAATAGCTTGCCTTCTTCTTCACCCAGCACCTAACACATGTTCTATTCATCTGCCCCCCAAATTACTGAATTACAGGGTAGAAACATAACTGAAAACTCTTATGCTCCCCTGGTCTAATGCATAGATTTCAAATGGGGATTTTTACTTATGCTCACCAGATTAACACCACCAATTTTTAAATCCCATTTTGAAAATAGTGTACAATGAACAAGAGCTCTGAAAGTGGAAGTAAAAAAAATACAGTGTCTGAAAACTGTTACAAAGGAACAATCACATCACCATCCCCTGCTCTTTCCTGAAGTATCTCTTTGAGAAATAACTTGTAAGAGCAAAGCCATGCTATGAGGCAGGCACCAGGCTCTCTCTAGGCAGCACCTCATCAACTTGTAGAACCTCAACACAAAATTTTCATTACATCCAAAATGTTTTTTTTTTTTTTTGATGCTCACATGTCAGAATCCTGATCTTAGAAGCTGTAGAACATATGTGGATGGTTTCTTCATTACCATTCATGACTCCATTACACCAAACCACTCTGAAGAATTACATTGTATATCCACCTCAGATAGGCAGCTGGAAAAGCATATCACTGTCCTCATATTGAGAGAAAGAAGGCTTTACTCCCAGGATCCATCTCCTAAATGTTCTATCCAGATGCTAGGACCTCCGAATCCTTTCATAAGTACCCGTGGGTAAGCTCAGTTATTAAAACTACATTCTTCTAACCAGCCAGCAATTATTTTTTGTCATTTTCCAATACAAAGTTGTTTTATTGCATCCATTTAGATGTTCCTAAACATTTCAAGCAAATCAGCTTTCCTTTTCTGCAATCAATATTAAGTTCTTTGATGTTTAGTATAGTATTCATACTATATATATATATATTAAATACTATATATAGTATAGGACCACTAATATAGCATTTCTCCATCTGCAAAATATTTTTAGGCTAGTCCTCTAGTTATGGACAGGAAGAGAAAAATGATACATTTTCTTCTCAGTGTCAGTAGAAATGGAATTTTTCTTCATATGTGCATTTCCTTGTTTTACTCCCCTGTTTGATTCTTTACACTGGCCCAATAGTATCCACATAATAATAATCAGATAGCCCACAATGGCTTCTTAGTGCAGTTTTATAATTCCTATGATTTTCTTCTAAACAAACTAATAATTTGTAGGTACCATAATTATGATGTCACAGTGTTGTACATGATATACTAAAAACAAAAATTGTCCTATGTGTGAAATTTAGACTTAAATAAGCATTCTATATTCTAATAACTCTATATCTAATTGGTCTAACCATTTTACCTCAGTGTAAATTTTATACCTTGTTCAAAACACTTCCTTATCTAATATGTATTCTCTATTTATCTATTATACCAATCATATAATCTGTCAGATGTCTCCCAAGCAAAAGAAATCATTCTTTTTTTTTAAACCTTGTACTTTAATTAAACTTTGAAAATAGGGAATAACCACTTAAAGTAATGCTGAAAGTTTATTTGGAAGATTTCTTAATTTCCAAATGTTATAGAAATGGCTCCAGTTGAAGGCTTCTATTTTTATTGATTTTTTACTTAGTTCACTTTAAAATATAAGTTAAAAATAAGTACTTATTTCTTTGACCTAAGGAGGAGGATGAAGAAGAAGATGAACCAGGTGAAAGGTGTAGAAAGGTGTGTAAAGACGGAAGGAGTTGTGTTCTCTATGGCCAGACCATGGCAGTCTGATCCTCACTTGGGTCTGATGACAAGTTCTTAATACTTTAAAGTGTTATAGGGAGACATCAGTTCACCAAAGAGATAAATTCAAGGGGAAACCATTTGTTGTTATATATTTAAATTCTAACTAAAAATAAAAGGGAATAGAAAGACCTTTGAGCTGCTAAAAGCACTTGTTGCTCTTCTAAGGGACCAGAGTTTGATCCCTGAACCCACAGGACAGCTCATAACCTCTGTTACTCCAAGTCCACAGAGGATCTGATGCCCTCTTCTTGTCTCTATGGGTACTGCAAGGACATGATTCACATAGATACATGTAGGCAAAACATTCATACACATAAAAAAATGAAAACAGGTAATAGACAAATAACACCTAAATTTAAAAACAATCAAAAAAGCAAAAGAAAACAACTTCTTTACTCTAATTAAATTGTTAAGCCATGATATGGACTTTTGACAGATTATATCATTGCACATGGATGACTTTTTCCAGCCCAGATGCCTCTGGGTCTCAGTTCTTCTTTCAAGGCACTGATTACATAGGTCATAACCTTCCATAGCAATATTTCTGAAAGATAACAAATATTTTCTAGCAATAAATTATATGTCTTATTGTAGGTCTTTGGGATAACAATAATGAAGTCATTTTGAAATTTAAGAAAACAAAAGAATTGCCCAAATTTCTTTCTTTATTCAGAAAACTATTATCTGAAAAAAAATAGATGTGTTTTATATAAGGCTGCTCAGTGAGCCTCCAAACAGAGTTCAAATCCAATTTGTCTGAGGCTACTGATGAGAATCAAGTGTCCTGAAAAGGAGACTTAATGCCTGGTGACAATTCAAAGGTGGCACACCATTAGTTTTAAGTGATGACACAGACACATGAGAAAGTGGCCATCTTGCTTCTTGTTGCCAGCATATGGTTTAAGGATCTGAATTTTTAAAAGATGTGAAAGAAACTCACTTTCTTTTTATGGTTTTAGACTAACCTCAGCTATTAAGCAATACCCAAGTGATCAGACTCTAAGTAAAGAGATACCTCCCTGGAATCTGCTGGCTTGCTTACCAGGAGCACAGCAGGAAGACACCAGGGCTGCTTCTTCCTCCACTCTCCACTGCTCCTGCCTTACAAGGCACTCAGTATGAAGCCAGCAAATTATTTTCTTGCTTTCCCAGCAGGAACTGTATTTCAGGGCAACCAAAAAATTTCAGTTGCTGACTAAAAAGGCATACTTTACAGGAAAATTTCAGCTAATAATCGCAGGTTTGACAGAATTATAGGATAACTTTGTAAGTTGGGTAACAATTATTAATTATTTCAGCATCTAAAATGGGTGGTCTGTGGCCAGAGAGGTGGCTTAGCAATTGAAAACAGTTGCTGCTTTTATGGAAGACTTGGATTCAGTCTCTAGCACCCACATGAGTGGTTTTGTCAGTCTGATATTGCAGGTCCTGATGTCTGATAATGTCCTCTTTTGACCTCCGTAATCACCTACATGTAGATGGTGCACATTCATTCCCTTAAGTGCATTCACATGCACATGCGTGCATAGGCACTCACACACTAACACACAGAGACACAAACACTACAAACAAAAGCACTAGAGAGCCATACATTGTTCTGCAAATGACAAGTCCCAATAGAGTGTCTGGTCTCAATGAGGAAATGTCTGCTGAGAAAGGCAGGATAGGCTTGCCCTCCATCATCAGAGTGATATTGCATACATTACATGTTTTGTGATAGTATTCAATGTGAAGAATAAATTGTTGATCATTAATGGTAAAGAAGAAAACACATCTGAATATTACTGGTATTTTGTACAAATTCTATTTTCATAGAAGTTTTTGGGGTAAGAGAACAAGACTACTGATTCTACAAGGATGACTTCATCTCATAAGGCAGAGCATTCTATATGGCAGGTCCTGCCATTTCTTCAATAAGAATGTCATTAAAAGCAGAAATGGTCAAGATTAGGAGATATGATAATTATAATAATGTAACATAAAATGCGATGTGGAGATCCAGATCTGGGTCACCAGATTTGGAAGACTTTCGTGTGTGTGTGTGGGGGGGGAAATGAAGAAATCTAAATATAGATCAGATAATAGATTAAGTGATAATATGTAATGTTGCATATAACAGATTGAAAATATCAGATTATAAACAGTAGAAAAAGATACACACCCCACCTGGACAGTTGGATAAATATTTATTGCTATGTATAAAAACAAATCTAAGAAGATTCAGAATGACAATAAATTAATCATTAGTAGGATCTTGTAGGTCTTTTGTTTTGCGTTTTTTGCCATTATATTTTTTACACTATATATATATTTAAATAAAAACAAACTCATTAAATTTTATAATAGGAAATATAGCACTGACCATCTATAACTGATAATTGATAACATTTTTTGTTTTACTGGTTCAAAATCTATTATCAAAATAAATACACATTGCTGACCATGCTCAATGAACATTGCAGATTAACTTGCTATGTTTTCCTTTAGTTTGTGAAATGTAGTTGTATTTATGTTATAGACCCATTACAAATTAATCAATACTCATGTTTTTTGACCATAAGCTCTTAATGTTTCAAAGGTGTATCATAAATTCATATTAGTTATTAAAGAAATATGTTCAAGGATCAAGTATCCTTCATTACATGAGAGTTTTTCATAAGCTGAGCTTTAAATACAATGTGTCACTTCCATATTCAATTGCATATGCCAGAGAGGTGTAAAAATGTTCAATGCTTAACAGTGGAGGAGAATAGTAGGTACAGGTAGAGGTTTAAAAGCTATCAAAATAAGAGGAGAAATTGGGAGTAGTTATGTGTGCCTAAAATCCTAGTGATTGTGTGGCCAAGTCAAAATAGCAACAGTAATAGATATATAATACTATTAGGAGAAAAAGTAATATTTCAATAATATCAGGGTTCCCATGATATAAGCATTCTTTCCTTTAAATATTTTATGGATATGAACCACCTGGATTATATCAAAATTGGGTAGGATTGTGGAATATAAGAAAGCAGAAAGCTTTAATGAAAGAAAAAGGTATAGTGGGATTATGATATGTTGTAAATATTTGTCCTGCCTACTAGTTAAAAAAAATCTGATTGGCTGAAGGCAGACAGGAAGTTTGGGCGAAGCTACCAGACTGAAAAAAATCTCAGAGCAGAGCAGACATGCCACACAGATACCACAGAGATGTCAGAGCTTCCAACACACACACACACACACACACACACACACACACACACACACACACACACACAAAGTTAAAATGCTGCTCCAAAAAAAGATACCAAGCCATATAGCTAAACAAGATTAGTTAAGTTCAGATAAAAACAAGTTAGCAAATTATATGCCTAAGTCCTGTGCCAATCAACAAAAAATTAACATAAGTGACTATGTGTCTCTGTGTAACTTCAAATGTTTCTGCTAGACTGATAAACTGCGAGTCAAACCTCTAGTCTAGGTCCAAAAAGTCCAGGTCAAAAACATTACAACAGAGAAGTCAACATTATTAAAAGATCAAAAAGACCATGAGATGATTCTTAACAAAATGACATTTGGTTTCCAAAGTTAGATATTAGGGAGTTCAGTATCAGCAACATGGATAGGGAAGTAATAAGGTTGGAGAAATGCAGATGCCAGTAGTGGAAAATTTTTTTAAGATAAGAATCCTGGGACTGGAGAGTTGTCTCAGTGATCAAAAGCTCAGGAGCACTTGCTGGTCTTGAAGAAGAGCAAGGTTTGTTTCCTAGGGTCCATATGACAGTTCTCAACCATCTGCTATTTCACTTTGAAGGTTGACCTCTGTGGGCACCAAGCATGAGTGTGGTATACATATATACACATAAAGACAAATGTTTATATATTAAGTAATAAAATTAATAAATCTTATAGTGCAATAATCCCAGACAATAAAGGAATTTGATAATATCAGCACATATTTGAAAGAATGAAAAACTAAATTTCTAGAATAGAAGAAAATATCTTGTCTATACTCATAAATTGAGGATTATATCTTTGGCAGGAATATATAAAGAGATACAAAAATTAGAAAGATTCCTTATAAAGCAAGGACCAACAATGCAGGGTAAAATGAAGCCAAACAAATAAAACTTTTGAATGGAATTTATATTGTTAATCATCTTGATGAATGTGATAAAAGTACTTGTAGATACACTGAAAAGGAAATTAAACATGTATGGTGGAAGGAAGAAAATGCATATAAAACTTGAGGCAAATAAAAATTAGTGTCAGTCTATAGATTCTTGGGTTGATTTTAACAGTGCTTAGATATAGTTAAAAGCATAGGGGCTACTTTACCCATGAACACTTCCCAGACAGCATCTTCCCAGACCCAAAACTCTGTATTGGAAGGCGGAAACAATACAAAAAATATGATGTTGAAAGGCTAAGACCAACATGAGCAACTAGTGGATTTTCATTGGTCAGGTAAGTCCAGGAGACTGATATAAATTAGATAAAGAAAATACATAGCAATGTTGTTGAAGGCTGAGGTCAAGGATCAGCTATAAGGCAAGTAGGATGAGATGCTAATGTAGCATATAGATTACTGAGATGAAATATTCTGTGAAAGCCAAGACACTGTATGCAATCCTGAGATGAGGAGTTCATATTTAGTATACAGAGAGATACTAGGGCTTGGTTTTATTTGCGTGGACTATATCGAATAAAATTTCCAATAATCAAAAAAAGAAGGGAATAGAACAGTGAAAAAATGTAAAAAGTGAGGCATACAAGAGTTGAGTAGTTTTGTTGAAGGAAGCATCTTTTATACTAGATTTTATACTACACTTTTATACTATAGAGTGAAGTTGTCTTTATCTGCGTTCCTAGAATATAAGATATAAGACAGCTATGGAGTCTTGCTTCTGCTGACAGCTGAAAGAAAAATTGACTTTTTAAAATTAGAGGCAAGCTGAACCAATGGTTGAACCTGAATTGCGGAGATTTTTGATTTTTTTAAGTATCATGCCAAAGATTATAGATGTGAGAAAGTCCCTGACAAGGGCATTGAAATTCACATAATGTCTGCTGTGAAAGTGTGAGGGTATCAGTAGACTAACATAGATAAACGAAGGGAATAAAAACCAAACATGTTTAGAGTTCACACTAATTGGTATCCTCTCTCTCTCTCTCTCTCTCTCTCTCTCTCTCTCTCTCTCTCTCTCTCTCTCATACACACACACACACACACACACACACACACACACTTTCTCTCTTTTCTCCTCTCCCTTTTTTCCTTACTTCCCCTCCATTCCCCCTCTTTTCTTTTTTTCCCCTGATTTAAATACAGGTATTGTTAAGTAGCACAAACTGGCCTCAACTCAAGGTCATCCACCTTACCCTTCCAAGTGCCAAGAATGAGAGTAACAGTGTAATATAATGCCAAGCTTTGGACATGCCTTTGCTGGTTAAATTTTTTTCAATTTGACACATGCTAAGTACTCATCTGAGTACTGTAGGCAAATCTGTGAAGGATATTCTTCATTGATAATTGATGTATGAAGGTCTAGCTTGTGGTGGTAGGTCCAAGCCTAGACACTTGTTCCTGAGTTATATAAAAAGCAAGACACATAGAAAGTGAGCCATAAGCAGCATTCCATCATGGTCTCTGTTTCGTTTCCTGCCTGAGCTCCTGCCTGACTTCCCTTTATGGTTCCAGCTAAGTGGTTACCTGCTTACCTGCAAGCTATTCATGCACTGTTTATAATCTTAATTTTAAGATATTTCTCTTATATTCTTAGAAAAAGAAACATAGTTTACCCAGATATTAGGCCCACAGTCACACAACCTGCTCGAATGGAGTCATGTTTTCCCCTCTATGAGGTATATGAGTCCTGATTTACCATATATTTTATGTTCCAGACTATATTCATATACCTGAAGATATTTGTATGCAATCCCATGCACAACTTTCTGTGAGTTAAATAATTCATTTTAATTTACATCAAAGAATCATTACAGAAAACAAGTTACTGATTGCTACTTGAAGATATCCGTATTACATGTATATGTTTGCTTTTTAGGATGGATTAACTTTATGATAAATTAATCATATGTGTATAAACATTAACAGACCTAAAAAGTTGCATGTGCTCTGGGGTTTATACTGTGCAGGGTGAGTTCAATGTGGTTTCCAAATGCCCTTCACTTTAACCTGTATTTTGTTTTATGTGTAACATTTAGGGAATTCCTTTTTATTGCGTTCTTCCTGCTCTTAAATTCATCTCACTCAGCCATCTGCACTTCTACCATGCCTGGTGCTCTAAGCTCTACTTTTTTCCATTGTAGTTCACCTGACCCAGTGTTTAAATGAGTTCATTTGAACAATTGTAGATAAAAAACTCAAATAATATGAATACCTCTATATATCACAATTTGTAATATATTTGCATATAAAGCCATATGTTTAACAGCCACATTTTATAATAATCTATATATAAAATAACCATATATGCACATGGTTATATATATTCAGGTCTTCAGCACCACACAAAGTCTCTCAGCAGTATGATGGGGTGTGCCTGTCATATCAGTGCTGAGGAGGCAGACACAAGAAGGTACCAGAATCTCTTCCTTTCAGTCAACAATAGGTGACAAAGAATGAAGGAAACACTTGATACCATCCTTTGGCCTCAGACATCCATGTGCACATACACATACATGAAAACAAACACATATAAAGATATATAGATATATTGACTGTTCACAAAAGCAACACTAGACAGTGGAGCTTTGGACATATTTGTTGAAATACCTTATATCATAAAATAGTGGTAAAACCCTGATTGATATCTAATTTTGTAGAAAAGCTTTGGACAATCAAAACAACAGAGATCAAGGTAAAAAACATAGCTCCTAGAATCTAAGGTATTTAATACTATCAGAGGGAGTAGTTTAATATTCAGGTTTTCAGATAACATGTAAAAAATGCTATTTCTTTCAGTTGACTTTGTAAAATCAAGAATGGAAAGGCAGTGCTTGAAGAACAGAGTGCCTCATGTGCAAAGGCTGCCTGTGGACTGAAGAATCACAGCTAGAGCACATGTGTGAATGTGAATGTGTAGCCCTTGCCCAGGAGCAGAAAGGAGATTGGGCCACAGTGAGTTTTCCTTAGCTAGGGCCATTTTGTCTACTCTCACACACAGTGAGTGAAAATTCTTTGGCACTATATTTAGACAAATTTAAAATTACACATTACCTAGAAGGAGATGGCTCTGTAGATCCACTGAACTAGAGGACCTTAATTTGGATCCTCAGCACCCTTGTAAAAAAGATTGGCCTGATACAGCCTGAAATCCCAACACTGGGAGTCAGGGATTGAAGATTTTCTGGGGCTTGCTGACTGCCCGTTGTATCCAATTATTAAGTTTTTTGTTCAGAGGGAGAGGAAGATAAAGTCTCAGAAAATAAAATAAGCAAGAGTGATTGAAGAAGACATAGAACAAAGTCCTCTGGCCTCCACATGCTTATGGATATAAACAGATGACTCACAACTTTCTATAGAACAGATAAAAAAATCCAAGTGTGGTGTTGTCAGAGTCAGGCCCACCAAATTTGTAGAAATATCTGAATAGATATTGCAAATCTCTGAATGTCATATTTTAGCAGGAACAATCTTACCTTCAAAGTCCCATTAGTAGTTATCATTATAATTCTGTCAACAGGGTAGACAATTCAGGATATACATCTCTTGACCCCTGTCTGCTCCCCACAGTAGTGGATAATGCTTCTTTCTGCTGCTCTGGTACTTGAGTTTATCTCCCTGTGGCTCACATCCTAACATTCTTTTGTAACCTTTTTCATAGAGAACATATAATTCTTACACAGTTGTTTCATGTATTACTGGGTGACAGATTTATTTGTAAAATGATAAAATTAGATAACACATCTCATCTAAATTCATGTTCTCCCTCTAGTAATAGAATTGTGTGGTTGTTTAAGAAGGCATGTTGTAGTAGCATCTGGTAGCAGTGAATGTATTGGAGTACTCTACTTCTCCAAATAGCCAACACAGCTCCTTGCATGTGGTTTGGCTGACTCTCTTCTCCAAAGTCTTCTTTTTCATCCAATGTATTCAACTGTCTTTCTATTTCCATGAGACTACTTGGGCAGTACACTTTAAATTATAGAAACTGTGGGTACTGTTGGGCTGTCAATCTTAAAGGTATTTAAATGCTATACACACACACACACACACAATGAACAAAGTGATTTCACCTAACCAGCTTTGACTACTCACTTTAAGAAAATCACAGGGTGTGTCTAGGAGCCAATGCTAACAATTTGTTACACAAGACAGTGTTACAGCTTTCTAAGTGATGAGTAACTGCTTAAAAATTCCCAAGCATTCTGAAATGTTTCACTTAAACATTTCTGCAATAAAATCTTATTGAACTGTTGCTTTCATTAATTTTCTACAGACTAGAGGGCAAGGAACTCAAGTTCAGTTTTTTTTCTTTCAACTTTGCCTACTACAAGCAAATAAACTGTGGCTTAAAAAAAAAAATAAATAAACCCCTGGCCTTGAGTTTTGGCCCCTTCATAGTAGCCTACATGGTTGACTACCCTTTGTGTCAAATTTTCTTAAATTGTATTTCTGTCAGTGTTTCATTTTTTTTTAAGCAATGGACCCTATAATAGCAAGCACTGGTCTGTCAGGAGTGCATTTTAACAGCATGACACAAGTATTTTTCACTACAGGAGACAATGATATGTGTAACATGCAATAAACATTGCTTTGGCACACAGGGTTCATTTAGCATTTATCTGTCTCAAATCTCACTGTACCCTGAAGGGGGCCTTGCAAGGGGGGAGAGAAACTCAGCCTCATATTATCATTCCCAGTGGCTATGGTACAGCAACAGTATTACCACAGCACTCAGGAAAGAAAAGCTTACTTTAATATTAAATGACCACACCAAGACCCGCTAGCCCATAATTAGCAAGCCTCTTATTTTCAAACAACTGTCACAGCTTCTCCTTATAACTCCTTTATCAAGAACTTATATTTACTGCTCCCATCACCAATGTCATTACCAAGAAACTTTGAAACACTTTAAGCTGCTAGTATAGAGTTGTCTCAAAACCAGAAGCACAAAATTCCCAGGGATCCCTTAAAAAACATCATTCAAATTTTTCTTTTATTTCAATATCACTATCATAATTTAAAATTTTGCAACGGAGAACTTATAATTTTTCAATTTTTAGGATTTGTTTTGAATAGTTTAATTATGTGTTCATGTCTATGTACAGACAGGTGCCCTTGAATGCAGTGGTCATGGAGGTTAGAAGAGAAGAGGACAGTAGTTCCTTTGAACTTGGAGTTACAAGCACTAGTGAGCTGTAAAATTTGGATTCTGGGAATTGAAGGCAGGCCCTCTGCAGGAAAAGCAAGCATTCATAACCACTGAGATATGCCTCCAGCCCCCGAAGATTAATAAATACAGATAAGTTAAGGGTCATACTTAATTCTTTTTTTAAAAAAAAACAAAAAACAAAAAAACCCATCAAAATGTTTAGAGAACACTGTGGGGAGAAAAAGCTCAATACAAGGATACTGACATCTCTACATCCTTGTTATTCAAAAAAATGACATAAAAATCAACATTATTATGGAAACCTAAAACAACCTAAAATGTATAATTCTGTGCTAGAGAACATTAAGTAGAATGTTTTACAATGTTACACTTTCACATTCTAATGGGCAAGCCAGGGCAAATAAGATATCCAAGAAAACTATCACTTCAGTTATAGAGGAAATTCAGTTTTCACTAATTCCCTTAAAGAGTCAAATTGACCCCAATAATATTCTCCATTGTTCAGAAATTTTGGAGTTTTTTGTTGTTGTTGATTTGTTTTGTTTTAAATGTGGCCTCAAGTGCATATTATATTTAGCTATTTCTTCATCCTTCTTTGTAAATGAAAAGCTGGCAAAAGATTTTATTATAGTAGCTGCTTTTCATATTCATGATTATTAATCACTCTTAAATCTCATCTCAATCTGTTTCTTTAATGTTCTTTTTATGTTTAATTTTTCCAAGTACCTTTTCTTCATAACTCAGAGAAATTCTTTCTTCACAGCAACAGAGGCTCCCAATGACCTGTCAGTGATGTGTTGAGCTCCTTCCCAGGGTGACTTCTTAACAAATCCATAAAAGGACACAGCACCTCTACTTGCCCACAGGGGCTGAGTAACGGCATCTCAGCTTACTAGGAAATATATGGAGGCTCACTGGGGTGGTATACCAGCACTTGATTTGCTAAGAAGTACATCAAGGCTCAAAGGTGGAGGATGTCACAAAGGAGTGCACAGCTAGGTTGTATGGAATAGGGCAGATTTCACTATTCTCCTTCTGAACATACTTCTGAAAGCAGAGATTAGATCTAACCTTACCTAGTTGGTGAGCTATTTGAGGAATTGATGAGGATTCGTATGACGTTTTTAATAAATCTATATTTGCAGAAGATAAATATCACATGAATTGGCTATAACAGGGACATCTGACTGTTCATCAATTGATGCTCACAGTGGCAAGAACATCTGTGGTAGGAGAGTAATGTGTGATGAGTAAGCAGTAAAGTGCTTAAAGGTAGGAGATAGTAAGCCTGGTGGGTGGCTCACATCCATCAACCCAGCATTCAGGTACTGGGAGGCTGAGGCAGGACAGCTGGGGCTTGGGATCCAGCTGAACTATATACAGTAAGTTGTAACCGGGTCCAGAGTGAGAGTCTTTCGCAGCAAAGAAACCAACCATCAGGGTTAGGAGTGCAGCTTTGTTAGTAGAGACCTTGTCTGGAAGCACAAAGCCTAGGGTTGGATTTCCAACACTCTGTTAGCAGCGTACAATGACAGACGCCTGTGACTCAGCACCAGAGACTTATTGGCAAGAAGGTAAGACATTTAAATTCATCTGTAGTTTCAAAACGACTTTAAGACCAACTTAGAAAACAGGAGACATTGGCTCAATAAACAAACAGCAAGCAAATAAAACAAAAAGAATTTATAAAAACATAAAATAAAAACCCACATTACACCTGAGTAGTGAAAATGAAAATTTCTGATATTTTCTAGCAGATAAATATCTAAAATAAACTTTTAAAAAGGAATTAATTATTTTATTTTTTTAAATATTTTTTTCATATATATTTATTATTTGGTGCTTTTACATCATGCACCCCATCAAACTCAGATATCAGATCTCTCAGTATCATGTCCACTCTTATGATCTCCCCATTTACAAAACCGCCCATTCATGCTGCTCATTTTCATACTGGAGCATAATTAAACTCCTTGTGGCCAGACTCTTAGAGACAACAAGTCTTTCCTTACCTACCCTTCTGCAAGAGGTCATCAATGCAGAAGTGAGGTATTGTGTCATTTAGCTATGTTCTGGTCTTGAGTTCTTGTGTACAATGACATCTCTCTTTATATGTATTCTAAAATATATATATTTTAAAGTCCACTAGTGAGTGAGTACATCCCCTGCTTCTCTTTCTGGGATTGTGGTACCTTTAAGCACTTTACTGCTTACTCATCACACATTACTCTCCTACCACAGATGTTCTTGCCACTGTGAGCATCAATTGATGAACAGTCAGATGTCCCTGTTATAGCCAATTCATGTGATATTTATCTTTTGCAAATATAGATTTATTATATTTGCATTGGTATAGATTGGTATAGATATTCTCCATACCAATCCATTTGCCTGCAAATTTTAGAGTATCATTTTTTTCTTACTGCTGAGTAGTACTACATTGTGTAGATATACCACAGTCTGTTAATCTATTCCTTAGCTGAGGGACATATAGGTTGTTTCCATGTTCTTGCTGTTACAAATAATGCTGCTATGAACATAGTTGAGCTAATGCTTTTGGAGTGTGAATATGCAATTTTAAGGTATATACCTAAGAGTGGTATTGCTGGATCCTTGGGGAGAATGATTCCCAGTTTTCTGAGAAACTGCCATACTGCATTCCAGAGTGGTTGAACAAGTTTACACTCCCACCAACAATGGAGGAGTGTTCCCCTTGCTCCACATCCTCTCCAGCATAGGCTGTCATCTTTGTTTTTAATCTTAGCCATTCTGACAGGTGTAAGGTGGTATCTCAGAGTTGTTTTGATTTGCATTTCTCTTATGGCTAAAGATGTTGAGCACTTTTTCATGTGCCTTTCAGCCATTAAAAAAAAAAAGGAAAAAGAAATACTATGATTAATATCAGGGTTTCACTGGCTTTGTAAATTTTAAAGGCTTAGCTTATTTTTTTAAGTTTTATTAAATAATATGGTATGTATTTGTCATAGTAGTTTAAGTTATAGTAGAATTCAGTAGTAAGTTCATATTTTCTTTTGCTTGCTTTTGTTATTGCTGCTTTTTACTTTTAGTATGGAGTATTTTATTAGCATTTTAAGTATTTCAAGGTTATAAAGTATGCATTTGTTAAAATCATTCCTTGAATTTATGTTTAATTTTGCTATCTAAAAACTCACCAGTATGTTTTCAGAATCTTCAATTTATCAAAACAAATATATAATGTATGTCCTTATGATTTTTAGGAATCTCATATCTGTTATAATGTTTGTGTTTCAATTTCTAGTTTTATTGAAGTAGGTGCTCCGTTTTTTTGTTTAATTTGGGTAAGAATTTGCCATTTGTATTTAATCCTTAAAAAATAAAAAGAGGAATTATTTTAAAATATCTCAAGAGTTCACTATGTCAGGTCTCTTCAGATGTCCACTGTTGATCAAAAGCACAGAAAATTTAATGTGTTCGGTCAAATGAAGAGTCAATCTATTCTAAAGATGGTCTTTGCTTAATAATGACCTCTGAAAAGTTTATTTAAGAAATCAACAAATTCTAGGGTCAAGATGAAATAACCTTTTCTTAAAATCAAAGTAAATTCTGTCTACTTTAGAAGGAAGTAATGGCAAATGATTAGGAATCTCAACTCATCTTTTACAAAATGGCAGCAATACGAGGTAAGCCAGTTACTGGGATGACTAGAAACCACAGGAAAAGTTACCTGGGATATTAATTTTTACACAGCTCTTTGGTGAACACTTACTTTATGAACAGTATATTTTGGTGATATATTGTATATGTAATAAAATTTGTCTGGAGTATCAGGAAAAGCCACCCACAGAGCAAAGCAGTGAAGGTCAGGAGTGGTGATCCACACTTTTAATCTCATCACTCAGGAGACAGAGACCAATCTGGATCTCTCGGAATTCAAGGCCTAATAGCCAGGTAATGGTGGTACAAGCCATTAGTCACAGCACTTGGGAGACAGAGGCAGGTGGATCTCTGTGAGTTACAGGCCAGCCTACAAAGCAAGGTCTGTTACACAGAAAACTCTACTCCAATAACCACAACAAAGGCTGAAAAGATGGCTCTGTCCTCTGATATTCCAGAACAATTTTATTAAATATACAATATATCACAACAGTGTATATTACAATTTTTGTGTGTGGAAGTGGGTCGCTGTTTCACAAGATATCCAACAGATAACCCCGTGAGAGTCAAGGCACAATTGCCCCAATTATCACTAAGCATGGTAACAAAACCCCAGAGCATCTTCTAGATTTATGTATGCATGGATGCAGATTCTGACTTGCATTCTGAAGTGTAATTTACTTCTTTCAGTTTTAGGAAGTAATCACAATTTAAACATATTCTTAAAAAGCAGACATGAGCAACAGAGTGATGGCTCTGTGGTCAGTGCACTTGCTGCTCTTTCACAAGACCTGGGTACATGGTGGCTAACAACTGTCTATAACTCCAGTTTCAGAGAGATCCCACCCTCTTTATGGCCTCAGTGGGCATCAAGTACACATGTGTAAAATGGCAATACATAATAATAATTTTCTTGAAAATTTAAAAAGAAAAAATAAATATCAAATTTTTGGTTAAAAAATAATGCTATCTCTTCCTGGTGTGAACCTAACACAGGAGAACAAGGTTTAAGCACAGGGAAAGAAGGGAATCTCAGTGTGAACAATGCCTGCCGAATCTCATAGTATGAAGAATGGTTTTAGGAAAACTGCATTTTTCTTAAAAGCTGGCTTATTGTTAAAATATGTCAGGCTAGATGTTTATTTTTCTTAGAAAATAATTTTATTTCATAAGTCTAGATCTAACTCTTAAATTTTACTTTTTCCTTTATTGTTTTTTGAAAATCAATATCAAACATTATATAAAAAGCAAAACATTCAGAGTAGATAACAAAAAAAACCCATACAGTAATAAAACTTCTCTTTTCTCTAAAATACATGAAGCATAAAAAATAAAATCTAAAGCTTATCAAGTCAGGTAAGGCTCAGTTATAGATAAAGATAGCACAGTAGGTCACAGCTAATGCCCACAGATGCACTATGGCCACCACGAATTTCTGCTAAGTAACCCTTCTACAGAAAAACCAGAAGTTTTGTTTTGTTTTGTTTTGTGTGTCTTTTAAATCACTTTATTCACCCATCATCTTTCAAGGAAAAAATAATGATTTGGCTTATAGTCCACTAGTTAATGAGTACATTCCCTGCTTATCTTTCTGGGTTTGTGAGACCTTGCTCAGAAGAATATTCTCCAAATCCATTCATTTGCCTGTGAATTTTAGTATATAATTTTTTTCTTACTGTTGAATAGTACTCCATTGTGTAGATGTACCGTAGTTTGTTAATCCATTTTTCGGTTGAGGAGCATCTAGGTTGTTTCCAGGTTCTTGCTCTTGCGAATAATGCTGCTATGAACATAGTTGAGCTAATGCTTTTGGCATATGAATATGTGCTTTTAGAATATATGCCCAAGAGTGGTATTGCTGGATTAAATTTTATTTTAATCCCCTCAAGTGTAGATGTGTGTGCATGTGTGCATGCGTTCATGTGTGTGTGTGTTTAGCTAAGGCCTTGTACATAAAAGGCAAGTATCTCAGGCCCAGGATTATCTTTGAAAACCACTTCATACTTAATACAGTTGCCTTCAACAATTAAAAACTGACCACATTTGAAAAAGTTCCATCTGTTCAATTGCCTGAGTACTGACAAAAGATCTCAACTCTGCTGCCATCTGGTAAAGGTTCATCTGCTGGCCAGTGAATGTCTTTCTGAACAAGACAAGGGCTCTGGCTTTCAGAGCTACCCTACTGCATCAAGCATCTCCTTGTATTTGGAATTAAAATACTATAGCGTTCAAATCATCTTTCAACCATATCAACACATGTGTACAGGTGTTGACTTAAAACAAAATTTTACAATAGTCTATGGATTACTACAGATAGTCATACTTCCATATTCTAATGGTTTTTGGATTATATTTTATAGCTACTATTTAACTATGAAAATTCATTAGTATAAACAAGTAAAAAGACACTCAAAAAATTACAGTAAATGAGTGACAGAATTTCCCATGTAATTCAGTACATGAACTCTGTAACACCAAATGAGTATTGATGAAGCTCAGAGCACACAGTTTCCCTAGGGGGCACTCAGAATTGTTAGGAGATCTGCCACTCTACCCAGGACAGGGCAGCAGAGCACCTCACACTGACTGCCTTTTGCTGTATAGCTCTTGATCTTGCTATGCCCACAGCAGCATCTTTGATGCTCCTTAAACTTATCTGAAACATTCCTATTTCAAGGTCTTCATCATGCTTCTTTACTGTGCTCAGAATGTGTTTCACATACATGCCCCTCATTAGCTTGGTCAGCTTTCCCAGGTCTGTAATGGAAGATACTGTCTCAATAAGTACATTTCTGTATAACCTAAGGTGGAGGTCCAGCCTCCATTTCTCCATTTCTTCTTTCTTTTCTTCCTTTCCATCTCCCTCTTGTGTTTCTCTCTCCACACATGCATGTGTACTCATGCATACTTGTGTGGTATTGTACACACACACACATACACACACACACACACACACACACACACAGTCTATATGCTCTTTATACTGCCTAATTTTCCCCATAGTTACTAATACCTTGTTTTGATGATTACCTACTCTGTCTAACTAGGATAAAACTTCCACAAGAACAGGAGCTATTTTTATGTTTTATTCAGCATTGTATCTCAGAGCCTTGTTATCTTAGAATAATGATATTTGTTGAATGAGAAAATAAGGACAAGAATGCTAATGTCCTTCAAGATGTCAACAGTAGCATCCATTAATAGAATGTCAATATTTGTGCAAAAAGATGCACAGGTTCAAACACAGTTTTACCCTTATCGTACTCCAAATAAAAAATTATCTATGAGACTCAGCTTTTCCGGAGATTTCTAACTTACAAAACTATCTTTACAAAGTCTGTATTTGTTCTAACAACCTTCCTTCTAAAACTTGCCTTTTTTAATTCATTTTTTATGTGAGGGATTAAATTCAGGGCTCTGTGTATACCGGGCAAATACTCTACTACCCAGCTATAGCTCAAATTTCCTCTCATGTTTTTCTAATTTCATCCATTCATACACATCTCATTTTCTGATGGTTATAACTGGAGTAAAATTTTTTATATATTCTTACTTATTTAGAAAGAATGGTATCTATAATTTTTCAATTGTAGAAAAAAGTTAAAATGTTAAGTTCTTTACAAATTTCTCAGACCAAATAGCAGATTATTTACATAGTAAAATATCAATAATTATATTTTAGTATTGATGTGTCATGTAAAATCAAGTAGGACACATTTTACATCTATTACTTATAGCAATGAAATATTTATACTTAAATCACTTGTTTGTATTTTTCACAGTATAAATAAATGTTTAATGGAATGTTCGTGTGCTGCAATTTTTCTAATTTTTAAAATTAGACTCAAAATATAGTTGAGCTTGTTACTTTTACAATTTGATTAAACCTGCCCATAGCCATCTATACTCATACTTAGTGTTAAAAGGTCTGATAATTTTTTCCATTTTTTTTCTATTTCAACTCATTCAAGTAAAGGAACAGGAAACAACCCAGTTCTTTAACTCACCCTTTATATGTAATGATGAGAGAGAATATACTTTTTTTTAAAAAAAAAAACTTTATTTATTTATTTATTATTTATTTATTTGCCTTGGTGTTTGCCTGGAACTGGAACTACAGACAGTTGTTAGCTGCCATGTGGGTGCTGGGAATCGAACCCGGGTCCTCTGGAAGAGCAGACGGTGCTCTTAACCGCTGAGCCATCTCTCCAGCCCCGAGAGAATATACTTTTATTGGACTATTGTTGGATGCAAAATAAGCACTATACTTATGATCTTGAAGAATTATAACATGGTATAATCTTAAATTTTCAAAACATGTGAGCATTATATCAAAGGATAATACTTAAGACATTCTAAATATTTTATTTTAAGACAGGGTCCTTTATAGCTTAATCTGTTTTCAAACTGTGACCCTCCTGCCTCAAACTGTCAAGTGCTAGAATTACAGGCATGTGCTACCTTGGCACAGGTAAAACTTTTAAAAATAAAGCAAATCAGAAACTGGTTTGTAAAGGAGATTTCTATGTACTCATACTCAAACTGTTATTAAAAATGGCATTGTTCTGGAAGTTCTAGAAACTGAATTTCCCAGCATGTATGGAATTAGCTTTTCTCTCTGTGTTGCCTTTTGAGATCCTGTAGCACTAATGAGATGGGAATTTAGTTTTTCACTGTGGTATTCGGATTAATATTAAATGTTAGCATTAGCAGGCTTTATGAAGTTCCATGTTCCTTGCTTGCCTGCCACATATTTGATATTTATGTTTGCTAAAACTGATCTTCTGTTTTATTAATAGGATGAGCTTGATATGGACACCACTGTATTGCACCAGTAATAACAATTTCACTTAAATATGGCTTTAGCGTGCTCCTCAGCAAATAATCTTTCAATTCCTAAGAGTCTTTTATTTTCCCAATAGCCCAGTTGGAGAGTTTTTAATATTAAATTGAATCATAACAACACATGCTGATTAGAGTCTAACTTAATACATGAAGCTTAATGTTAATTTTATAACTACAAATCAGGGATCCGTCTAGTCCATGATGGTCATTTATCTCAAGTGTGGTTTTATTTGGAAATTGTAAAGCCTACAGTTAGATATATTTTACATATCATGAAGAGTTAACATCATAGAGGAATTCAGAAAGATTTAGAACTATGAAAATAATACTGAGAATTTGTTATGATGAGCTTAGGATATAAAGCAAAAATGGCTAAAATTTATGGAAATGTTTATAATGTGGAGAGTCTATGAGTTTAGTATGTGTGCTTAATACTGAAATGCTAGTTCCTTTAAAGCAAAATTATCCATTGGCATAAATAATAAGAAGGAAAAACAATAAGTAAAATAAGTTGTTTAAACTAACAAAAAAAATCCATCATGTGTTTCATAGTATAAACTTCCCACAAAATGAATTTTACGTAAATAACTTGAGAGAGGAAATACATGGTTAGTTTACATAGTTTTCAGATAAATAGCATTTCTATCATTCAACTCTAACTAGAGAAGACAGGCTCAAACTCAAGAGGAGCTGGTGAGAACAAAATCAGAAGATAAACATCCAATGTGAACAAAGCTAGGGTTATGAAATTTGTCTTTCACTTTAAACTAGCAAAGACGTAACGTGTAACAGCAGATCAGTGCTGTGGTTTCCCGCACGAGGAAATTAGCTGGCTTCAAGTGTCAGCACCTAGCAGATTTCAAGGCTGGCACACCATGAAACTAGAGTGGAGTAGAGAGGTGAGTGACTTCTAACAGAAACACAGATAACACAGAGACAAAAACAAATCTGAGTAAGAGAATAAGATATTGCTATTTTTACTTTTGTTCCACTTCCCTTCTTTTCAAGATCTCATCAGATGTTTATGCTTTATATATATTGACATTAGTTGATAAAAGTGAGACATGTTAGCTAACGGGATGAGGTAGGGGGCTGAGCTGAAACTCTGCCTGTGATGGAACTGAGTAAACATTTTCAAACAAAATACCAAAAGAGGACTTGGAAGAGTGTCAGAGGAATGAGGAAAAATACCATGATCATATGGGTGGCTAAATTTTTTATTTTTAGGATCTATAATTTTTATGTGAGGCAGAAAACTGAACGACATAATACATTTCTAAAATGTAAATATTCATCAAAACCATTTACAAAATTACTACTTTCAGCATATTTTCAGAATGAGATTCCTTAATAAATTATGTTTATGCTGTCCAAACATAGCATTAAGATGTATTATTAGTCACTTAATGGAGGCTAATGGTGAGTTTATAAATGAAGTGCTGGCTTACTTTGATATTTCTAAGAGCAACCAAAAATAGATATTCTTTCCCAGAATTCTACATATTTATAAAGTGCAAAATAAGCATGTTTAGCAATTCTCAAATATAGTTCTTCTAGATGCCTTTAATCCTAAATATACTCATCGAAACAGATTTTTAAATTTTTTTGCTAAGTCAGGTATGTCTAACTTTCTCAAATTCCATGTGAAAACAACCCTCACTGAAGTATTCTATGCATCACAAAATGATAGAAAAACCAAATAGGTAAATAGTGTGAAGAGTTCTTCATATTCCCAGAGAGTTGGTATTTCCATGAAAATAGCTCATATATAAAACAAATCAAAATGGAGTTAATTATATGAAATATGTAACCATTCATTACAAATGGGTAATTGTGAAATTAAAAATATAAAAAAGTTATAGATAATTTATAAAGAAGAAATTCTGCAAATATATTAAATATTTTTAACATGCAAAGTTTCTGTGTATTTGTCCCTCAGGAAGTCTGCTATGAACCAGCAATTATTTTTGCAAACAAGGAACAGTTTTCTAAAATGTTGAATCAAATGAAATTACTGTCCTTTTATTATATTGCTTTATGCATACCATAAAGTCTAAACTACAATTTAATAATACTTTCCAGTTATAAAAGCAAAATGAAAAAGTTACAGCTCTTTGTAAAGCTGTAAATAATGTAAAAATAATTTGCAATGGTTATAACAGTATTTTTAACAGACCATGGCATTAAGTATGTTCATATATCAAAATACTTCATTATACTAAGATCAGCTAAGACATTCATATATTATAAAAATTAGGACTGTAGTAAAATGTCTAAAATCATGAAATAAAGCTTGTAGAGAAAAGTTTATATGTAAGATATCTCAGTCTAGATAGAAACTTCTATTTTTAAATTCAGATGATTAAAAAGTTATTTAAAAAAATAATAATGTACTGCTTCCAGGGTGAATATTTCCATCTGCTTCATATTCAGCAGGCAAAAGTGAGGGAAAAAAGAATGAATACTTTATTCCATATTAAGACAGACACTGTGCTTCATCTTGCCCAGATGAAACAGTATTAATAACACATTTCTATTTACATTTAATGCTATAATTATACATCAATATAAATTTAATCTTACATAAAAATTTAGAAGTACCAGGTCTGATCAGTGTGAAATAAAGTTATAGCTAGATTGATGCTCTGTGCAGCATTTTATTTTAATTTTCTCTTTAAGAGTTATATTATTATATTAAGGCATATAAAATTTGCAGTCAGCAGAGCAAGCTTCAATCATTTTAGTTAATTGGCAACTTTGGTGGAATGTATAACATCACCCTTTCCCAGTAGTTTCATTTTAAACAAATCATGCTCACATATAAAAATAGCAAATTGCATTAAATTTTATATAAGACATTTTACAGCTCCTCATGTAGAAACAGCCATAAGCAGCTTTTTTTCATGGCATACACTAGAGCAAACAGCTTTGAATCAACTCTCTGGCAAGACACCATTCAAAGAGCTAGGAGATATAGGCTATTTTGACTTAATGCTTAGAATTCACCATACAAATTTGCAGGCTTACACAAACACTAAAAGCAAACCTTGTCACCAAGATAGAGTAGTAAGATCTGATTTTTTCCCCTCTAGGTCAAAAAATAAAGAATTGAGATGTTTCTGTCATTTCTAACTATTTAATGTTTACCAAAGTCTTAATTATAAAACTCTGGCAATACACCGGCTGTTTATATTTTCCCAAATGAAGCAGGGCTGACAGCAGCAAGTCTTTGACATGACTGCTAAATGTTGCTATTTTTATTCAACAATTGACTATATTTGGATATTATCACTTTTAAACTAAAATTTAGAGTCCAATGGTGCTTTTCGTCTACTTTGTCATAAAGTTATCTTTAAAGTCTTTAAAAGACTGTTTTAATGTGGTAGCCAAGTTTTTAACAAATGCATTCCCGGGTTTTCACACAGTACTGCCTGACAGCAGATAGACTACAGGTCCTTGTTCTGAAAGTAGAAAGAGTTTTCAAAGGTCAATCATTTTTCTTTCTTTCTATATGAAGAAATTTCAGAGTAGGGCAAACAGCCCTTCAAATGGGTACATTTTTGTCTCCTTGAGTATGTACATCTTACATTCACAGCGAAATAACAGATCAAGTGACAAGCCAGAATAGCAGGCTAGTTTCAGAAAGTGAGTGGCCCCACTCTGGGGTTCAAAGCTGCACCAGTGCAAGTGTTTTGTTCTTCCTTAAATGGAACTGACTGTGTTGCAATGGTTAAAAAATGTTTTATAGAAAGACATACATATCACGATACTGATTATACCTTCAGACACTTTCCTGCTATCTAAATTCCCATACTCTTATAATATTTAATGTCTTAAATCACTATTCAAAAGACTCACATGGTTGTATTTGGTAACAATATCACACTCACACAAACTAAGAGTCAAGCTTTCTAAAACTCATAGCTTAAAATGAGCTTGTTTGTTTTGTTTTCTTTTGTTTTTCTTCTTTAGGGAGAAATGTTAATTAGGCTGATAAATACAGTTGAAAGAAGTATTTCTCTCTTCTCCAGTTATGAACAATTATCAGTGTAGGAAAATACCAATAACCAATCATTTATAGGCATGTGTAATATTTTCTTATGCATTTTCTATTTTCTTTCTTAGGTAACTAGTGAGTCAGAGTTACCAATCCAAATCTCAAATCGGTAACTTATTTGTGGCTGTTTTGACTACTCTAATAAAATCATATAATACCCAAAGTTCAAAAATGTAACTATTTTGAAACAGAATTTAAGTGGTTAAATATTGGCTGTAAAAAATACAAGAAGAATATATATTGAACAAAGAGGGAAATGAGAAAAATGATTTATGAGACTATTTTTAGGAGAGTATTTGGTCACTAATCACATTACAAATATTCTTACAATAAAGTAAACTATCTTAATAGCCAGAGTCTTAATTATGAAACTCTGATTATGCATGGACTGCTTTGTGCATATTTCTATAAGCAAGTTTGAAATCAATGGCTAGGGTCCAAAACCTCATTACATAATGATATTCTTTCCTTATTCTTAATTACAGCTGTTATTTCAAATTCTACCTTCCACACAATAGGCATCTAATAAACATTTGTAAATGGCTGTATCCATTCAAAGACTTTGATCTTTGAACAAATTTGACTTAAAATACAGGATCCAGTTATTTAAATGTCTTAGAGGAACATCTATGCAATGTCATTGAGACCTATGCTTTTCACATAAAACATACCACATCTGTGGCATATTCTACACCCCATAACACAGCATTTTATTCACATACCAGTTCTCCATGTCACTTTGACACTTTCTGTGTTGATGAAATTGCCCAGGTCACATTACACAGCAAACCTTCAGCTTAAATAAGGAATAAGCTTGCTGTTAACGACCTAGTCTAAGATGTTAACAATCCTTAGACTGTTAATGTAACAACTGGTCATTAATGTGGTAATGACCAATTTAAGAGGAAATTGTTCTCTGAGAAATGAATATATTGGTGATCAGGGCCATATCTGAAAAAGTAAAATATATGTATACTAAGTTAACTGGTGTTAAAATGGAAGACTAGCAGAAATGAAAAGCTTTATCATAGAAAGTAACATGCATGCATTTTGTTTTTTAAAAAGATGAAGACTTTGGATACAGAAACTATTTTGATAAATTCCCTTGGATGAGAAATTTAATTGGGATAATCAAATGATAGGTTAGCACCATATTCTATTTGCTATTACAAGTAAGAATAAAACAAAACACACTGAAAGTTACTTTCTCAGCTGTCCACACATTGAAAATGTGTAACTACTTTACCGTGAAACCGGCAAACTCAATGTTTCTGATTCAGAAATATCTCAAGTGTTTAAACAACATTCTTTACACTCTCTTTACTGTTCATCTTTTTTACTTACTAAAATGCCTACTCCAGCTCAAACTATATAAACTTCTTGTTTGCTACTGCAACCTAAATCCACTTGATATACTGAAATTGTGCATAAATGTAAGTCAAAAGGAGTCAAAAAGCTGTGGGTATCAGTTAGCACAGATAAAGCGAACCTAGAAAGCAACACGTCAGATCATGAAAAGCAAACACAAACCCTTTATCTGGAAATGAGGCACTCATTCACAATGAGCACAGGAGACATTTTTATTTCAAAGAAGAAAAGTTCAAAGACTCTAGAGTTCTGAAAGAATTCATGTTGTAAGTTAACTCTGATTACTTTTGCGACCATAATGAGGGAAATCCTGGCTCCTGAGAGTCACTTCCCATTGTTGGCACCTTGTGTGCTTCTGAGCTCTGGGAACACAGGGAAGTGGTAACAAGTGCTTATAATTAGCCAGGAGGCTATAAGCACAAGCCAGAAGCAGTGCTATCACTATCGGGGGAGAGCAGAATTTGAGAAACCACATTGGATTTGACCCTGTTCAATTTCCATAAATCAAAAGATATATATGTATTAGGGTAAAAATCTGACTTTAAAAAACTGAATTATAGGCTAAGAAAAGAGGGATCAAATTTCTTAAGAACTACTTCCCAGAAGGGCTAAGATGGTTGGTTAAGGAGTTACTATCAATTGATAAATTTTGTGTCACAAGGAAAACAATTCAAATAAATAGCTTAATGTCAGGCTATAAAAAATGATTAATTGTATCAAATATGAAAACCCAAATGATGCCATATATCATTTTTCTAATTTGATAGATCCCACTTTATTAAGATAAGTAATTTGCAGTTATGACAAGTCACAAAGTCCCTTGAAAAGAAAACACTTTTCCTCCCTTAACATTTCTGTGTTGACTGAAAGCAGGGAGTTGCACTGAACTAACTTCAGGGCATCATAACCATGGATACCCACACTGTCTTGAGACTATTTGAATGTATGTACTTTGGAGAGTGGTTATTGGCTCCCATCAACACTGAGATCGTTACTTTTCATTCTCCATAAAAACCACAAGAAGTCTGAAGCTGCTCAGTATTAAAGCTATACCTTCAAATATCACAGGTGCCAGGACAAAGTTATCTTGTTTAAAGTTTCTAAAACATTGCAGTAAATATATTAATGAATACAAGTTAAGAATTTAAAATAGATTTCCTTTCAGATGTGAAACAGGGAAGTTAGCTGAATAAGTAGATTATTCTGTCTGACTAAAGTTGAACTTATTAAAAGTACAGAGCTAAAACATTTGGCTAAACAACAGATGCACTTCTTTTTGTCACACTCAATTTTGTCTCTTATGTTTTAATGAAAGAAACAACCAGTATACTGTTTTCATCTAGGTACATGCTTGGGATTAGCTGCCATTTTCAATACAAGTAATGAATGACTGATTCCTCAATCAGAGCTCATGGATAAGCCAAATTAAAACTTTAGATACTTTTGTTGGCTATCCCTTAAGCCGGAGTTTTTGTAATACAGGCCAACATTTTAAAGGATGGCAAGGTAATGTCTTTCAAGAACATCAGTTGGTAGTTAAGGAAATCAAATAAACAAACCAAAACTACACTTACAAATGTATTTTAAAAGGCATCCAGCCATCACTGGAATGCAGAGGTAATGCCTACCTCAGGTAGTCTCTGCGGCAGAGGATAAGGTTAGCTTTAGTATACAGGGTGGAGCCCACCTCTCCCAAACGACAATCGCAGCAAGCGCACTTCAGGCAGTCCTCATGCCAGTATTTGTCCAGCGCCTTTAGGAGGTACCGATCCTTGATTTTACGGTTGCAGCCAGCACAACCTTTCGGCTTGGTGTCTGGCTGAACTGAGAGCATTTGTATGCCTGAGGAAAAGATGCAAAAAAGGAGAACTGAGACTCCAAGACAGAAAAAAAGACAAATAGATGAAATAGTTAACACTGCCTGTGCACTCCTTCCTTCCTTCCTTCCTTCCTTCCTTCCTTCCTTCCTCCTTTCCTTCCTTCCTTCCTTCACTGAGAATTGTATTTGAAAGAAGCCTCAAACTTTGTAAACACCCATAAGGAAACCTTGATGAACTCATTTATGTGAAGCAGCAACAGTGATGAGCTGATGTTGTATGTTGGACCTTGACATTGTCCATGAAAGGTTAGATATTCTTTAGTCCTTTCTACAGTGTTCCATTCTCCACATAAAACGAACGGTGCCCCCAGAAAGAACATGTGAGTAAATAGATGACAACCCAGAGAAGCAAGCAACTGAAACTAACTTATACTTGGCTGATCTGACAGAAATCAAAGCTGAGATTTGCTTAACTGTAGAAACCATTTAATATGTGTGATGGAAGAGGCATGCATCTGTATGGGACATTCAGAATCTTAATTTAGAGATACAGATGTTTATAGATAAGTACATGGTGTATCTATCCCCAAAACACAACCCTATAGTGCTTACTTACATCCAAATTCTTTCTTCTGTGTCCTTCATATTTCAAAGTATTTATTATGTTAAAATAACAGAATATATTTAATTCTGTAGACGTTAGTCACATGGCTTATATTGAAGACACCTTGTTTGATTATATATTCTCTAATATAATACAGGTATAAGATTATGCAACTGATAACCAAAAATATCCTCTTATTTTATAAGGGAAAGAAGAAACAATAGAAGAAAAAGTGCAAGCATATACAAAATTATAGAATCATTCATAAACAGATACGTTATAGAACATATACACATACCATATTAAATATGGAGACATTCTATATTTCAGTGACAAACAATCTTCATAAGCAAGAAATCTTGTTTCTACAGGTTTTATAACTTGACTGAAATATTTTAAATTAATTGAATTTTTTTTTAGTTTTTATTTATTGGTCCTCAGGTGTCAAACACATTGCCTTAAAAAGAAAAGAAAAGCTGGCCATTTATGGAAAACCTCATGATTATCAAATGATAAATTTGAATCACTATAAAATACTGAGACATCATTGATTCCCTTGTAACACAAATTATACTATAAGGAGGCAGAGAAGTGAAGGGCCCCCTTGAAAACTGAATGACAGTGGCACCATGGACGGGTACCAGGGGGCCCGGGTCTGTCTGCAACCATAGACAGCCCTTTAATACTTTGTTTCCTCTCCTAGGAATAAAGTTCTAAACTTAGATAGGCAAAGATATAAAACACCAAATATGAATGCATGTAAGAGAGTTTCAGAAGGAAAAAAATGAAGCATTTATGATTCATTTTGCTTCAAGAAAGGTAAACTCTCCTCTTCCTTCTGATATCCTATGATGAAGGGTTCAACTCTTGTTACCTCTCCTTTCTGAAAAAGAAAATCACTCTGGTAAGAGGAATGACAGCATGCCCACAGCTGAATAAGTTTTCCAGCTACCAATTGCACATGAACTACACATACTATTAATGCTCTTGAGCTTTCATTAGAAAACAAGTTGTCTGTGGAGGAGGGAATGCAGGGAAACACGCCTGGCTGTGGTGTTCTGAACTGAGGACCAAAGGCAGATTTGTGCAAAAGTAGCCCGCTTTCTGCTTCTTTTCTTTGAAGAAGCTAAGGGCCTAGTGTAGATTAATCATAACTCTTGATAGCTCTGCTAAATCGTACCCTCTAGAACTTCTAACAAATGAAGTTTCTTTGATCAGAACTAGTTATGATTTTCTAGCAAGGTCCCACAAGGCATGAGTCCCATTAATTATGGTGCACAACAGGCCCAGGTGCCTCTTAGTTATATACCTAGTGGGGAGAAGGGGGATTTTGATTTACTAAGGAAGTCAGGATTTCATGACTGAAAGCATCTAGAGGTATGTTAAAGGTAACGGTCCTAATTATCTAATTTGGAGTCTGTGCTTTTTACATCCCAAAGATAAAAGACAAAAAATTCCTTTTGGTAGTAAGCTAAGCCCATTATTTCTCATGTTTGTGACATTATTATTAAGTATAAAGGGTCAGCTATCTTAATTCAAAATAAATTGTAACCAAGACAGCAGATACCAACATTTGGCACAAGGAATGCCATACTGCTTGTCTTCACAAAATGTTTTTGTTGTGTTGACATTTTGATTTAGCACTCAGAGGCCAATTAATAACTGAAACTCTTACATTCTGTTTAGACTGATCCATAAAAGAAGTTTGATATTTTCTATTGCATTCTCATATCTTTTTTTAAAGAACATTACCCCCTTTCTCTTGCAAATGGAGTCTGCTCCATTCTGTGCATTTAAAAAAAACATTGTAGGAAAACAATCACTGTGTAGTCACCACGTTGCCAGGCACCTAAAAGGCAGAAAGCACTGCACACTCTCTGCTCTTGATCCAAGAGAGTGGTTTGGGGAGAGTTATGTGTTCATGGCTAAGAGACACTTCACAAGTTGCTCATAGCCCATCAGCACTCATAACTAGTTTTAGATTGGCATGCAAATTGTTCTGAGGGAAATTCTTATTGCCTCTGAGACCCTGCCATTCTGAGTTATTTGACAGTTTAAGGGAAATCATAATTTTAAAAAAAGACATAAATAATAGCCTGTGCAGTGTGCTGTGCAGAAATAAGTAGAACCGTTTCATTTAAACTCTGGTGAGCTTTTAATTGCCTGGATTGCATTGTGAGAAGGCCTGACGGTTGATTGCATCCATTATGCTCCCTTGTTCTGTGCCATTCATCCGCACAGTCTTAGCTTCAGTAGTTAACACAACAAAGTAACCACAACTCCACAACACACAGGGCCTTAAAAAAAAACACACACACACACACACACACACACAATAATCAAAGATGTGCAGGACTTAGGCACAGTGTTTTTTCTTTCTTTCCTTCTTTCTTCCTTTCTTTTTTCTTTCTTTTCCTTTCTTTCTTTTTAAACAGGGATGTATTATTTGGACTGATTACACAGAATGAATGGAAAATATTTTTTCCCTTTAAGAAGATTTACAGAGGACAATTTGGGAGAAGGAGAAGGGGATCTATCACGAATGGCTTTTGGAAGAGAAGGATGCTAAAATTGGGACTGCAGGTTTCGCAGCTGGGAGCAATGACATAGATTAAAAGAATTTGGCCAACACAGCCTTTCCATTGCCAAGAGTACCAAACAAAAGATTTTCTCTCTTCCTGCCCATCTTCATCTCACTCCCACTCACTCCCCCCAACCCAGATTGGAAAGCTGGATTGGGCCTAAAAGCTTGTTTCTCTCTGTTCACTGGCCCAGAGCACCCCTACAGGCTGCAGCCCCCTAAGGGAAAACAATGCAAATAGATGTCCCCAAATCTCTGGCACTGGAGCTGCTTAACTCTGCTCTGCCCCTTCAACTCCCAACCCCCCTCCGTGCCCTTCCACCACCCTCCCCTTTTTGAGCAATGGAGCTGGGAACCAATTTGATTCCCTTTTTCTCCAATGCAGCTGCAAGGCTCAGAGATACTGACATTTCCCCACTCTTATCAGTTTAATTACAGTTACCATGGCAGCAAAGTGCTAGTGCTTGGCAAAGGCCAACAAGAGATTTGCAAGACTGGGTTCAATTTTGATGCAGCTCACATGCAAAATAAAAAAAAAAAAAATAAGAAACATACATACACTCTAACAAAGAGTCCCCTTTCGGAGTTTATGATCCAACCTTTTGTGGTTGTGTCTTTGCAGCCACACAGGGATGGTTTTGCAAAGAATGTACCAGTATTTGTAGCACCTAGCGAGATTAATTGGTCTAAAGCAGCAGTCTTTAAAAGCAGTAGCAACAATAATGTTTCGTATCTTCAGTAGCAGAACTGGCAGGCGTTGGAGCTAGCCAGGAGTGCCTGAATGTCCCGAGAAAGTGCAGCTATGATAGACTGTAACCTTACCAAAACTTTTCTCCTGTTTCTGCATGAGTTGACTTAAGCGTGCCTGAGCCGCTGCTGCAGCAGCTTCTTATGGAGCACCTGGCCCACAAACAGGAAGTAGAAGAGGGGAGTCACTTGGATTTGGGGCTCAAGCGTGGATCTAGTGAGCAGCATACAGGGCCAGTGATCTACTATTGTGAAGCCACTTTTGGGAGCTAAGATCCAGTGGCAAGGGAGGCAGGCAGTGGGGGAAGGGATGAGGGAATGTGTAAAATGATGGCGAATGACAAAGCCACATGCTTCCCTAACTCTGCCCGTAATCCTAAAATCCCAGCGGCCCCTTTTAGCTTCCTGGTAACAAATGGATTTGATTAAACCGTCACACGCAGTGTTAGCATAGCATATCGTGTTCGGTATGAAAAAGATCATAAATCTGACTTGTGTTTCATAACAGCTATCTGAGTAGCCTCCTTTAAAATGCGCTGAATCTCTAGACCTATTAGGATTTAGGCAGTTGGGTCCAAGAAACCTGCTTCCACCGGACACTTTTCTCCTCTTTGCATGCCCCGACATAGACATAGTCACTTTTGCAACATACAGAAGCAGTGTTTGGTTATTAAGGCTGCATTGGTTAGAAGCAGGGGTGTGGACAAGAACTAGGTTGTAATTTCAACTCTTTCTTGGAGGAGGGCATGAATTTCACCAAACAAGCATGGAGAGATCTGAGAAAATACCCAAGACTGACACCACTTCCCTTAGTCTGAAATCTACACCCCACCTCCCAACCTTTGCAAACTGTCCCAACCCCTCTTTCCTGAGTCAGAGTGTGTGACTGCTGCAGCTCCCAGTGAACTTTGTCTATTATGCTCTGGACTCCTACTTGAGAGATGTCGCGCTGCAGCCGCACGCTTCCCCTCTTCCGCAGGCATCCTCATCTTCCGCCCGCATCTATTTCGTGTCTCATAAAAATAATGATGCCTCCCATGATTTAAACAAAACAAACAAACAAACAAAACCGTCTCTGCAGACCTGCAGCCTGAAAGTTGCGGTGGTGGTGGGGTGGTTCGGTTCCGGTGCAGCTTTACTTTAAGGTTATTTGAGAGAGGATGGGTAAGAAGAAGAAGAAGAAGAAGAGAAAGGAAAAAAAAAAAAAACCAACATCCGCACACGCACGCGCGCACCCGGAGACACACACAGCACAAATAAGCCGACCGATGCGTGTGTACACAGCCTCTCACTTACCTTCTCAATTAAGCGATACAGGGGAGGGTGTTCAATGAGCACAGAGGCTGCTTGGTAGCGCTTCTCCTTGGGAAAGGTCAAAAAGAAACATTGTTTGAAAAAAAAGAGAGGGTGGATCTCTATTTTTTTTTTTTTTTAAGTTTAAAATAATGAGGTCCTCCAGGATCCGCCAAGTACCAGTGTGGACCACATGCGAGCCACAGGTGTCCTTCTTTTAGGCAACTGCAGTCCAGGGGGGATGTCTCTCTTGGTCTTGGCTCCAGACAACTTACCCCAGCAGCGTGCAAGGAGCCTGAGCTGAAGGAAGCCCTGGCTCTCAGCCTCAAAATGCAATCCCTTCCCAGCCAGACATAATACAGCCCAAGAAAAGGTCACCCAGTTATTACAGCGCCGCTGAGCCCAGGCAGCGCCTGTCAAGACCACAGTGGAGGCAGCTCCCTTCCGATTTAAGAGTATTTACCTCTCGCCCCCACCCCTCCCTCTACTCTCCCTTCCTTCTCTCCCTCCCTCTAGCTGGCTCCCTCGCTCGCTCGCTTGCTTGCTTGCTTGCTCGCTTGCTTGCTAGCTTGCTCGCTCTCTCTCTCTCTCCTCGCTGTCTGTTCTGCAGCTCAGTCAAGTACAGCCGCCCTCGGAAAGTGCAAAAGCAGCCACGAGACAGATCCAGGCTTTGTTGCTAATTTCCCAAGGTGAAAATTGACAAGCCTGCGAGTGCAGTCAGCACAACCCAGTGCATATGCTACTGACAAACGCTGGGGACCATCCCCTCCCACCTATCCCCATCACACAGAGAATGTGACCTCTGCAGGACTGGACTCCAGAAGGACCGTACCTCCTGGACTTACCCACAAGAAGAGCTGCGAAAGACCTCAGGAAGAGAAGGGTAGGGTTTTCTAAAATAATGGGGGCATTTTGGAATAGTAAGGGCATGCTGAAAGCAAATTGCCCTCTAAATCTGTTACTGACAGTCATTGGAGGAAGTTAAAACACCAAAGAATCAAAGTGTTACCAGTTTACGCTGGAAAAAAAGCAGTCCTCTATGTTAGTAAATGTCTGGACTGGGCGCAGGGCTGGGGGTAGGGGTGACTGCAGTTATCTAGGCTATGACTTCTGTTCAGAAACTCTCTTAAGTTCCTGTCCCGAAAGTCTTGGCACACAAATCTTGTCCAGGCAATGCCACACACACCCCTCCCTCTCTCTAATGGCCTAAGAGCCAGACTGTGAACTTGCATCCCCCATACCAGGTGCTGAAGGCACCTTGGCCACTGAAACATATTCCTGCAGATACTTGAATTCTTGCCTTTAAAACCCGCTTCAATGCTAACCCCCAAGAAGTCCTAGCTAGGCTTTCAGGACTAAATGGGTCCCCTGGCCACACTCCTCCTGCTCCCTGCTTTCATAGACTTTCATTTTAAGGGCTTGACAGCCGATTTTACATTCTCTTGACATCTATTTCCTTGAAAGAGATCCTGCTTCTCCTAATCTTCCTTCTTCACTCTGCTTCTCTGTAGGTCACCAGTAGCTTTAAAGCATCTTCTTTTTCTAAGTTTTCAAACTTCAGTCATTCCCCCTTTGGTGGCTCTTGCAAGGCCCCCTCAGCAGGTCTCCCAAAGCCTTGTAAAGAGATCAAGCTTAAAAAAATACTGCAAATTTGAAGGACACTGGCTGAGACGTTTTAAGTGCCAAGAAAGATCCAATTGTTGAACTAACTAACTAAATAAATAATAAAACAACACCTCAAAACAAAACAAAACAAAAAAAGTATTTTCTTCTTCTGCAACATCAATTTTAACCTAGTTCTAGATTTTATTTATTTTGTTTTGATCAAAGCAGCATCCCTGAATACTTAGGCTAAATTATGCTTCCCTGTATCCTGAGTCCTGGCACAGCAAAGCTAACTTATTTTTTAACCCCAACTTTCAGAAAACTCATAATAAAAGAGTATGTGGCTTGCTTTCTTACCCCTTTCAAAGGCAATAAAACTCAGAACTAACCTGAAAAATAAGGAAATTCAGACAGGCAGAATACTGAGAAGCCCTTCAGCTGTTCAGTCTACAAGCAGACTTCTTCTTAAGTTTTGGCTATTTCTGGCCTGACTACTCAGGCACACAAACCTCACCCATTGACATAGTCCTGGCAGGTCTACCCAACTTCCCAGTCACAGCTACTTTGAAAACACCCCAGTGTGTGTGTGTGTGTGTGTGTGTGTGTGTGTGTGTGTGTCTATGTGTGTGTTGCCTGTTCTCTCTAGCAACCAATGTATTGAGAAGAAAGAAAGGAAGGAGGGAGGGAAGGAGAGAGGGAGGGAGGGAGGGAGAAGTATGTGTGGGGGAAAGAGAGAAATAAAATCAAAACAAATGGTACAGCTAATGAGGACAATTAAATTAATTATGTTCAAGGAGGAAGAGATTTTTTTTTCCCCTCCAACTGTATGATCTGTTACCCCTCGCTGGCAACTGCTTCTCCGTAATTCATGGCAACTGATGAGTGCATCTATGCAAATCTTTGTTTAAATCATTCAACTAATTAAATGATGGGATTATTCCTCTGCCTACGGTGACATCATTCCCAGTAATTAGTACTCTTTTGGACTGTGGCAGTAAGATCCCCCATATCAACACTAACCTGCAAAGGCATTAACCACTTTGACACCTAAAAATAAATAAATAAAAGGACAGATATCCAGAGCTCTAATTGTATCTCATTCTCTTTCTCTCCCATCATAAGCTTCCTTTTCCTCCCAGTTTTACCAGATATCCCATACTTGTAATAAAGGAAGAGAGGAAGAGGGAGTGAGAGAGGAACTTAGTGAATAATATGCTAAACCACATGTGTAAAAGAATAAAATGGAATAGTTAACATTCAGCTCCATGCCATTCATTTTCCCCTAAAATGTAATGATAATTAGATGGGTCATAAAATGCTCTTCTTTTCATTATGACTGATGAAATGCATTAAAGCTGACAGGGTATTACCTGACAGTAATTAGGTTTTGTCATGAATTAAATTATTTGAAAGCAGACTATCTCCCCAATCATGCAATTTACAGCAAGATTTTTTTTAATCTGTGCCACAGAAGAGAGAGATAGAAAATAGCAGTTTTTCTCTTCATAATCATATGAATTATTCACAGAAAAAAATCATCAGAAAAACCCTGTGCAGATGAAGAGGCTTGCCACTTAATGTGTACAGATGTGATCATCAGTGCTCGCCGACAATGAAATATACAAGTGCACACAGAGTGATCTGGTGAACAAGAGGTGGGATTTAATCATCTTCTGCTGACACTCTGTGCAAAACACTATTAACCCCCAGCAAACCCCATGTTTTCCTACCCACCCCTCAAAGTCTCAGCCCCTCCTGCCAGGCCAAAAAGAGAAGGAAGAATGTGCTTTTGTTTACTCATCCAAGCTAAAGGTTGGATAGAGCTAAGCAAACATTTTCTTCATTTCCTGAGAGTAAACTACCCCCTTTAATTACACATGCTTCAGAAATCTTTGCAAAAGGGTTGCCATCAAGACCCACATCTCCTTGGTCCCTCTATCTGTTGCCTGCCCCTTGTTTCTGCAACTTATCATACATTTGATGAGGAACTCAAGCCATCCCACATACCCTAACACTTAAAAAGGGGTAGAATATCTTTTTTGGGGGGCTCTTATGATTCCTTTATGAGGGGATGGAAAGGGGTCTGTGTGACAGAATGGGCGGTAGGTTTTCAAGGGAGGTAATCAGATATATGCTACTTACCTTTCTCAAAAGAGATCTTGCACAAGAAAACAGTGTATGTGTGTGCCTGTTCCTAAATATGTCTTCAAGTTTTCAGCCGTCTCTTTTCTGCAAAACACACCTCACAGATAACTTTTGTGTGGGGATGTTCAGTAGAGGTTTCTGTAGTGTCCCAAAGATGCTTCTGTGGGGTCGCAGTCTTTTTTTAAGGGTATCAGACAGGTTGTTGTTGTGGGTAGTAGTCGGAAGACAGCACCCCCTCTAGAAGTCCAGGTACAATCAAAGGTGTCAGTCAAGAGAGGGAAGAGGTTGACAAGGCCCCCTGCTCACACCCTGGGACCATCACGCCTGGAGATGCAGACACACAAATGAAAGAGCCTTTTGCTTCTGCCTTCCTTGGTTTTCTGGCGTGCTTTTCTCTTTCTCACTTTCTTCCGGAACTGCATACAAACCCTGAGTGGGGCAGAGCGGCTCCTCCAGTATTTAAACACCTCGCCAGGTCCCTAGTTAGCAGCTTCCTTCAGCTCATCCAAGAAGCTGACAAGTACCGTTAAAGGAGGCTGTACATGCTGCTCTAATGGACCTCATTAAGTTCTACTTACAGATGTTCTCTTAACATAATTGATCTGCGGTGAGTTGAGAGGACTGCAACTTATTCCCTAGCCCCCAATTATGGTTGGGTAATTAGATCCCCAACCTCCAATTTTTCACATTCACCCTTCTAACATTCCAAAATATCAAAGTATGTCTCTCTCCAAAGCTCCCCCTTACCGGACTCCACTCTCCTCACTGTATTGACAGTGAGATGTGCTCTAACCTTTGTAGTGACGCCAATTTTAATGGTGCATTCAGACCATTGACAGAGCGGTGTTTCTCCCCCAGCCTCTCTCTTCTCCTCTCCACACACCATCCCCTCCCACTCCCTTAGCCCTCAGAAACAAAAGGGTAAAAAAAAAAAATCCTCTAACTTGTATAGTTTGTACTTTTGATAAAAGGTTTGGGTGATGAGTCCTGGCATGGCCGCTTCCTTTCTAATGTCTTTTTATCTGTATTAATTCTTCAGATGAAAACTTTAAGGAACAATGAAGGAGAGAGGTGCCGCTCTGAACCGGTGAGAAGAAAAAAATTACACAGCACACCTGGGACAGATGAAGCCAAACTAGTGCTTTTATAATGCCAATCAGCGCGGCTGTTAGCATCCCTCTAATTAGGAAAGCAGCCTAAAACAGAGCGCACTTGGGGAAATGGTAATGTTATGGTTTTGCACTTAAAAGGAGGCACATTTCCTGCACTGTAAGGATCTGGGATTGGGGCTGACAAGTCCTTTAATTAATGGCAGGATTCCCTGTGTGTGCAAGTGTGTGTGCTTGTTTTAATTCATAAAAGTGGACAAAGGGTGCTAAGAAGGGGGGTGCTGTGGGAAGGGAGGGGGAACCCATTAGTTTGAAGATGAGCAGAGTTCATAGCTACATTCATTTTTTTTTTTTTCTTTTTTAAATCCCCAAAGGACTAAGGTGCAGAGCTGGAGTGAGCTGCTCCCCCTCCCCCCATCAGATTAAATTTGAGTGGTGTAATGAATAGAAGCATATGACCATGAGGCGAACAGAGTTTTTAGATAACTCATTTTTCAAGTGAAGCACTCTTGTCTTGTATGCCCCTCCCCTCCCGACTGTCTCTTTGGGTAGGTGGACTCTGCAGTTCACCTTGTCCCTTCCCGACTGTCTCTTTGGGTAGGTGGGCTCTGCAGTTCACCTTGTCCCTTCCCGACTGTCTCTTTGGGTCGGTGGGCTCTGCAGTTCACCTTGTCCCTTCCCGACTGTCTCTTTGGGTCGGTGGGCTCTGCAGTTCACCTTGTCCCTTCCCGACTGTCTCTTTGGGTCGGTGGGCTCTGCAGTTCACCTTGTCCCTTCCCGACTGTCTCTTTGGGTCGGTGGGCTCTGCAGTTCACCTTGGCTCCCGTGTATAGTTTCCTACTCTTGAGGGACAGGGCTTCTCTTTCATTTTCTCCTTCATACACATGGAAAATACATGTGACATCAATTATCCCAGAACCCAGATCACCCCTCTTTTGAAATGTGAACAAGTATCCCCCAAAAAGACCGTTAGTATTTTTTTAAAAGAACACCTTGAAGCTCACAGAATTGGATTCTGCACACTGTTTTAAATGGCTTTGGAATGCTCAGGAGAAATTCCCAAATAACTCCAAAAGTTTCTTCTACATTTGCTCTCTCCTGCCCTGAGCAGTGATTTACTGACATGAGGGAAGCTGTCCTTGGGCTGTTTAAAGGGGAAATAGGTTTAAGATCCATTCTCACTGACTTGTTTACATTTATTTTTTTAAAAAAATTAAATATTCTATTGCCATCCCACACATTCCAGCATGTAGCCTAAAAATGGATACAGTCATCAGAGCCACAGTGATAGATCCAGCAATATATCTTCCATCAAAATAGTGCTAGACTTGGGAATCCCTCTGTATGAAAAAACAGGACTTCTGAGGAGAGCAAAACCTAGCTATTGGCATTGGGGGAGTGGGCACACCTTAAATTTATTCTTAAAATTAATAACAGAAGGGTTTGACAATAGTGTTTTTAGTTTTTATACTTTTGAAATTTTGTGAACAGATTTAAGGAGTAGCAAGGGTGTTGGCAGACCTTGGAAAGATGAAATGGTTAAGCAATATCTTAATTTAAAGAGACAGAAAGTGAAACCTCCCAGTCTATGGTGGACATCTCAATAAGACAAGAATAAAGGGAAAGGAAGTCCCATATTTTATTTATAGTTTATCAGAGGTTATTTCTGCAGAATTTGAAACAATAAATATTATTCTGTTAGCAGACATTTGAAAGAAATGTTCATCACTCTAAAATGAAATTACTTCCCCCAGCAAGGTGTCCGTTCTGTTTCTTCTCCAAACAGATGAGATATAGGTTATAATTTACATGCCCTCATATGACTCACTTAAGTATTAAACAATCAGATGTAGCTTTAATTCACTGAAACCCTCTCCCATAGGATAGACATCTATCCATCCATCTATTCATCATTCATCCATCCATCTATGTATACATACATAATACACACATACAAATATGAACATATACAGATAGAGATAAACAAACACATACACTTACATATACACATACATGTATTCATGCACACATATATATGCAAATAGATACATACATATCTATTTACTTAAAAAATGGATAATAATTTGAGAAAAATGCAGCTGTAAACTTATTTACAGGATCTTGCTTGGCAAATATGCCTAAAAAGAAAACTGATTACTATGATAAACACTCTTTTGGCTTATAAGAAAGCAAAGAGCAAAACCTTACAGTCTTCCTGGCAGGCTTGAGATACCTCTCAGATATCTCCATTGAAGCAAAGTGCTCTCATCCTAAATGATACTGCACAACAAAAAGAGATATTTTTAAAAGTAGTCAATATTCAAAATACTTGTGAATCCTCCCAATTCCACGGATGTAGCAACAGACTTGTTCTGATGTAAAACCAAACTAAGAGGAGAATGTCATGACCCAGCTACTTCCTGAACAGCTTTTGTGAGTTTTCATCTATAGAATAAAAGAAAATGGAGATATCTTTGAGAATCTAGACCAATATTTATTCTGATCCTTTAAAAACAAAACAAAACAAAACAAGGATACTTGCCATCTCTTCATATTTCAGAGGCAAAATTTAATGTGTTTATCTTGGTTGAATTCTTTGGAGGTTGGATGTATACAATGTGAAAGGCATGAGGATTGATTTACAATCCACTGACTTTCTTCTGTGAGTCTGGATTGTGCTTGGAAAGTTTACATTCCTGTGTGGCTGAGAGCCAGGTCTGGTACACAGTCAAGTAGCCAGAGAACTGTTTATGGCTAAGCATGGTCGGTCTGCTCTGCCTTTATTTCTCTAAAGTACATGACTTTCAGTGCATTTACACTGTCTAACTGTCTTCTGAATCCAACCCAAGAAATGGGTAGAAGGATTTCATTTAAAGTTCAAACATGTGTTTCTCTTTTGGTTTGGCACCAGACCCCATGAAGATCAGGCCAAATGTTAGTGACAAGCTACAAAAAATATCTCTTATGGTGACTTGCTTCTAGAAGATTCTTGGGAAGTGCTAAAATTAATATGTTATTCAAAAAATTTAAACTTCTCAGCTAAGGGTCATTCACCACGTTATTGGTCTTCTCAGTTCCTGGACTTCAGTTAAAAAAATTTTTTGGGGGGTTATCATAAGATAATTATATTCTGTATTGTATGCTAGACTAAACACCACCCTGAGAATTCAAATTTTGTCTAATTTAATTTTTCATTTCACACAGGAATAAATGGTATGTTTTATTCCCAATAGATACTTATTAAACAGGAATCAATTTGATAAAAATTAAACAAATAAGTCAGTCCTAAACACTTGTTTGCAATGTTAATCTAAGTTGTTGATAAAAAGAAAATCTGATCATGCTACTTAATATTATTTGTTTTTTTTCAGGTGTATACATTCAGAAAAATTTTCTGTAACACAATTTAAAGGTTTGTTTTGTCATCTGTCTGCCTGATACACCATAAGTTGTTAGAATCCCACTCTTGCTCAGTATCTTCAGCTCTGCCTGAGATCCTAGCTCATAACGAGTCCTTCATAACTGTTCATTACAGAAAAAGCTAAATGGGAAAAATAAATACATGACTGGAATGATGGAAAGAACAGTTAATCAAAATAAAAGTCATTATTATTTAAAACCACTAGCTTTCTGAGATGATAAAGATGAAAAAAAAAAAATGAGGCCAGTGTATTTATTTTGACACAAACATAGAATTATGATAGTTTCCTGTAATATACAGAAACATTGAGATTTCTGTAATGTTCATGGTGGTTAACATGTTTAGGCATATGAGATACATTATTTAGCCACCCTCATATCTGACATCAAATATCCTTGGGAGCCTATAAAGAGGAAACATTTTAGATAATATTTGATAATAAAATAGCTGTTTCTAATTATGCCTTAAAATACTCAAGAGAACATTTAAAAGACAAAATATGGCAGACTCAGAAAAAAATAAAACTAGAGTCTAGGTAGACTATTCCCTAAACCACAGGAGGACCAAATTTCTTGGCATTATCAGTGTTTAATCATATGACAAGTAAAATAACTAGGAAGCTATCTTAGTTTCTCATATCCTAGTATGTCTATATACAGAGTATAGAAGAATTTATTTGAATTAGCTTTCAAATTTTACATTAATTAAATTAATTAATTAACTAATTGTGTGGTGGCCAGAGGACTTTAAAGTGTAAGCTGAAGCTTATTGTTCTCTGTGTTCAAGGACAATATACCATGGAGGTCAGTAATGTGCCATGCAATCATTTGTAACAGGAGTGGATTTGCACAAATCAATGAGAAACAGCAAATATCACGGGAAGAAAGAGCAAAGAATTCCTAAAGACTCAGAGGAAGAAGATATTTCCAAAATTGATTTCTGTTTATTTTTATTTATTTATTTTTGAGATGAGGTCTTATTGGGTAGCTTTGAATGGCTTTACATTGTCTATGTAGACAAGGCTAGCCTGCTCACTGAGATCTGCCTGCCTTTGCTTCCCAAGTGCTGGGATTAAAGCTGTGCACCTCCACCTCCACTTGAAACTGATTTCTGATGAGACTCAAGAGAACTTCCTTTTCACACACAGGGCAAAGCAAATGGAAAGTGTTACATTGGAGCAGGATTGTCATTGGATAGGGAACAAAGCAAGATATAAAAAAGATTTTGGAGAAGAAAGAGTTTTAGCAAAACAAAATCATAACAAGAAAATAAAAAGCTATATTTTAAAAGTTGTTGACATCACAGGACCTTGAGAAGTCTGATGTATGAAGCGGCAAGGGCTTTCACTGTGCTGGACAAGAGAAAGGGGGTGGAAATGATGGGAAAGGACATGCAAGATCCAAAAACCAGATTGTTGAATGTGTGAGGAAGAGATGACAAAAATATGGTAGATTAAAACTTTTCCAATTGATTATGGATATATAGATTTGATTGTATGAGAGAGTTTGCCTATATGTATGTTTGCCCATGAAAGGGGTGTTGAATCCCCTGGAACTGGGGTTATGGATGGTGGTGAGCTGCCATGTAGGTCCTGGAAATTGAACTAAGGTTCTCTGCAAGAGCTCCTAAATCATTACTGACCCTCTCTCCCTCCCTCTCCTTCCTCCTTCTCTCCTTTCTTCCCTCCCTCCCTTCCTTCCTCCTTCCCTCCCCCCTTCCTTCTTCCCCTTCCTCCCTCCTTCCTTCCCTCCCTCCCCCTTCTCTCTCCTTCCCTCCCTCCCTCCCCCTTCTCTCTCCCTCCCTCCCTCCTTCTCTCCCTCTATTGTGTTGGGGCTTCATGAAGAAGTGACAAGTGTTGCTTTATCCCTGAGGTATATCCCCATAGACCACTTTGGGTGATACATCAGTAGGGTGACTCTGTTTCTTTTCTCTTTCTTCTGCTCTAACTTTTCTCTGTCATAAAATAGCACACTTCACAAGTCTCTGTCTTCCCCTCACAGTCAAGTAGCTCCTGTTAGATCTGATGACCTAACTATAATTTGTGAGCTATTCACGATACCATATTTAAGTAGAATTTGTGACTAGACCTTGTTTTCTATAAAAGGATCTTTAATGACAATATTTTTTTCTTTTTTTCCCAGATCTCATTAATGATGCCTCTTGTCCTGAGTGTGATACATTTGTGGATTAGGAGACTTAAGAAGTTTAATACTTTCAAGTCCTAACACTTAGTAATTGATTATTAAATTTGTATTTTCTAATTCAAGTTATGTATTTGCTTTAGTGCTTCTTAATTTTACAGTTGCTTTATGGTTTTTCAGAAAATGATACTTTTGTTCTTATGTCCTATTTCTGTTTGGTTTTTGTCTTTTTTTTTTTCCCTGAGCAGTCTCTTTGTCCCCACAATTTTTTTTTTATAACTTTTTATTTAAAAGGGTTTTTTTGCATACCGATAACTGTCCCCTCTCCCTTCCCTCCTCATTACTCCCCCCAGCTTCTCCCCATCCACTCCTCAGAGAGGGTAAGGACTTCCAGAGGGAGTCACTACAGTCTGGTATATCATGTTGAGGCAGGACCCAGCTCTTCCCCTCAGTATCAAGGCTGAGCAAGGTGTTGCTCTATAGGGAATGGGCTCCAAAAATGTCAGTTCATGCATTAGGAATATGTTCTGGTCCCACTGCCAGAGGCCCCACAAACTGCCCCAGCCACATAGCTGTCATTCACATACAGAGGGCCTAGTTCTGTCCCATGAGGGTCCCCAGCTGTGAGTCCAGAGTCAGTCCCAATAGCTTGGGTCAGCTGTTTCTGTGAGTTTCCTCATCATGATCTTGGCCCATTAGCTCATATAATTCCTACTTCCTCTCTTCAGCAAGACTGGGAGCTTGACTCAGTGTTTAGCTGTGGATCTCTGTATCTGCTTCCATCTGTTACTGGATGAAAGGCTGTATAATGACAATTAGGGTGGTCATCCATTTGATTACAGGGGTAGGCCAGTTCAGGGACCCTCTCCACTATTGCTTAAAATCTTACCTGGGGTTGTGTTTGTGGATTCTTGGGTATTTCCTCAGTATCAGGTTTCTCTCTAACCTGAAAATGGCTTCCTCTATTAAGGTATGTATTCTATTGTTTTCCCTCTCGGTTCCTCTTCACACCTAATTTTTAATGTGGAATTATCCCACATAAATATTTTTGTATCTGAAAAAAAGCTGCATTTGTAAAATTTGGTTGACAAGATGGATTTTAAACCGATCTTTTTTTGAGACAGAGTCTATTTGTGTAGCCCTGGCTGAGCTGGTCCTTAAAATCCCCTCATCAATAGTTTCAGCTACATTGTGTGTGGGGGTGGGGTGAGGAGGGGGTTGGGGGGGTGGGTGTACACATTCATGTCTATGTGCCAGTGCTGTTGGGATCTAATTTAGGGTCTCAGGTGTTTTGAGGCAAGTACTCTACTACTGAGCTAAACTGGAAGCCCTGTAGGGGCCTGATTCCTTCTTGACTCAAGGTCAAGCAGGTGCTTTTTTGCCCCATAAGCTGCATACTAGGATGCTTTGTCTAAAGGTGTGGTTTCCAGGTATCTTAGCTTTAAGAACTGAAGAAGAGTTTACTCCTATATGTACTTGCCCCTCCCCTTTGCTTGGTATAAAAAGCCCAGGAGAAATAAAATCAAGACAGTTGAGAATTCATTCAGTGACTTACTGACACTTAGGTTCTAAGCACTGGTCTGATTCTTTTTGTCTCTGTAACTTCTCATCTACACACTCTTATACCAAGGACCATTTTGCAGATTGAGCTGGATCCAGCAAAGCCCCACAGTGTACAGTTTTAAAAATGTACTTTTGTAAAATCTGAAGCTCATGATCAGAATGCCAAACACTATAAGAATGTTTTTCTAGATCTCATTAACCAATTTCATCTATTATTTATGCGTTGCCCCAATTCTTTACTATTTGCTGTATCTAATTATTTGTGCAAACTTGCATATTTTTCTTGAAATATTTAAATATGCATTGGAGACATTGTGCCCCTAACCCTTAAATATTTCACCGCGTCTGTTGAGGACAGGAAAATTAAAAACTAAACCTTTATTCTTTTTTAAATTGTAATATCTATCATTGAAATATAGAAAATTTAGCTTGGAGAAAGTATTAACTAATATGATGTTCATATACAAATTTTACTCATAATCCCATTAAGTTTTTTTTTAACTCATAGCCTCTTATTTCCATAGAGGAGGACACAGTTCATGATTGTGCCTGTTATTCTGTTGTCTTGATTAGCTCAGTTGTCCTCTTGACTTACCAGGGGAAAGGGAGCAGTAACCCAGGAACTGCTTCCATCAGTTTCTTTTTCCTCCTTCTATTGAAAATGAAGTTTTTTTTCTTGCACATAATATATCCTGATTATGATTCCCTCCAACCTGTCTTTTTCCAGTTCCTTCCTACCACCTGTTCCATCCACATCTATGCACTTTCTGTCCTCATTAGAAAACAGATAGACTTCTAAGGTATATAATAATAAAGTAAAATATTATAAGATTAAAAAATACCACCATGGAATGGATGAACCAAACAAAAATAAGGAAAAGAGAATATAAGAGGGCACAAGAAATAAATATCTACTTTTTCACACACTCAGCAGTCCCATAAAAATACTTAAATGTGACAGCTATGCCTTCAGAGGACTTGGTGTAGACTTGTGCAAGCCCTGTGTATGCAGCTTCAGCCTTGTGAGTACATATGTGCTTTGATTATATTGATTTAGAGGGTATTGTTCTCTATCCCCTCTGGCTCTTACAATCTTTATGCCTTCTTCTCTTGAAGGTTCTCTGAGCAAGGGGAGGGATTTGATGGAGACATCCTGTTTATGGCTGAGTGTTCTAAGGTCTCTCATTCTCTGCATATTGTCTGGTTGTGGGTCTCTGTACTAGTTCCAATCTGCTGCAGGAGGGAAGCTCTTCTGATGATGGCTGAGCAAGGCACTGATCTGTGAGTATAGCAAAATGTCATTAGGAATATATTTAATAGCAGTAGTGTTTGGTTTAACCCCAGATCCTTTGGCTATGAAGTTCTAGGCTGTTGGTCACAGGAGCAATGTCTGATGTGATGCCTGTGGAGTGGGCTGAATATCAAGTCCATTTATTTAGAGATTATGAATTTGCTCTTAAAAACAAGGCGCCCAACCTTTTGAAAGTCTGAGAGACAAGCTGTCACTTGGTATTTGTCAGCCCACAAGTCACATTCTATTATTTCTTTCCACATTTCTCATTTTCTTGCCTTTGGGCAGTGCTGATTTTTTTTAAAATAAAGTTTTATTGACAAACTCTCATGCCCATTCAATCACATACTCTCCCCCTATAGCAACAGTTGAGAAATTAGGGGAACAGGGACATTACTACCCACAAAGTTAAGATATTTTGCACATGTGTGTTCACTTTTATATGGAGAATTAAAGTTGATATTATGTGTCTTCCTCCATCCTTCTGTTCTTTAAATATTGAGGCAGATTTTTCTCAATCAAGAGACTCTGCCAGTCAGCTACTGTAGTAGCCATCTTGTCTGTCCTCTGCTTGCCTCAGAAAACCACTGTCTGCCTCTTGAGTTTTCTAACACATCTGCCTGGCTTATGTGTGGGTGCTGGGAGTCCACTCTCTAGCATCCACTATTTCCACCAACTGCTTATCCACTGAGCCATCTCCCTGGCACTGGGTGTTGAGCTGTATATTAATGTTTGGCATCTGCAAGTGAGCTAGTTCAGAATCTCCCTCAGCTTTTCCCTTTCCTCTTACATTGTACCCTTCACAGGAACTGCTCCATCTTTTTTGAAGAATTCAAGTTCTAAATGCCATAAGGGCTTTTCAGAACTCTGAAGTATGTTTTGAGTTCACAGAAGAATTTCCAACAGGAAGTTTTTCTCTGCCTTAGATTCCTGACCGTCAAAGTAAGTTTTCCGTGTCTTGAACTAAGTCTTTTTCTTCTTCCAAGTTAATCTTGATGTGAATAGCATACTACACAGATTTATCTAACAGAATTTTCTAGAGTGATAGACATGTTCCTCTCTGGCCTGTCCAATACGCCAGCCTCTAGCCACATGTGAAACTATAATTGTATTAATGTTAATGAATTTAAATTTAAATAGTCATGCTTGACTAATGGCTACCATGTAATGATAATGTGGTGGAAGAGAAAGTATTCAGCATTCATTTTATATTTCAGAAATTGTTTTCCTGACAAGTCAGTAAGAGTAGGGTCCAGAGGAAATTAGGCATATCTATTTTTTTGTGGTACAGGCCTATAATCCTAGCTATTTAGAAAGCTGAAACATGTTCAAAGCCAGTATATCCAGATAGTACTTTAATGCGACCATGTTTATAAAAACAAAACCTAACAATCAAGCAAACAAAATAAAAAAAAAAACAAAAGAAAGAGAAAGATCAGAAGGCCAGGTTATAGCTTAGTGCACTATACAAGTTTTGCTAGCGTTCCTGAGTTCCTGAGCTTGGTCCCCAGCTTTGGGACAAAGGCAGGACAGTGGAGACTGTTTTTTGAACTCTGCTTACACCTGGAGTCTCTCAGGTCTAGATTTATCTTTTACTACTGCATGTTTTTCTGCCTTTTAGTATGTACTATGGAAATGTCTCTCTGCCCCCATTTCTCTGTCATTTTCTCTTTATCTCTGTATGAAACAGGGTCTTCTGTATCTGTGGAACTCCTTACTTAGCTGAGGGTGACATTGAGACTCTGACTTCTCCACATGCAGCTTCCTCCTCCACTCCTTGGGTTATGCAGTGCTCCTGCATGGTGGGCAAGAACTATACCCACGGAGCTCCGGGGTCCATGGTGTCCCCTTTCATGAAGCACTAGCAGTCAGTGAAAACTTCCTGTTCTATTCAGCTGATCCACAAAATGTTCTCTATGATCAAACTTCCAGCCTTTCAAGGTTGTAAACTGTTCAACATTTCTTTTGCATTCCTCTTGGTGATATACCATATGCTGGGCACCTGATTGGTATTTGATAAATATTTATTGCATGGATAACTAAAGAAGTTTACACCAGGGAGCAGGGTAAGAAGGCAGATGGCAGTCACATGATTAAGACACCATTCCTTCCTGCCAGAACTGGGAGTATAGTCTGGTGATTTTTCCATAAGGTTCCAGACAAATTTCTTTGAATTTGACTATACACATTCAGACTGGCTGGGAAAGAGAGAACCAGTTTTTAGAAATCAAAATGTGAGTTTCCACTGTTGTCTGTATACACTTTTTCTCTGATTCTTTTCAGTCTGCGATACAGCTAAACAGAATAGAACACCAGGGTGAAATTTTAAGCTTTCTCTCATGTGTGTGGAAGCCACATGGTGGCTCCCACTGCTAGCGATTTTAGATCTGTCTCACAGTTCTGATTTGACATTTTGCAACTTCTCAAAATGGTTGCTTATGCTTATTTGTAAATTTTGTCTGCTTAGAATGCTAGATGGGACAGCTATCCCTAGCTAGGTACGGTCAGGGCAAACAAATATCAATAATATCAAATGATAAGTAAACAAAACATTAAGTAAATACTGAAAATCATACTATACACTGCTAATTATTTTGAATCATGCTAACAGACAGATCCCCCTAAACACCATGTAAAATTCCTTGTAAATTTGAAAGGATATATATTTTTAAGACAATAATCATTGTTACTAATACTTTTGAAAATAGGCGACAATGTCAAGAATTTGTTTATACATATGGAATGTATTTTAGATGTAGCAGCCAGGAAAATCTCATTACTGTAGACCTCACTTGAAGATCTCTGAGGTCCCTTCCAGCTTTAAATGCTGAATATAATTCAGAATTTATGATAATTTGAACTAGGCTAGGCTGAAATTTACTTTTGTATGATCTATGAAGCTAGGATTTGGTAATGGTGTAAACAAGATTGCTCGAGGCTTTTAGCCAAGCTGTTCTTAAAGATTTTAACACATTGTGTGATACAAATGGGGCTAATTTCAAAAGATCCCCATGCATTTGTTAGAGCAAGAAACACAAGTCTGTTAGTTAGAAGTGCTTTTTATTAACAGTTTAATTTCTTGTGTGTATTTGAAAATAATACATCTGTGTGTTTATTAATGTCTGTGGCTTTGTTTTTATTTCAAATTGGTTTTTCTAATGATAGAACATATTCATGTGGTCTTTTGTAATTAGAAATGGAATGACTATTTTAAAAATACAATTGTATATGTTCTCTTTTTTACTTTCTATTTTCTTGATATATTTAAATATATATTATTAGATATCAATATTATTTCAATGCCAAGCTGCATGGAAGCACATTTTTGTGGTAATCAAGTTACTCTTTAGAGAATAACAAAAAATTCAAAGCTTCTGTAATATGATTGTAGTTTTGAGATCTGTTTACAATTCTTTAAGAATGCAATGAAGTAGTATAGAAACTGTAAGCAAAGAGACCAGAGACCTTGTTCAGCAGACAGCTTACTGCCCATGCAGAGGACTTAAGACCAGTTTCCAGCACCCGCATTATGCTTCATAAATATCTGATGCCCTTTATGGCCTCAGGGGTTCCTGTATATGTATAGTATACATAATACACTGAGGCACACACATTTACACATAAAGTAAAATAAATATATATTTTTTTTAAAAATAGAAGCAACCATAATAGGTTTATTCTTGTGTATTCTTTATTTTCTTGTTGATATATTAACAATGTAATTTAGTTTTATTGATGTTAAAACAATTCTCTTTTTTTACAAAGGCCGAGAAATGTTCTTTAGTTTCTGATGGAATAGGCATTTGACTTTTGGCAACAGAGTTTTACAATTTGATTTGCTTACAAATAGCAAAAATATAGCAAAGACATGCATGTAAACTACACATTCTTAATTTTATAAAACTCCATGTGACAAAAATTTACTGTGGAAGGTTTTACTTATGGTCTGAAATGAAAGAAAAACCCTGATAATCAATAAGTTAAAATAATATAAAAAATTAAATCATTTGTACCAAAAGATATCAATAAAAATATTCAAATTTTCTTCTCTGAATGTACTTATTTTAAATAATATGTTGTTTTGTAGGCACAGGGTAGAGGTGCCTCAGTATATATTTTGCTTTTTTATATTTGCTGTGCTCATACAGACCAGTTCCTATGATAATAAAGAAACAAAACTTACTATCATGGAAATTTGTACATTTAAATGCACATTTTGTGAAATTTTCAGCTAAATTACCAACATTTATTGAGTAGATAATTTGGTAATTCTTCTAGTCTAAGTTTTCTATCTATTTTTGAAAAAAATGTTATTGTTTATATGTATGTATCTCACATACACACACACACACACACACACACACACACACAGATGTTTCCACAAGTGCATGTCCTCCTTGTAGGTGCTCACAGTGTCCAGAAGAGGGCATCAGATCCCCACACCTTGAGGCCGAGGTGGTTGTAAGCTGCCTCTTCTGGGTGCTGGTGACTAAAATCTGATCCTCTAGGAAAGTAGCAAGCATTTCCAACTGCTGGGTCATCATTTCTCCAGCTCTCTCTGCTTTGCTTTAAGACTGACAAACTCTAACAATATAGAAACAATGACTGTTTTATTTGAAGGTGGGGAAGATGAGACGCCCCCTTTGAGGTAATTAATCCCCTTATGAGATTTCCTTTATTCATCAGTATGCAGCAGAGACACCAGTTGTCTATACTTCTTTTCCCTAAAACTTACATCCTGACTTTCTTTTTTCTCTCTTTCTTCCTTCATTCCTTTATTTCTTTTTCTCCCTTTCTTTCTCTTTTTAAAGATTTATTTATTCATTATACATACAACATTCTGCCTCCAGATGCCTACACACCATAAGAGGGCATCAAATTTCATCCTAGATGGCTGTGAGCTACCATATGTTTGCTGGGAATTGAATTCAGGATGTCTGGAAAAAGAGCCAGTGCTCTAACCTCTGAACCACCTTGCCAGCCCCATCTTGCCTTTCTAAATAAATATTTTCATTTATTTTTTCAGATTGTCACTTACACTAATTATCTTAATGTCCTAAGTTTCTTCACATATTGAATATGTGTAAGTCATAAATGTACCTAAACATTGAAAGTTTGTTTGTTTTTAAGTCTGGAATTATTACAATACAGACAATAAGGAACCCAATCCCAAGGCTCAGAAATTCTGAATTATAGAGTAAAAAGAACTGACTATTACTGACAGATAATTTTACTTCCTGATTTAAATGAGCACTTTTATAATACCATCAAGTGTTATATAGTTCTTTTGTCCTTTTTCTATTTTTATTATTTTTTCTTTTAGTTGACACATGAAAGTTAGAAATATATATGGACTAAATAATATGTGATGCTTCCAGGAATTACTACATGACACTTGTCTTAATCAAGGGAGGAGTTTCTAGCTATCTCTATCTTTTTCCAGTGTTACATATCAGAATATTTTATACAAAGTAACTCATCTTTGTAATTTTTATTAGACTCAATCTTTAATAAGCCTGAATGGTTATATGTTTCTTTCTTTCTTTCTATACATATGTTATTGCACTGTGCTATTAACTGTGTACCATCTACTCTTCTCAGCCAGGTTACCTTGTCACTCTTTGGCTGGTCCTCTGGTCCCCATACCCCTGTCTCTTCTAAGTGCTCAGTCCTGTTAATCGATCTCAGTTTCTGTCTTTGTTTCAGAGCCATTCTGTTTTGGGTACTGTGGTACTATGGTACAATTTATAATAAGGTATGAAGATATCTCCAATATTATTATTCTTGTTCAGCATTGTTTTGGTTATCTGAAGTTTAATATGCTTACATACATAACTGACAAATATTTCTATTTCTTTAAAGAATATCACTGATATTGTGATGAGGACTGCACTGATTCTACAGATTGTTTTGGGCAGGGCAACTATTTCCACACTGTTAATGCTTCCAATCACTGAGCACCGAGTGCCTTTTCAATTTCTAGTGTCTTCTTCAATTTCTTTCACTAGTGTTTTCAAAGTTCCCTTGTTCAAATTTTTTACTTGATTTGTTTTTTCAAGATATGTTTTTCAAAATGTTTCCATAAATTTATTTTTAGACAGTTGTGAATGGGATTGTTTCCCTTTGATATTAAGGAAGGCTAATCGCTTTTTAAGGTTAATTTTGTATTCTAAGAGTGTTTATCAGATCTAACAGTTCCTTTGGAGTCTGAGGGTCTCTGATTTATAGAATGGTTGTTTCCCTTCACATGATGATGATGATCAGAGTTCCTTTCCTGCTTGTCCCCTTATTCTCTTCTCCTGTCTTATTGTTCCACTTAACACTTCAAGTTCAATATTGAATACGTGGACAAAGTGGATACAGTTGTCTGAGTTCTGATTATAGTAAAAATTCTTTGAGTTTTACCAATTTAGTGTAATATTGGTTTAGGTTTGTTATGTGTTACTTGTATTATGATGAGGTATGTTCTTCATATTTCTAGTTTTCTTTTTTTCATTCTTTTCAACATGAAGGGATTCTGGGTTTCGTCATAAATCTTTCTGCATCTGTATTGAGATGACACAGATTTCTGTATTTCTGTCCTTGAATCTATTTATGTAAGGTATTATATTTATTGATTTGATAAGTTTAACAATCTGTATCTCTGTGATGAAGTCAACTTGATTATGGTAAAGGTCGTTTTTTCAAAACAGGATCTTTCTATATCTTCTTGGCTCTCCTAAAATTCTCAATGTAGACCAGGCTGGCCTTAAACTCACAGAGATCCACCTGTCTTTGCCTCCCTCATGCTGGGACAAAAGGTGTGCACTATCATACTCAGACCAGTAATTATATTTCTAAGGTAGACTTTCACTTGATTTTAAGGCCTTTTACTTAAATTTTTTGAAACTGTGTTTTTCAGTGTAGTTAGTTTATAATTTCTTTTTCATTGTAGTTTCTTGCTCTGATTTGGGTATAAGGTTAATAATGGCTTTAAAAAAAGAATTGGGTAACATTTCTTTTCCTTTTCTCTTTTATAGACTCATTTGAGAGCATCAGCATTAGTTCCTTTTTGATGGTTTGTAAAGTTTCAGTGATTCTGGACATTTTCAGTTAAAAAATTACAGCCACAAATTATTGACAAAAATATACATCAAAGAAAAGATCACTTTTCTCCACATGGAAAACATGATTTGTGGATATAGATAATAAGCAAGAGGGATCTAAATATGTGTGTGTACACACATATACAAATAAACACAGAAAAGATTAATGACTTAAAGATTTGTCATTATCAGAGAAAAAAAAAGTACAGAAAGCACTTCAAGACATAAGCACAGTTAGGGAATTTTTGAAAAAGATTCCAGTCCCTCAGGAATCAGTGCCAGAAACTGACAGATAAGACCTCATGATAGTCAAGGGCACTTGTGTATCAAAGGCAGCAGTCAAGTGAAAGGCATCCTTCAGAAATGGAGGAAAATTCTTATTGGCTGTAGGTCTATTAGCCAGTCAATAAATTGGCTGATGAAATGAAATTTCTAAAAAAAAAAAATCAAATACAATTGGCCAATATGCACATGGAAATGTGTTCAATTTCCAACTATCAGAACAATCAAAATTAAAATTACATGGAGATTCCAAGAAATAAGAAGTGCTGGTGATCGTGTGGTTAGAATGTAACACCACTGAAGGGACTGCTCCATCCAACTGGAGAATTCAACATGGAAGTTAAACAAAAACTAGGAATGGATCTATCACATAACCAGTGATCCATCTTCTGGGTGATGACCCAAAGAACTCCATGTGAACAAATCACAGAAACACCTGTTCAGCAATGCTATTGCACCATTATTCACAATGGCTAAGTTACGGAAATAACCTAGGATACTGTTCCAACAACAGAAAAACAGTACAGGAAAATGTGTCAAATCGCACATAAAGGATTTTTTCAAATGAAGGATGCAGAATGTCAATTGCAAGGCATCTATGTAGACTAAGCTAGTCTCAGAAAGATAAATATGTTCTCTGTCATTGTTTCCTTTATTTTATGTAGATTCATAAGCATGACAAGGAAGTAGAAGAAAAACTATAAAGGGACAAAGAAGTTTAGTATGATTGTGGGGTAGGATTGATGTATGGGGAGAAATTGTTAGTGTCTAACATATGCTCATATGAAATGATTGTATAATCAGTAACCTACATAATGAAAAAACTTTAAAGTTATAGATTTAGAAAAGTTATGAGTTCTGTTTCAAGAAATAAAAATCATCATTCTTTTTATGAAACAGGGCCTTGTTCTGTAGTCCTAAATTTTCTGTGTACCCTAGGTTAGCCTCAAAGACAAGGCAATCTTCTTGCCTCCGTCTCCTGAGTCTTAAGATTTCAGATATGTAGCATCATACCTGGCTACCAAATATTTTCTGATGCTTTATTTGCTTTATTCAAAGCTTTGTTTCATGCCAGTTACACAGAAGGGATAGAATTCACTGGGTGCTTCTTGATATAAAGAAGGTGCTGTGATGCAGATAATATAATCTGTTGAAATATTGGTTGCTACAGAGTTCTGCATTCAAGGCTCATGCATAGTGATCTCTAAGTTCTGTTATGTGGCATTTCTTTCTTTTTGGCTTTAAAATATGTATGTATTGCTTCAGATTTGGGAATGTTACTAAGATGTAGATAGCACCAAATTTAAAACAATCTTTCCCTGTCCCTTTGTGAATACAGTACCCAGGCTTTTTTTTTTTAATTTTTAAAAAAATTGAGACAGAGTCTTACTTTAAATTCACTTTACAGTCCACACTGGCCTTGAACTTTCACCTCATTGTCTTAGCATCTATCTTAGATGTGATTACACACTTGCTCAACCAGGAAAAATCTTGTTTGACACAGGGTTTCACTCTGTAGTTCAGGCTTCCATGGGAATGACTCTCCAGCCCAGACTGGCCTCTGTAGTTTGTGGCAAATCTCCTTGTCTCAGCCTTCTGGAGTGTATTTGATATAAAGTAAAATGGAGAAAGGTATAACTAGACATTAACAAACCAAGATATTATTGTGCCTGTGAAGTGACTCAGCAGAACAGGCACTCTTATGGCAGGTCCAGTGACCTCTGCACATAGGAGAGAAAAGAGGGCTGACTTTAGAAAGCTCTTCTCTGATCTCCACATGCAAGGCATGACATGCAACTAACACACAAAATCTCAATAAAGATTAAGAAATATTAACTGAAACCAAATAGCAACATTGTATGTGTGTGGTATATGGATGTTTACCTGTTCATATATGTGTGTGTGCATGTACATTGGCCAGAAATTGATTTTATAAGGCTTCCTTATTTACCACCTTATTTTGTTGAGACATGTATTTCCACCACATCTGGAATTCATTTGTTTGACAAAACTAGCTGGCTACCAAGCTCTGTGGACTCCTCTGTCTCTTCCTTCTCATCACTAGAAATACACACACCAGATATTGTCCCCGTATACAACTTTTTATGTGGGATCTGACAAGCAGATCTCTGGACTTCAACTTTCCACACACAATCACTTTATTGACTGAGCTATCTCTCCAGCCTCAACAATGACATCTTATTAAATAAAATACTTGCAAACTAGGTACAGTGGTACAACTATTTAATTCCAGCACTCAGGGGTCAGAAGCAGGCTGATTTCTATGAGGTGTACCAGGACAGGCAGGACTTTGTACAGAGAGTTTGTCTCAACAAAGTAGGTTCCAGTACATCCAGGACTTTGTATAGAGAGTTTGTCTCAATGAAACAAACAGAAACTAAAATACTTGTACTAATAGATGCAGGGAAACTTGGCTTATTAGAATGCTTACTCTGAACAAGCAGAATGTACAGCCTGTGTTGGGGATTTAGTTCTGTGATAAAACATGTGCGTGATGGTAAGTACTGAAGGCCATTTTGAGATTTAGAAGCCCCTTGATGATTAAACAATAAACAATGTTCTGAGTCCTAGCATTTGTTCATCCTGTCTGTCTGTTTGTCTGTGGCTTTAATATGTTCATCTGCCTCATCTGCCACTGTGACCTCTGCCCAGGAAGAACTAACCTTGGAACTGTAGGCCAAAAAAAAAAAAAAAAAAAAAAAAAAATCCTTTCTTTTTTTAAATAACATTTGTCTTTTTATTTGTTGCATTAAAGTCAGAGGAAGTAATGCAACACAGTATAACCACTAAAGAATTTTGACTGGCAAAAATGATTGCTCAACTTTTAACCATAACGTTGTATAGCAAATAGCTGCTCTCAAAATATTTTCAGTAATGGAAAACAGCATTTGAATAGCGAAAATGAACAAAAGCTTGTGAAAAGGTTGATCATAGACTTAAGTATGCTAACTGGATGTACTCTAGCTTTTCAATAAAACTATTATTTATAAAATCATAGAATATTTTCCAAAGTAGGCAGTGTATTCAGACTTTGGTGTTAGAATTCAGGAAACATTTATCCATAAAAATTGTGGTAGGGAATAATCAGAGTCAAAATATTTTATGTCCTTTTCAACTTTAAAGTTTCCAATGCAAAAATCTATTTAGGAAATGCTTTGAGTAAGTCCTACCTGCTGACTCAGGTTCCTTAAGGCATCAAATGAGGCCAAGGTTAGCCAAGCATGGTGACACATACCTTTAATCCTAGCACTCAATAGGCAGAGGCAGGCAGAGCTCTGTGGGTTCCCAGGCTAGCCTGGTGGTCTACAAAACTAATTTCAGGACAGTCAGGGCTGTTAAACAAAGAAACTATCTCAAACAACATTTTTTAAGGCTGTAACTGTAAAGGTAAAACTAAACAAAACTTATCATTTTGAACTTTCAGATACTTTTCATTGAATAAATGTCTGTTATAAGTTTACATTATTTCCTCAAATTGGAAATTCCTTTCTCTGGGACTCCTCTTTCTAGCACCACAAAACTAAACCTAATTGGGTATTCAAAGGCAGAGAGCTAAGCATGTTCTTTGATTTGTTCTCCATCAAAATCACAGAAACCAAAAAGAGTCTGCTAGTCGAGGAGCCTATGAATGTGATAAGAGAATTATGTCACATCTCAGGTGCTATTCTGGTAGAGCTTTATTTTATATTTTATTTTATTCCATTTCTGTGGAACTTGAAGAAATTGTTTTCTTTTAAACAACTGAAATTCCATTCTATAGTCAATAAAGTGATTTTAAGGAGTTCTTTAAAGTTTTGAGTAGTCATAAAAATTTACAAAATAAAAAAATCTGAAAATTCATTGAAAAGAGTGAGAGCATTTCTTATTTCTTTGAACTTTTTAAATATGCTATGCTATTAAAATATGGGATGCAAATATCGTTTTTCTTTTTAGGAAACTTTCAAAAAGATATTGAAATTTAGTTCATCGGACATTGCTTCTTTGGCTAAGCTAGCGATTCAATGAACCATTGAATTAGTGTCATTGTGGTTATGTGGTTTGATCTTCTGCTATATAATAAACCTCCAAACTTTAAATAAATGAGTGTCATTAATTGAAAGCTCTAAACAGCAGCAACCCAAGGGTAAAGGAGATGGAGCAAAGTGTTGTCTCACATTTTATGCTGTAGGCAGTGCCGATGACATTTAAGACAGAACTAAGGACCCACTAAATTCTAGTGGCACAATTTAGGCATGGGAGCACTTTCGTTATCAGTGGCTTTGGAATAAAATGACGTAGCTGCAACTGAACAGAGTTTTTGCCCAGAATAATTGTTGAAGTCATCAGGTTCCATTTTATGCTAAATAATATTTTCCCCTTAAATGCTTCTTTGCATAACAGTACAGTTTACAAGTTAAATAACACAACAAGAGTGATTCAATATAGTTTTAAACAGAAGGGAAAATGTGAAAAAAAATCAGGTTACAGAGTCTCTCTACTCAAAACAAATTAAAACAAACAAATGATTTTTCTAAGTGTGTTCATGCAGTGACTAGTCATGCCTAATTCCCATTATACTACTGGCAGGTGAAATTAAAAATGACTTATGTTCCTTTGGCTCCATTTGTCCCTCCATTTTTCCCTCCATTTGTCTTCTAATTGTTACTCTTTCTTGGTTTGCTTTCTAAAGCTTAGACTGTAACCACAGTCTTTGAAAACATGGCATACATGATCACTAAAATTGACATAACTGAGTCACTTCAGAGAATTGCTTTCTTACGATAAAGTTTATTTCCTTTTTATTCCCCCTGTGGAAAACATTGGGACTTTAACCCAAGGCCTCACCCATGATAATCACACACTACTAATCTGAAGTTTCACTTTTTTTAAAATTTGAAGACTTTTTTAAAGGATGATTTAATCACTCTTGTGTATTTAAATTTTTCTAAGAGCATTGACAAATGATGCTCTTGTCATTATGATCAATTTTAATGACATGGTCATGGCTGAACCCTCTCACCTTTCACATGGAAATTGTGAAATCAAAAGGTAAAAGACTTAAGTCTTGGCCCTTCCATCTATCATGCCAGCATGTAGAAAATGTAATTTATCAAAATGAAACTCCCTAAATATTTTAATAAAATCTAAATTGGGCACCAAATTAAGATTTAATTCAAACAAATCTGAAAGCATAATAGACTAACAGCAAACTATTTGCAATTAAGGTACAACATTGGAAGAAAATTGTATAGGCTTTTTATGTTTTATTAAAAAGAAAAAGAATAGAGCAAAGTTTCATAATTCTAACTCAAAGATACTGTGGGCCTAGTGGTACTTGAATGGTTGGAGAATATTTTATCCAATGCTTGGACCAAGTATGGAAAGACACCATTTTCTAATGTTGTTTATAGCTGAACTGTTCACAAAAGAGATCATACTTACTAGTAGAATCACAGTGCTATTTTCAATACAGAATTCACATGCGTTTGAGAAATCAAGATATTAAGGTTATTCTGAACAAAACACACACATTTTTCACCACGTGGTTGAAAATTTCAAAACTAAAATTTTATTACATATATTTTTTAATGAAAGAGCAGAAGTCTCTGGTTAGTGATGGTATTCTGGATCTTCCACATCAGTCTAGAGTTTTAAAAAATATTCCTTTAAAAGTAAATATCAATAAATGTTAAACATTCAATTTATCTCTTGAGTAATCTTTTTATATAATTAAGTACAAGTGACAGAAGGTGCATTTGTCAGCCCATATGTCTTGGTCTTAGATCCAGAATGTATGGACATTTTATATACAGGCTATTACTATTGATCATAATATATAATATTGTATTTTAACTAATTACTGACATTTTAAGACCTTTTGTAATACTGATTTATGAAGCAGGAAGAGTGTATTTACTTTAGAGCACATGCCATTGTATGTATGATTATATTTAACTCCAATATGCTTTTGTGTGCTTGTGCATGCAAGCACACACACACACACACACACACACACACACGCACACATGCACGCATGCACGCACACACGCATGCACGCACACACACATACATTGAGATGTACTCACTGTAAAAAGAATACATAAATTCCAAGTCCACCTTCTCTGGGTAGGATAGATGAAAAGACAATGTTCTCTTTCAGTGTTGAGTGTTATATTTTCTCTTACTGTATCCCTAAAATCTTTTCTTTCTTGGCTCCCTATTATTCTTTCTTTAGGACTTACCCAAGCAGGTCTTAATGTTATTGTCTGACTATCTGTTTGCAATTTGTCCTTGTTTTAACTTATCTGCATTATTTAAATGCACAAATAATGCATTTAAACAAGATTTCTTCTCGTTTCCAAGCTTTAGGTGATGTTTCATTGGGTTGTCTAGAATATCTATACTTAAATTTAGGACATAACACATCTCTTCCCTTTATTGGATGACTTAGTGTTTCTCTCTAGATTCTCTTGTTGCTTAGAGTCTCACTGTGAATACTTTAATCCTGCTGCTCTTGTGTCACTCCTTTGTCAGTCCACATCATCTTAGTGTGGGGGTGTGCACCTAGTGGATTCTTGCACTAGTGGAGGAACCAGGGAATAGTTCTGTAATACACCCCAGTGATGGCCTCTTGAAATGGGAACTGACCTTGTGCAGGTAAGTTATTTCCAAGGAGAAGGTGTATGGATCCATGAACAGTTGCTATCTGCCAGTCAATTTTTAAGTCTTTGCACTTCACAGTAACTGCCTGGTATAGGTCTCATCTTTATTTTTTGAAAACAACAGCAGCAGCAACAACAACAAAAATATTAGAAGGCAGAGTTGTACTACACTGTCCAAGCTAACCTGTGTGCTTCAGAAGTAAATTCTATACTATACCAATTGCTCTAAGAGACAAATCATTGTATTTTATCACACTCAAAGTCTACATCCACCACGAAAATCAGGAAGTAATTCAAAATAAAATTTAAGAAACACACATTAAAAAAAACCTGAAAAAAATACTTTTCTGATATCTATACAGCTGAAATAGAATAGTGATTCCCAGGAAGTTCCCATGTTTCTCCTTAAACACTATGTTAAGAAAAATAACTGGCAAGTGGGCCTAGAGAGATGGTTCATAGAATAAAGGCAAACATTGCTGTTCCAGAGGACCTGGGATTAGTTTACAACAGCCACACAATCATGAGTAACTTCAGTTCCATGACAACAAAGTTCCCCTTTTGATAACTGTGGGCTCTAGGAATGCATATGTTGTTCATATATAATATAATCATATACATAAAATAAGGCAAATCTAAAAGATACATATATAACCAATAGAAAACAATTCACTCAATCAGGACTGACATAAGTCTGGAGTAAATTCTAAATGTGACTAACTTCTCTAGTGTTTTGCATTCCTCAAAGTGGGAAACCATTAAAGCAATTCTAATGGGGAACTGTTAATTCAATTTTAATGATAAAACTAAACATGGGATGACATATTTTACATTTTATTTTTTCTTACCACAGTGGTGGGAAGTCTGTATGTAGTGAAAATTATTCTGTGAACAAAGGAACTGTTTTGGCCTATGTCAGGTGTCGCGGCAGTAGGCAGGAAATCAGAGACAGGTAGAGTGGGGCAGAGGTAAGTTAGTCTCCATCCAGCCACCAAAGAGGAAGCATGTAGGACCCAGGTGAGCTGGGCCATGCCATGGGCCATGGGCCACGGCCACATGGCCAGATAGATTAATGGAAATAGAATGAATTAAGATGAAATAGCTGCAGAGTCCCAGTACACTCTGGCGCACAGGCAGATAAACTCTGCCTGTCACCATACCCACAGCTCCGGCTGAGGGAATTTGTACGGCTACCCATCATCACCTCGAACTGAGCAAAACGAAAACTACACGGGTCTCTGAAGGACAGACTCAGAACCCGTCCAGAGGTGAGGAGGGGTCACCAGGCCCAAGCTCCTATATCCCAGCCAGGGAGGGAGAGCTGAGCTCCCATCTGTTTCGGTTCTGCTTTCGGGACCAAGTGCTGTCTGCAGAGTCCCAGCACACTCTGGAGCAGAGGCAGATAAACTCTGCCTGTCACCATACCCACAGCTCCTGCTGAGGGAATTTGCATGGTTACCCACCACCACATCGAACTGAGTGAACAGACGACTACAGGGGTCCCTGAAGGGTAGATTCAGACCCTGCCCAGAAAGGTGACAGGAGGCACAGAAGCCCGAGTGCCACAACTGACCAGGAGCCATCCAATCATGAACCACTGAAGCCATGGGCAAAAGTCAGTGCAAAAAATTACATAATAATACAAAGGACAACATGGTAACTCCAGAAGAGAGTGGCGATCTTACAAATACAAAACCTGAACTGAGTAATGAAGAGGAAACAGAAGGAAGCAACACCAAAAATTTCTTTTTGATGATCATCGAAGTTCTCAAAGAAGATATGAAAAAAAGCCTTTAAGAAATAGAAGAAAATACAAACAAAAAAATGGAAGAGATGAACAAAACTCTGAAAGAAACATGTCAGGAACTAAAAGCTGAAATAGAAGCAATAAAAAAGGCACAAAATGAGGCAAAGATGGAAATAGAAAACCTGAAGAAAAAGCTGGAACCACAGATACAAGCATAACAAACAGAGTTCAAGAGATGGAAGATAGAATCTCTGAAGTGGAAGACTCAGTAGCTCAAATACATATATCAATCAAAGAAAATAGTAAAACTA